>VXAX01000826.1:73582-137185 GCA_013399835.1 Leptocoma aspasia
AAAAGTAAAGACTTAAGAGATACCACAGTGCTTTCTGGGAAACACAGTCTTCTGTTCTATCAGGAGTTGTTTTCAGACAAATCTCAAGAGACCAAAACAGCATTTTCATAGGATCACAGAATGCCTTGGGTTGGAAGGGATCTTAAAGACCACCTAATTCCAGCTCTGCAACATGGGCAGGGACATCTTCCACTAGACCAGGTTGTTCAGAGCCTCATCCAACCTGGCCTTAAACACTGCCCCATCTGGGCATCCACAGCTTCTCTGGGAAACCAGTGTCTCACCACCCTCAAGTAAAGAATTTCCTCATAACATCTAATCTAACTCTCTCCTCTTTTAGTTTGAAACTGTTCCCCCTTGTCCTATCCCTGTCTGCCCATGTAAAAAGTCACCCTCCCTTTTTTTTTATAAGCTCCCTTTTTGTTTTCAGTTGGAAGACCATGTGTTGACCAGGTTTTGACCCTAACACTAATCATCAAAGCAACCATCAAGCAGCAAAAAGATTCATCACAGAATTTATGGATTTCAAGTGGGTATTTGAAAGACTTCATCATGACTCACTGGAGAGCAATATGAACCATCATGGCAAGCCAGCAAAACTAATTATCATTGTAAAGGCTTTATATCAAGGTTTAGTCTGTGCAGAGCACACACAGGCTTGAGGGGAGGGTTTACACATACAGCAATGTCAAACAAGGTGGTGCTTGGCAGGGCAGGTGAGATGAAGGTGAGGATGGAGCCACAGGCAGCTCAACACTCGTTCACTACACTTTTACAGGTGATGAAATATTTGTGAGTGCCCAGACACCTGCTCAACACTTCAAAAAGGGGATTCATTGCCAGTTATGGAAAAAAAAAAAAATAGCAACTGCAATGAGTCACTCCAGCTCACTTTCAAAAGCAATGGCGTACAAGCACAGGGACAGTTTGGCAGTGAAATGATGGAAGGTAATCATACCAAAACTTGGCACAAGCAGCTGTGCTGGCCGGGATGGGATTAGGTCATGTGGAACTGAGAGAGCACATGATGAAATTTTTGAGGTGAAATGTTATTTTCCATTTTAATAGACAGATATAAAGGGTGGCAATCAATCAAAGGTGCAAACGAGTCACATTCCTCGGCATGTGACAACAGCCCAATAAGTATGAAAGGAAGCTACATCCCCAGTAAGTGCTTGAGATGAAGTTTAGGTTGGATATTTGGGAAAGGTTTTTTACCCAGAGGGATGCAGGTCAGGACTGTGTCCAGCCAGGTTTTGAGTATCTCCAAGGATGAAGACTCAGGTTGGTGGGTTTTGTTGGCTTTTTTGGGGGGGCTGGACTCTTTTTTTTCACACAGCTTTAAGTATTTGCTTCATCCTCTGTGGCTTAAAGTGATTGTAAGCACGGCAAAATGGCAAAGATGGTCCTTGGATACCTCGTGGAAACCATAACTCCCTTCCGTGTCTGAATCCCACAGAGAAGCAGCTGACTGTGGGCAAGTGGGGAACAGAAGAGACACATAACATCTACTTTTCCTCGACAGTCTCATTTTTAAATACGTTTTTCAGGAGTTGTGGCCAAGTGTCCTTTTAAAGACCATTCCCAGCTTGGAGGGAATAGACACCATCACTGCTGTGCCTCTGGCAGCAAATGGCTACAGGCAGGAGAAAGGATGCACCAACACATCTGTATTGTGCCTTAGTGATGAATTCTTTCAAGCAGAGGCTGCCTTTCTGCTCAGTGCTTGTGCAGTACCTGGCATAGCAGAAGACATGTTTCTTGGCTACATCCACACTGTGATGGAGCCTTAGAGATGTTCTCAGCCTTCCTGGAGGGAGCTGGGACATGGAAGGAGGGCATCCCTGCATCAGGTGTAAGCCCCACAGCCCTAAGTAATTGCCAATATTACAGCCTGGTATTGTACCACAATACATAAATCAAAAGTGTGTTTGAGGAGCAGGCAGTAATTATAACTGAGGCATAGAAACCATCTAGGGAAGAAATGCTATCTTTACAGATAAAATCAGTAATAAATGCTACTGAATTCATAAATAAGAATCAGTCTGGAAACAAACCCTGACTGGTGTCATGGAAAGTTCACAGGAATCAACAGTTTCACGTCTCCTTCCTGCTCCATGCGCCCTTCACTTGGAGGCTTTAAAGGCTTTAGAAAGCTTTCCCTTTGCTCAGGTTTGGTTTTAATTGGAAATATAAAGCAATACAAACCAGCAAACAAACGGGCATTGAGGTCCGGGAAATGAGTCTAAATCTGTCCTGGCTTTTATCAGGTTTTACAAAGCAGTGTGCAGGGCATATAAAACCACGTCCCTCTCAAAGCTTTGGAGGGAACAGTGGGAAATGTATGGAGGGAAGAGATTGGGAAATACATTTACTTGGTGGGGGAAACAAAAAGTGTTGCATTGTAAAAAACTGTCAGAAAATTATCCTTTGCAAAGATGATTTTTTTCCTTTGTCCAACCTGCTTGCACTTGCATTTTGGGGTTCTCTGTCCATTTTGTTTCCCAGCCTTGCTCCTATATATTGGGCATCACCTGCGGATCTGCGTCCCCCCCCCCCCGATGCCTGAGAAACTCTGCACACAGATTCATGGCAGCTCCATGAATCCCAAAGCTCATGACTGGGGCACATGGGCTACAACAGTCCCAAGACCCCTCTGGGAAATATAAATGCAGGCGAATCTGACCGTGAATTTCCTCTCAGTTGGCTGACACTCAAAAATGCCTCTCTCCCTCCCTTCCTCCCTCGGTTCTGCTCAGACAGTGTCACTTCACTCCAAGTCCATCAGCTGTTTTTGTTTCCAAGAGCTTTGCATGGTTTTGTTTTTTGATGCACTGCTGATACCGTCTGCCATGCTCATTTTTCCACGGTCAGTAAGTCACCCTAAAAATTCCTCTGTGCCCATTAAACTAACAGAGCTCATCTGACAGGGCTCGTAGCCATATAAGCCAATTACAAAACAAAGAATTATGTTAAATGGGTTTCTGATTCTGGTGCCGGGTCAGCAGACAGCCCTGCCCTGGGCTGAGATGGGAACTCAGTGTGTCAATGTCTGCTAGGAAACCTGTGCTGGAAAAGCTGGGAAATGCTTTTAGCTCTAAAAAAACCTCAAACCTCTCAAACTTCACATTTCTTCCTTCTCTCCCAGCTCAAATCCCAGCCTCAGCTCAGCTAACCCAGTGGGACTTTGGCCAGGAAAGGGCAGGATTTTCCCCAAAGGCCCCAGTCCTCCAGCTCTGTATTTATCTTCAGAAGAGGCCAGTTGGATACCTTTGAGCTGGGCGCCAGCTGGGAAACAGTCGAGAAGAGCTGGAGTACTTGGCTGTTGGTCCTTTTTGAAAGCTGAACATAAATTTTTTTTATTGCTGGTTGATGGTTTTATTATTTGCAGCAAGATAAGAGCATTTTTTACCTAGAAACTTTGCGCTCCCAGAAATAGCTGCATCCTCTGCCAGTTCCCATCAGTGCTGGGTATGGTGCAAGGAGGCTCAACGAACACTTATCTTCCAATGGACTCTCTGGGATGGCAGAGTCATGGGTTTGCAAACACAAGGCTCACATATCTTCTGGATTTTTTTCAGTTCTACCTCTTCAAAATGTCTACAGTGACAACAAAAACATCTAAATAAGAAAATCCTAAAAATTCCTAAATTTCCAAAACCCAAACTGTGAAGAAAGTCCTGGTCCAAGCATTGCAAATGTCTGAGATTCGATTACATCAAATACAGATGCCCTGAAGCCAGAGGCTTGGTTTCCTAATCATGTAGATACCTTAAGACCTTTTCCCTTGCTAAAACCCTCTGCATCCTTGCCTCAGTCCTCTTCTTGGCAGCTACATGGGCAAGAAACTTCCTCTTGGTATCAAGGACAATGACCACCACAGCAGTGCAGTGTTGACTCTGGTCCTGCAATGTTTCTGGGAATCCAGCATGTTGAACAGCAGAGTACAGCAAGAGAAATAAGGTATGGAAGAATAGCAGGGGTTGATCATTGTCTTGTGTAAATGAAATGATGAAATGGAAATCACTGAAGATACAGTTTGATAGCAAAGGCTTGATAGCAATCCTGAGACAAGTGGGATGAGTTTTAGTAGAAAGTGGACACATGAGCTTATAATTTCTAGTTCCTTGGAGAACCAAGGGAAAGAAATGACCACTTTCAGGGTGCAAATGATTAGCCTCATTCTAGACATATTTTTTCATTTTCTCCCTAGGAGTAGACAGACTACAAACATGTTTCACTCTTAGCAGCATCAGTTACCTCTCCAAACAGCCAGGGGAATCACAGCAAGGACACCCTGACCAGCTGGTAGAAACCAGCAAAGATCTCCCCCCGTTTCTGTCTTCAAGGAAGCAAATTCCAGGTCATTAGTGGCACTCTGCTCTTCAGAAGACTCACCAGTACCTCAACTAGCTTATCTCCAGAGGGAAAGAGGGAAAAAAGGGGGGAAAAGACAGCAGGCAGTTAACTGCTCTCAAGCTGCTCCTTTGTGCCAATACCACTCCATCTCCGGTATTGTTTACACAGAAATAAAAGCTGAACAGTGTCAGATCTTAAAATAACTTGCTGTTTGTGGAGCAGGAAAACCAGGGTCAGGGAAGTTTGGAACAAATTTAAAGTGGCAGGAAGGCTAAGGAATGAACTGTGACTTTGGCAAGAAGGTGCTTGCATGCACCTGAAGTTTAACCATGAGCCTGGTGCAAAGTGAGTTTGGGCCACCAGGTCTCCCCCACCTACTCCAGCAAGGCTGGGTCAAACCTGGGGCTGATATGACATCTGCAATTGTCCTCCAGAGTAAATCTCCAGCCACAGCTGTTCCCCTTGTTAGGAACACTCAGAACATGGAAGAAAAGGATGAGGAGGCTCTGATCCAAATGCCCTTGAGGTGTGCAACTAGTGGATCTAGATGTGACATAGGTGTTTTAAAAGAAGGAGCTCCTTGACACTGCTTGCTGAAAGCACTGATGGGAACAATGAGGAAAAGGCTGCATCTGTATGTATGGTGGGACAGCAGGTCAGAGTACAGGGCTAAACGCTCCACATTCCCGTCCCAAGACAAGCTACCTCCAAGTCCCAAATGGGACAGGGGACATTATGTCTTTGGGTAGGTGAACAAACATGGGAAGGTGAGATATCTGGAGAGAATCCAACCAGACACGCCCCATCCATCCCATGGTCAAGCTCCATTCAAACATACTCTTGTTCTGGCTGTACTGTCTGCCAGGGGACAGACTGGCCTCCATGTGAGCTGATATTCAAGTACAACTCATACCAGGGCTTAAAGATGGACTCAAGACCAATTCACTTGTGTCAACAGAAGCTAAAAAGTCAAGTGTTACAAGGGGCAATAAATTTAAACTGACAGAGGGCAGGTTTAAATTATATATTAGGAAGAAATTCTTTCCTGTGAGGGTGGTGAGGCATTGTCACAAGTTGCAGAGAAGTTGTGGATGCCCCATCCCTGGAAGTGTTCAGGCCAGGTTGGATGAACACTCTGAGCAACTTGGTCTAGTGGAAGGTGTACCTGTCCCTGGTGAGGGGTTGGAACTGGATGATCTTTAAGGTCACCTCCAACCCAAAGCATTCTATAATTCTAGGAAGTCATGAGGGCACAAGGCTCCACAAGGGGCTGCCTGCTCCACTGCCCTTAGGTGGCAGTGCTGCCTGCAGATCCCAAAAAAACACAGAGAAGGGTCCGGGTGCTGTCAGGGACACAAGGACATCCCCACATATCCCTCCTTGCCCCCATTTCTCATCCCACATTCCTCAGCCTCTGCACACTCCCTGGCTGGGCTCTGGGCTTGTAACTCCTCCAGGGCACTAACAGGGAAGGAATGTAGTAGGCATGACAGCAAGGAAGTACCTGGTCTTGTGTATTTCCCCTCTGCTTTGGTTCTTCCTGGCCATGGGAGAGGCAGTGGTGACAGGAATGCAGGAACTGTCACCTTGCATGTGCTCCCTGGTGCCATGCTCCTGCATGCAGGGATGGGGAACACTGGTGACTTGGGAGTGTTTGGGAGTGTGGGTGGCATACAATGTTCAAACCTGGTTTTACTCTAGTCTTGCAGCCCACAGCCTCTTCACTGAGTTTTGGGCAGCTCCTGTTCTCCCAACAAGTCTTCAGGGGTATGTCTGTTGTTTTCTTCTCTGGTCCATCTTGAGCTCCCTTTGTTGGGCAAACACCCAGGCAAACCTGGCTGCAAGGAATCAGTGGGGCTGGAGGTATCACTGGCTTGTTGCTAGGACGAACATGCTTTTGGGAGAGAAGTGAGGAGTGTGCAAGAGCAGCCAGATGGGCTCCTAACACAGACTTGCAGGCAGCAGGCTGGGGGGCAACCAGCCTGTGGCCCATATGGGACCCCCAGCCAAAGCAAGTCAAGTGAGAGCAATAAATTTGTTCTCATGGGCTGGAATGGGACAACTGGTGGAGGGTCTGGGGCAGAACCAAGCCAAAGAGACCCACAAATGTGAGGGGCAGATCCCACCAGTGTGAGCAGAAAGTGACTGGTATCCAGAGGCTGATCCACTCAACTGCTAGAATGAGCATGTCTGAGTTGAAGGAGGATGGAGAGACACATCTCCATCAAACTTTAATGCTCAGCCCCGACCTACACTCAGTGAGACATTGATGGGATTGCTCCCTGCCATGATGTAAAATACCAATGCCATGCCTTGGACATGGAGTGGGGAGTTAGCTGGAACCCAGAACAGCCCTGGAGCAACTCCCTGACAGAAAGTACAGAAAAAATTAAAAGAAATTAAGTTCCAGATGGACAAAAAAAAAAAAAAGAAAAAAGAAGATAACATGCCTGGACTGGGTGGGAGAGGCTACTGCTGCCAGACACAACCCATCAGGGCAGGAGCCCAGTGCCATCCTTTCCCCACGTCTTCCTCACCCTCTCCAAGTGGAGGGAGCTTTCAGCTCAGAGAGAGGACATCTACTTCAAATATTCTTTTCCCTGGTTTCATGTCTGGGTTAAACTTCTAGCACAGGGGCATTAATGATGTGCATGAATAAGCTTTTAAACTCCCACCCATATTTGGTCAACACCCACAAGTCCAAGCCCCTGAAAGAACCCCTTTTCCACAGGAAGAAGAGGAGCTCCAGGGAGGTGCTGGGGGTGGCACAGTAACTTGATATAAGTTCATAAAGTTATTGACTCCTTCAAAACAACTAATCCTTGCACAGGGCCCCTGCAAGGACATGCTCACTGCATGGACACACACTGGTTCGTGAGAAATTAAACTACAGGCTGCTGTAGCTGCATGTCTGTCATACTGGGGATAGGACAAGGAGGGGTTTTGGCTGAAGCATCAGCTTCAGAAAGGGTTAATGGCACATGAGATATGTTTAGTGGGATTTGGTATTTTTTTTAAACTTCAACAAACAAAGCATATGAGAAAATGCAGTTCACAGCTGAGCCCTGGCTGCCCGCCCACTAGGGCAGGGAAAATGCTGATGGTTTGAAATACCCACATGCTGGCCTTTCTCATGTAGCCTGTGGCCCAGGGTCCCTGGCTGGCCTCTCCCCATGGTATTTGGATCACTCAAGGTGGCAGCAGTGCAAACTGCAGTGTAAAGGCAGCACCGAGACAGGAGCAAATCTACTTTCCTTGAGCATGGTCAGCTTCCTCAGACACGCAGAGGGATCCTGTGAGGTTCTGCTTGTTCAAAAATAGTAATTAGCTCTCAAAGTAAATAGGTGTTAACAGAAACAAAGAGCTTTGCCACAGTCTGGGTAAACACTTCAGAATCAATTTAATTTCCCTTCTCCTGGCAGATGTAAGTGTGCTGCTCTGCAATTATTTTCAGGTTGGGGCAGGGAACAAAGCCACCGGGGTGGCTTTGCTGAGCAGCTGCTCCTTGGGACAGCCGGCAGGACCCTCCACTTCTCTGACATTCAGCCCCTGAGGCTGAAACGAGCTTCCTTCCGCTGAACCAGATGTATAATGCAGCTGGAGATCAGCAAACCAGCACTGAGCCATAGCATGACATTAAACTGCCCTGAAGTCCAGCCTCCTCCTTAATCCTGAGAGTCCCCCTGTCTAGACAGGACATGAAGCACTAATGTGAAAACCAACTGACAGAAAATTTACACTCTCCCATTGAGCTGAAAACGGAAAGAAGCATCAAAGGGTGTAAATCTGTTTGCCTTTTAATTGTTTTGCCTTTTGGGAGCATGGGCAGCACCTAAGCACGGTCCCACACTGGTGCAGAGGGTTTCCATCACTGCTTCCAGGTTGCCCATTTGCTTACTAAATCATGCTAAAAAGCCTTTTTACCCTGCCTTCTCCCTACCATCATGTGGAGCTGGTGCAACAGGCTTTTACCCAAACTGCCCCAAAAGCTAATGAGTTTGTCCTCCATCACCACTGGGTTATAAGCAAACTAGTGACCGGTGCCTGGGGCTCAGCTGATGTGGGGTGTCCCTTTGAGGAGGCAGTAATTCAGCATATGATGGCAACTGCAGTAAATCCATTTGCCAGTGATGGAGTGTTCCCCGAGCTGGGATGAGAGTACAGCCCAGCTGGGAACAGCCTGGCTGTGGGGCCAGACACAGCAAGGCTTTTGGGCCAGTATTAAGCAGTCACACACCCAGGAACAAGTACAACCAGAAAAATGTGCACAGTGGCTTCCTGGGCAGTTTCTGATCTTGTTCCACCACGCTGCCTGTCTGCTGGGAGAAGGAGATTTAGTTAATTAATTGCTACAATTAGCATGGAGCTATTCCTGCTCATGATGGCTACCTTTTCCTCCTCCTTTTTGGTTCATCCAATTACTCGTTCATTCTCCAAGGCAGAGGCCACAACAAGGCACAGAGAAGCTTGAGGATGAGGGGAGGAAGGTCCAAGAACAAAATGCCAAGTGTCCCAAGCTCTGTTTCTACCCAGGAGCTGTCTTAATCTTGCACAAACTCTTGATCCTCTCCCATCCATCCACCCTTGACTTCAAGGAGGTGATGAAGAGGGAGCACAGCATAGCACAGCAGAGTTACCAACATTGCTACAACTGTTTCATTACTCCCTCCAGCTGACACCTCACAAGGGATGTGTGATGAGCTTACATATGCCAAGATGGACAAGACTTCCAACACCCATCATGCTCCAACGACCCCTCAACTTCTTCGCCCAGCCTCAGGCCATGGATTCCTCAAATGAACATTACCCACTTTGGGAAACTGATGGTTTATTTGCCATAGCTTAGCAGGGATGGTGAAGGAAAGGTGAACATGGGGTCACCGCTTCGGCAAAGAGCGAAGTGAAGCACCAGCCCTGAATAATTCATGCTCCCTCTCTGCTGCAGCATCTGGACACATCTGCTGCATTCGCTGTTGCAGGCTTTTTCTTGGCTTACACAGAAAATCAAACTTTGGCAGCTGGGTACTGTTTCAAGTGGGTACTTTCCCTACAGCATTAACGAGCTGTGATTCTGTTACTAATAGGGATTTTTGTTCCTCTTTTGCTGATGTCACTCCATGATCCTGCAGGGAATAGTGCTTGGATCTCTGCAGCCTGATGATCCCTGTGTGCCCTTTGGGATAGATGTACTTGCAAGTGGGAGATTGTTTTTCCTTTTGCTGCCCAGATTTATATTTCACTGAAGTCCTGTATCGATCTTGCTGCCGCTGGGCTGAAAGCTCATTTTACTAAATGAGAAGAAAAACAGTTCCCCCAGCTGAATGCATGCAAAACGGAAAATCCTGCAATGAAACAGCTCTTAAAAAAGGGGCCTGAACAATTTTGCTGAACCTCGAGGGCTGCACTGCTGACACTGGAACGGTATGTAATTTATTTAGCCTGACCTTTCCCTGAAAGACCTGGCTGGCGACATTATCAAGGACCCTTTCTGCCACTTGTGCACCCATTGCCAAGGTGACATCCTGTTTCATGCGTCACTCAGTGAAGATCGCATCCGCGCTGCTGCGATGCTTTGTTTGCTGTCCTGCCTGACAAGCTCTTGGCAGGGTTTCAGCTCCTGCGGATGGCAGCTGCTCCACCAGGGACCAAAACAGATTCAAGCTGGACATTATTACAGGGAGTTTCATGTAGACAGAGCACAGGCCTGCAGTCCCCTGGATGAGACTGGACCACGGATGAGATGAAGCAAAGATACCCAGAGGTGCTACCACGTAAAATGGGACGGGCAGGTGACTGCAGAGCTGCACCCCAGGCTCCATCCCATCTCACTTGGGATTCATCTATGCCCTCGTGGTGCTGAGAAAGCAGAGGCAGCTCACTGGTGCTTAATGCAGAGACTTGCCCAAGTGCAACTGAGTTTGGATGGTGGAGAACAATAGGTCCCTTCACTGCACATAAACAACCTGGAGTTTTCCTTCCCCCCTCCCAGCGCTTTCCCTGAGGGTCCCAGGAAGATGGAGATGCAGGTGCAAGGGAGTATGTCAGTCCTCCACATAAGAGCCTGCCAGCAGGGGGGACAACTGCAGTGGAGAGGAAAATGGTTCCAGTAAAGCTTCTCCCCCTACTCCATCAAGGGATTGAAACATGCGAGCAAGGGGGATTTTCACTGCTGGCTCCTACCACTCTCAAAGGGATTTTGGTGATGGATAGGAACAAAGGCTGCAGCTACAAAAGTCCTCAGACATCACCAACTTCTTCTAAGAGACTGAAAGGTCTACAGTTATGGAGGGTAAAAATTGTTGGCTCTCACAGTAGCCAAAACAGCTCTTTAGATGTCAAAAGCAGGAGAGCCTCATGAAAGTTTCCCACATGTCCATCCATTTCTCACTTCAGCCCCACCAGCCTTGTGGCAGGCTGCACCCCCCTCCTACAGGTCTGATCGGAAAGAGGCCGGGGGCCTATTGGGAGGACAGGAGAGAAGATGCTCTTAGCAATGGACCTGTCTCTCACGGTACCTGTATTCTCCTCAGACTGGTTGAAGCCACAGATCTGGCAGATGCTGCGGACCCATTTGTTCATGTCGTCCTCAGTCTCAGCCACCAGGTAGAAGGTCCTGTCACTCGTCTTGATGTCGAAGATGTAGCTGTCTTGCAGCTCCTTCTTGTTGAAGGTGAGGCCCGCATCCACTTGCTCACAGAAATTGAGGTTGATGACACGCAAAGGTTTCTTGGAGTGGTCATTTTTGTAGTACTCCAGGACATCAGGGTCGCCACTCATCCGACCACTGCGCAGGACGAACCAGCGTTTCTTCCATGCCTGAAACCAAGACAAGAACAAGCATGAACCCCATTGCTGAATCTGTGAGAGTGAAAATCCACTGCTAGGCACAGGGTGACACAGAGGGACGTGACACTTCTCCAAAATCCAGGAGAATTAAATACGGAAATAGCATAATAGCATAAGATGACCCCAAAAGGTGCTGATCTTGAGGCTCAGAGGAACCTTGCTCCTACCCTACAACCCAGACATGCTCCCAAGACCCAACTGCCCTTCTCTGCCCTTCTCTCCACGATGTGGGATAATCTGTGCAGTGGCATTACCGAGTGCCGCAATACCAAAATGCCTCCCAGCAGCTCGGAGGAACTGAGGCACTTCGGATGCAGCACCCCGGGTGTCCTAACCTTCAGAGAAACCCCCGAGAGCATCACAGGATGTGTCTGCAGATACTGACCATGCCAATCTCTGTTTAAATGCCAGGATAGAAAGACTAATAAAACCGAAGGAGAACTGGTTTGTTTTTTTAAATATCAGGAATAATGCCAGGAAGACCCATGGAGAATCCCGGCTTCATTTGTTTTTCAGCATCCTCTGCTCCCTGGCATATAGGTAACTCCTTAGCAAAGGAAAAGGTTATCATTGATTCTTCCAAGCACTGCTGACGGCGGCCCCATGCCAAACTACCTGCAGAATGGACTCAGGGGGTTGCAGAGTTTGAAGCAAACCAGCAAAACAAATGTCAGCCATCAGCCCTGGCCCTGAGAGCTGCGGCCCTGATGCCCTTCCCATGCCAGACACACACTGGGAGTCCACAGGAGAGGGAACAGCCACAAGGATAAAATGTTCAAGGTTGAAACTGAAATTACAGGGAAAATTGTGCAGGTGTAACCCCTCATCCCATGAGGTAAGCAGAGTGTTTCTTTGGGGTGTGCTCTGCATGAGGATCGTGGCACCTGCGTGAGGGATGAATGGGGTTGAGGGACCACCTCGAGCTGCTCCCCTTTGCAAAGCTATGCTCCCTTGCAAAAGCCTCAGCTCCCATGGCCTAGGGAAGGGAAGGATTACATCTAAGCGTAGTCCTTAAAACAGCTTCTTCAGGATGTCTTTGAAGGCAGCAAAGGTTTGAGAGGTGCATGTGTATAAGCATGATCTGAATTACGACCAGTGCTCCTGCATTACCTGACACAGACTTCAGTTTGTACCAGAGGATATCAAGGGAGGGGATGTGATCCCCACCATCCTGACCTGGCTCTGGACAGTGGTGCTTTTTTTATGAGATTTACCTTATTTATATTTTTTATATATAACCAGCTTTGGTGTTCTGATAATTATAAGAGATTGGGTTATGAGGAAGCACATGGTATTTCTAAGAAGGAAGAACAAACACCTTTAGTAACCCAAGAGAGGCACCAAGGCAAACAGTGTGCTGGGTCCCTCATGATAATCCCTGGGTGCTGAGCACAAGCTTTACATATTGGTGATGGGCATGTGCTAGATCTCAGCCAGCCAACTGCACCAGGATCCCACAATTTTGGAGAATTTCATGGCTGAAATAATGGTGAGAACACTCCTGTGGTGTTTTCCCTGAACAGTCTGATTCAGACCATACTTCTCAAAAGCTTAAAAATAGCTTTGGTTGGTGTCTTTGAGATTTGTAATCAAATTAGTTTTGCACTAATTCTCAAAACGGCTCCTGGTGCCAGGAAAGCAACTTCAGTGCAATCTTCCAAAGGCAGCGAAGCAGCAAATTGCTTAGCAAGAGGACGTGCAAGGCTAGCAGATTTTGGCTTAATCTCACCCACTTCTCATCAAAATGGCTGCTTTTGAGTGACAAAATAGACACAGTGGAGCTGTGTCCATCAGGGAGGGAAAAAACCAATTTCATCAGGCAGCCGCAATAATTTACTAGTTCATGTCCTCAAAATGGATCACCCAGATCATTGGGAAACGAATCTATGAACATTTTTTTCCTAGTTCTAGGTGGTAAATGTCCCATTAGCTTCTTCCTGTTAACACTGAGTCATCTCTTTGCAGCCACCTGGCAGGACTAAGACATGGTCATGGCACCAGTGAGGGGACTGCAAGAAAATGGAGTTGTGCAACCACATGAACCAGCACCTGAATGCAGACATCCAGCACCAGTTCTTGCTGCTTAGCTTGTTGCTTTCCAACCATCTAGAGTCCAGTCTTGCAGCTTCCCTTCATGGCTGAGACACTGCATTACAAAACTCACAAAGTGCAGAAACTAGACGCCAGAATTTAGGAGTTTTCATGGAAAAAACAGGAGGAAATGCTGCAAGCAAGACAAATCATGCTACCATGACCTCTCTTTTTATCACCAGTGTGAGAACCACAACTCCTCCAGCTCCCTTTGGTCTGTCTGGAAGCAATGAAGGCTACCACATAGCCAAGATCTGGCAGAGAAAACAGTGTAATACAGGCAATCTGGTTGTTTTGGATAAGTTTTAACACAGGCTGGTTGCAAAAGAATGGGTCTTGCAGGCACAATGTTTCTTGGAAAGCTTCAGGAGGTGGAGTATCATTGGAGGGTGGGACCACTGAACACGGCAGGAGTCCCACAAGCCTGGGAAGACCACCCTGTCCATCTCCGTGTGGTGCCCTCCTGATGATAGAGAGTCACTGGTGTTCTTCTAATACAGCTTCTGACCCAGAAAAAGAGCTCATGGCAGCAGTTTAAGGAGTGCCTGTCCTGGACAGGTGGCTGCAGGCAGCACAGCTGGAGGCATCTCCCACCACACTTCCCCGCAGCAGGACCAGCTGCTCCTGCCTCCTAGGATCAGCTTCCAACCCAGAGGAATAAGCAATGATTGCTAGAATAGAGTGGAAGTAAACAGTAAAGAAATAGACAGGAACTTCCTTATTTTTGTGGACATCTCTGAATTTTTGAGTGCTGGGCTCAGCATGTGTATTTTATTCCTTCCCTGTGGATTTGCTATGCCTTTTTTGGGACCAGGTCTCAGCTTGTGTTTGCCAGGCTGTGGCTGCTCTTGGGGCATCTCTGTTGGCACTAATGCAGCTTGCTTCAACATGTCACTATATGCAGCAAAAGATATGTAGTTTGCAGCATATGGTTCATTCTCCTGGGACACAAAGCTACCAATACCATCCAAATCTTCTGTATTTAGGCTTCCCTAGGATTGGGAATCACAATTCCTGCAAGAGAGTGTCTACTGACCAGCAGCTATGACAGCGGTAAGATATATGGGATCCATATGTGCGTGGCAATCTTATCTGATGCCAAACCAGGGGAGGATGCAACTCCATGTGAGCCTACACACTCTTTCCAAGACCACCTTCTTGCAGCATAAGGCTGTGATGGCCAACAGGCATCTCCACCTGAATTTTACTTCTCTGCTTATTTCTACCTCTTCACAGCTCTTCTGAAGCCCCTGTTGCCATCAATCTGCTCCTGCCAAAACACTGTGCCTCCCTGACACGTGTTGTGAGCCAAGGGCTGTGTTTGTTTAACAGCTTTACAATGTTGAGAGGCCAACAGCTTAACAGCTATAAAATGCTGCTTTGCAGCACGAATTTCCAGCTGTGCGGTCCTTTGCTGGCATCAGGTTCCTTCACGGTTAAATTACGGCTGCCAAAGGCCCTTAATATCACTGAGAAATATTTTGACACTTGGCAAGTACTTCTTTTAAAGACTTGTTTGTTAAAAAAAAGTGCCCATCATGCTCCTATTGCGATTTGAATCCTCCCTGGGTGCTGAGAACCATGGCTGCTGCTCAGTTTTTTTCCAGCTCAATAGCGCAGTGGCAAAGTTAAAGTTTACAAAACGGAGCTCTTTCCAGCTGGATGCTACCTGGAGCTGGTTGTTTTATGGAGAGCTGGGTTGGCAGAGGTGAGGCAGTGCTGCTGGGTTCACTGGCTGAGTGTTGAACCGGATGTTCAGGGGGGCTCAGGCAGTGGTTGGGGCCCTTCCTGTTCCATCTGCTGGGTGAGGAACCAGAAGAGCCAAACCAAACAGGTGGCTGCTCTTGAGCAACTGAGATACCACCATGGGTGGTAGGAGATACCACTCCACCGTTCCAGGAGTGAGGTCCCTCATGTCCCCTGTGGCTCTCCTGATGGTGCAATGATGTGACAGAGCTGGTGGCATCAGGGCAGAGAGCTCAGAGAATCTGGGACCTCCAAGTGCCTAATAATTCAAATGCTTTGACTGACAGCCCAGAGAGAGGCTTTATTAACTATGGTTATAGTGAGGGACATTCAGACAACATCTTCCTCTCCAATTAGGATCAACTTCTGAGCCACATCTCTATAATCTGAAATACTAATTTTTTTACTACCACACCCTCATAGCACATATGGGGAGAAGAGAAAAAGAAGAGAAGAGAAAAAGAAGAGAAAAAGAAGAGAAGAGAAGAGAAGAGAAGAGAAGAGAAGAGAAGAGAAGAGAAGAGAAGAGAAGAGAAGAGAAGAGAAGAGAAGAGAAGAGAAGAGAAGAGAAGAGAAGAGAAGAGAAGAGAAGAGAAGAGAAGAGAAGAGAAGAGAAGAGAAGAGAAGCACCTGTGTATTTCCCAGGAAATCTCTCTGTCCTGTTCTTTCTCCCCCTGACACCAACTTCATGCCCACCAGCACTGCACACCAGCAGTGTGAAATAAACCTTCCAAAATCTGATCTGACACAAATCACAGGATCTAATCCAAGCTGGCAGGCAGGATGAGTGACCTAACCATGACATCAGGCAAATTTCTCACACCAAGATGAAGCTGGGGACTGAGTGATTCAAGCAGGAAACCCCACAGCAGGGCAAGAAGGTGCTTGTGTCCCAGATTTGCCCAGAACCAGAGAGGTCCTGGGTGCAGGATGGCTCCTGTCATTGCCCCTGTGGCCACCAGCTGCCAGTCGGGGTGCCACCATATCCACAGAAAGCCAGAAGTCTGTCCCAGCCACAGAGTTTTCTCTCTGCAATGCAGATGAGTCTTGCACGAGCACATTCTTCCTCTGTCTCCTTTCACATCTGGTGTGGCAGAAAGGAGTTCACACTTCAGGAGCATGTGAGAAAGACCACAACACCTGGAAAGGTCTCACTGTTCTTCCCAGTGGCTGTGTCATCTTGATGTCCCCTCCAGGCTGCCACCATTTTAGCCATCCTGGCAAGATCACCCCTGGGAAAGGGGGATAGAGATGATTTGGGTGGCTTGGGTCCTTCAGTGGTGCTACTGTTTTTTGCCGTCTGCAATAATTACAGCTGTTGGACTATGTAACCCAGCACTGGGGCAGATCCTGTCCTGTCCACCCCTCCTCACAGCCCTGGAGCAGGAACACGGTCTCCTATTGTGGCTGGTGCTACCAGCATCAGTGAGTGAAGCCCCGTACAGGAGGATTGTGGAATAACCTACTGGTGACCTGTATAATAATGTTGTCTTCCTCTGTGCCCCTGGGGGCTTTTTATCTTGTCTGACGGACAGGAGGATGCTGGTTTTATTATTCATGCAAGAACACCTCTCCCCACCCTGTGTAAGTGTTAACTCAAAGGAAATGTGGCTTGAAAGTAGATTTGTAAGCAGCAAGAAAGCCCCCTCTGTCTGTGCAGGTAATGTTTATGCTCGCTGATTGCTCTCACACATCCCAGTGTCCCCAGTTCCCAGGGCAAACAGGAGCTCCCTGAGCCCCACTCCTGCCCTTCCAGATCCTCCCGTGGTTCTTGCCCACTGCCAGCTCACAGTACCTTTCCATATGATGCTGGGAACAGACAGGTCCCAGCCCTGCTCCTTGCACCCTTCAAAGGGATGGAGGCTGTTCCCTGCTAATCACACCCCAGCCACGGAGTTCACGGTGGGTTCATTATCAGCACCGCTTTGGGGGAGCCGTGATTGGCAGCACTAACAACACCACGCTGCAGCTGCAAGACCCTGCGGGGCACAGGAAACCTTGCTGGGCTACAAAGAGGCTCTTCCTTGCTGAAGAATAGAGGGAAGGTGATGCAAAAAAACCCCCAACCCAGTGCATATATCAGGCTGTCAAACTGACCTTCCCTCCCAGGATTTTTTTTCCCGCTCCTGGAGGTGTAATTAGGCTTCAGAGCACACACAGAATCACTACATGTGACATCCACCCAAGGGCAGCAGAGCCAGCAGGAGACGTCCTGCACTGAGCAGGGTGAGAGGGGGTTTCAAGGAGGTGAGGCACAAACACAGGCTAAATCCTATTTATCTGTAAGATTATTTAAAAAAACCATAAGCTTCATAAACAGCTCCTGCCATCAGAGATGTTTGCTACCAGGGAAGGAAGGGTGTGGGATGGCTTGGAGCTACAGGTACGCTGGTGTGAGCTGGAGGACCCGCTCCCCACCTCCACCCTCTGTGAATGGGACGAGCAACACAGCAGTGACACAATGTGGAAAACATTTCCCTTTGTATTTATTTTACGGGAGTTCTCCGGTTGGAAAGATTTCAGTAGCTTTGTGCTGCATGGTCAGTCTTAGGAAAACAGAGATTTCTCTCTGGGATGTGAGGGCACTGACAGCATTTCTGATGGGATGCTGTAGTGCCTGATTAAGGATGGGATGGAAAAACAGAATACCAAATAGTGAGGCTGTACTTACACCACCAGACAAGCTGTGACTATCTGAGAACAAAGGATCACGGGAAACCCTGGGAGGTCCAGGAATGCTCCTGTCTGGAGGGTGTAGAAAGGATGGACTCAAATCTACTGGGAGAAGCATGGGGATAGAATGAGACGCAACGGAAAAGTCTCATTAGATGTAAGGAAAAGGCTTCACAATGAGGGGCAGAACAACAAAAAACCTGGATGGGGTGATATCCATCTTTGAGGTGTTCAGAACCTGCCTGGACAAGACCAGGAGTAACATGATATAACTCCAGACTTGGCCCTAACTTCAAGCTAGACCTGCCTTAAGTGGGAGTTGGTTCAGAGACCTCCAAAGGTCTCTTCTGACCTCAGTTATCTCCAAACCTAAATTACTCTTCCACAATCAGGTCCACTCACAGTGAGGAGTGCTGACCTTGTCATACGGAGACCCGATGAGACCATTCAGACTCTGAGTCCCAATGCAGGACCAGTGCAGCCACCCATTGCACACCCACCCACAGCATTTACCATGGGAATGGGCAGCACTGGCATTTTTCAACTCTCATTGATCAAAGCAACCTTTTCTGGGTAATTCCTTCTGCTGAAAGCTGGACAAGTGGGAAGGTGCAAGGAAAGCAAGGGGTTCACAGGCAGAACCTGGAGGCCAGCTCTTGCCTTGGGGCTGGCTGCGAATGGTCCATGTGCAGAGCCTCCAGGGCATTCCTGCTGCCGGGCAGGGATTTTGTTATCTGGAATTATTTCCTGTTATTCAGTCCTGTTCTGTATTCCACTCTGTTATTCCTTGCTGAAATCTCTCCCACTGCCCTGCTGTGGCACATCCTTTGTGGGGCACTGGAGCAGCACCCAGAGGAGGTGCAGGCAGGTGGATGGGTGTGGGATAGACAGAGCCAGTGGCTCCCTGGAGATCTACAGGATACCCAGGCTTGTGCTTTGTGGCCTCTTGGAAAGCTGACAGGACACGGGGCTGCAACAACCAAACAGGATGTCCCAGCAGCCTATGATGTGCTATTTCACTTGTCATACATATTGCGATACTACAGCCATACATATTTTACATGATGCACATCAAGGCTGCTGCTCTCCAAGTCTGTTTCCAAAACCCAGCTGCCACCACTGGCTACACTCAAACCCACACTCAAGAGCTGACCAACCCACCAGACCAAGTCAGTGACACGTGAGCACACCAAGAGCAAGAGCAGAGTTTAGCTTGCTTTTTCAACTTTGGGTTTCTGGAAGCAAAAGCAAACTGCTCAGAGATTTTTTTTTCCCCTACTGAGACTCTGGTATCAGTCTCTGATAAGAGTTTTCCCGGCCATTACACAACCAGGGCTGGACACGGGAATGCAGCATGAATAAATGACTTGGAGCAAAGCATTTTGATAACTAAGTTTTTCTAGTTTTCTGGCCTCTGCAAGAGCAAAATAAATTCCACAGCACTGTCAGCAATTTCCCTTCTCTCAGCCCTAGCTTTGGGCTACCTTGAATTCTACCCTCATTGCCCAGAGAAGCTGTGCATGCCCCATCCCTGGAAGTGTTCCAGGTCAGGTTGGACGTGCAACCTGGTCTAGTGAATGTATCCCTGCCTGTGGCAGAGGGATTGGAACTAGATGGTCTTTAAGGTCCCTTCCAACCCTAACCATTCTATGATTCTATGTTCCAAAAGCATCCATTCTGTGCTGGCAGGACCCACAGTTCCTGCCCCAGGCTTCTCTGGCAAATGTACACCAGCCTCTGCTCATGAAAAGCTCATTGCACAGATGAGTCACCTCATGAGTGCCCAGCGATGGGCGTCATGAGACAAAACAGCGCTGCACGTGTCCCCTCTGCCTTCTCCTGGAGGTTGTGCCTGCTCTCCCACCCTGTGTCACCTCTTGTCTTCTCTGTGACACCCAGGAAGATGCTCAAGAGAGGACAAGGTTTACTTTCACCAGGTTTCAGCTTGGCTCAGACTAAATTTCCAGGCAGCGCATTGCATTTTGGGGTTTCTTTTGTCCCACATCCATGAGCATCCATGAGACCCAGGGGGAGAAAGGGAAGGGGCTGCTATCTATTCCCTATCAGTGAGCCCTTTTCAAGCTCTAAACACTGCTTGTGTTTCAAAGCAAGGCTGAATTAAAGCAATGCTTTTGAACAAAGAAAAGAACCTGAAAAAGACAATTTGAGATTTAGTTTTAATCAGCTGGAGATATACAACCACATCAGCTGTAGCAGTGAATCCTATAATTAAACTGCTCTGCCCTCAATCTCTCAGGTGAAGGCAGATGGAAATACAGATGGACTTAGAACTGGGTATCAGGAATGAGAGGTGTGTCAGGATGCTTTCCCCTTCCCTTGGCATGCCACTTCCTTTGCTTAAAGCCTGCAGAAAAAGTGCCTTAAAAGGTGATACTGAGACTCTTCTGAGCTTAACAGGCTCTATGCACAGCAAAAACCACCACCCAATTTGGTTTGATAGGATGAGCTGCAGATATCACGGGGGTGAAGCTGATAGTAAAGCGTGAAGATGTTTTTCCTGTCATCTGAAAGAGTCTGGCTTGTAGCAGGGTATTTGGGATAGGCTTGCCTTTCCAGGGATGATTTCTAATTTTAGAAAAGCTCTGAGGCTTGTTAATTTTCAGCCACTTTAATGAGCTGTCTCATCGTCTGTAACCACTTCCAGCTCAACTAACCTCTGCAACTGGAGAAATTAGCCTGATTTGGCTCATGTTGAACTCACAGTCTGCTAGACAACCCTTTGCACCTCCTCATGGTAGCTCTGTCTGGGTGGCAGAGCCAACAGCACAAAGGGGGCACAAAGGGGGCAACAAGGAGGATCAAAGGGCTGTAATGGCTTCTCTGCAAGGAACTAGTGAGACAGGTCTGGAAAAGGGTCAGCATAGGAGAGATGCTGAGGAAACCATCAGTGGCAGGGAGAAGGTGATGGAGATGACCTACTCACCCTCACAAGAATGACAGGATATCATAGGAAAGTAACAGGAGCCAGGCTTGGGGCACACAAAAGGAGACTTCCCTTTGGGCAACACAGTAATGACCTTGCTGAACGGTGCTCAGGAGGATTCAAGTTCAGCTGGCCCCAACTGGAGACTGAACAAGGTCACAGAAACAAAATTCCCCCAAAGTTGCTGAGTGCCACCGTGTGTGATGATGGATGTCTGCAATGAGAACTGTTAACAACAGGGAAAATACTATGAGGAGGAGGAGGAGGAGGGAGTCTTGCTGGTCTAGATGCTGGCTCACTGACCACTGTGCAACATTCCACATTAAAAGGATTTGGGAGCAACCCTCTACGGATGTTCAAATGTGCCAGGCTTGGAAGGGGCAAGGGAGGCAACACTGCTCACACCAACCCTCATGGCAGAGTTCACCCTTCATGGCTTCACATGGTGCCCTTGCTTTGCTCCGGGAAATGTGGGTGTTTCCCTTTTGGCAAGACAGGGAAGCAGGAGGATGTGAAGCCAAACACATTAAATGTGGGCAAAAATGAGAAACGGAGCCAAAAGCTGCTATAAGAAAGACGGCTCCGTGGAGATCAGCACCAATGGCACTCACCCGTCAGCTGGATTCTCGTGGTTTAGTTGATTTTAGGGCTTCAGGTTCATTCCTGCAGCTTGAAAGGGCACCTGAATGAGTGGATTCCCTGGTGCTTCATAACATGTAAGCTCATGTGAAAGCCTTTCCTTAGCTAAAAATGATTTCTCTCCTCTTCCAGCTCACCCTTTTGGATGAAACTCATGGAGACTTAGTTATCTCATCCTTCTGTCAAGCCCCTCTGAAACCTGCTGGGGGGTTTACTGGTTTCCAGGAGACACTCACAGAAAGCACAGGCACACACAGACACTCCCCGAGGCTCTCCCTCAGCCCTGCCAGCTCACAGCCCTGCCCACTGCTCTGCTGACAGGCACCGTGCTCAGGCAGTCAGGCTAACAGGTTGGAGGGCAGTGGGAGATAATTCAGGGTACACATGGGAACAACCCTAAATCTGCACCACGCAAGGGTCCAGATCTTACCTGTTGAACAGCTGGTTGAGGGTGGCCAGCTAAAATATGTAGATTGCTGGTTTCAAGCATGCTACAGTGAGGTACATCTTTCCAGATGTGCCCAATAGCCAAAGCATCTGTCAGTGACAACAGCTGGTTGGGGTCTGTGTTGAGTCCTCACAACACTTCCAGCTGCACAACCCTGTGCCTACAAAAGGAAATTTTCTCCAAGCTCCCCCATACCTGTGGGAATCACAGATTCAGACAGTTCAGGACTCCTAAGGTCCCTTCCAACATGAATTATTCTGACTGTAAACTGATTTCTATTATATCACAGGCTTTTAATTAAATGCACATTTATGCCCATATGGACCCCATTAACCATTCATTTGCCCCTATATTTAGCCACCACCTCCAGAAAGAATGAAACAAGCAGGGGGTTGCTTCCAATCTGTCACTTTGTGGGTTTGACGTTTTCCAAAGGGCTCTCATGATGCCCTTTTCCACTAGACTGGAGGTCCCTTAGCATGTTCACAGGGAGAAAATATCACAATCACCTGGCTGTTCCAACCCCTCATCCCTTCCAGGAAACCAACCAGCTGCCAGTCTACGAATTTCTGTGCTAAACACCATTTCTGCAGTACTGTCATGTTTCCTTTCTTCCTCTTCAGCATCAACATTAGCAGCCAGCTACTCTAACACATTTTGCTGTCATTGCACATAAGGAAAAATAAATGCACCTCCTACTCCTTCATTTAGACATCAAAGGTCACTGTAGCTGTTTCTGCCACAGCCTCAACTCACATCAGGAGCTGCTCACGCAGTTTCTTTCTACCCAACCCAGAAAAGCCTGCATTTGGTGATTCACTGCCCCTTTCTGTAGGAACAATCTTATTTCTTTCTCCTTTGATGTTCAATTTTGCATTGGGCTGTCTTCTAACATACCTTTTTCAAATGTGCTCTGCTTGCCAAGTGATCCAGACTGCCCTGTCTGATGAATTTGTCTTCAATATTTACCGTTTCATTACCCTTTGTGCCACTGGCAGCTTCTCCCCACAGGAGCCATTAGATCTGCTTCACTTAGGGAAACGCTGAGACTCAGTATTAATTCCTGAAAAATGGCATGAAGAAGAGCCCCATTTGTGGGTGACATCTTCCTGGGATCTGCCAGGTTTTAATTCACTTGCCAGGTGCTTGGGGCTGTATGGACTAAGCCCTCATTACCCAACAGCTTGCCTGACATTGGCAGACCTGTGGGCTGCACCATTTGGCCCAGGACTGATGCTGGGCATCAACCTATTGTTGCCTAGGGAGTCCCTTCTAAATGTTTCTTCTGCCTTCTGGATTGGAAGTAACCCCCTTAATCAGGATTAACCTAATCTGTTGCTCCCCATATCTGGAAAGCTTTTGTCCTCTTTTTCCATGCTTTGGTGGAAAGGTGAGAAGACCACTGCTTCCTGGACCTCCATGTGCTTTTCATATTGCTCTGCTCATCTTTTCCTCAAATACCAGATTTTCAAACCTCTCCATGGCCCTTCAGTGATGGAAACCCTTACGAAAATCAAGGGAAGATGGCCATTGAGAGTTTTGGTTGCACCAGAAGGCTTTAGGAGATGCAGTCTCCAGAGACCATCCACAAAGAATCTGGAAGAGAGCAAGGAAAGCCCTTGGCTTCCCTGAAGAAGTAAAGACATTCCCCAAAAGGTAGCACCTCAAAGGCAGATGACCAGAGTTTAACAGGAGCTGCAAGAGCAGATGACTGGGCATTGGCAGAGTCTATCATGGCCTTCAGGAACAGCAGTCAACACAGTGCTGAGGCACTTCCTTAACCATGTGTCTGCCCCAGCCTTTGCCTTTTGCCAGCAAACAAAGCCCAAGGAAGATATTCCTGAGCTCGTCTACTCTATTTGGCTCCGGGAACTCAAGTGCACAATAGGTCACTTGATAAACAGTAGCACAGTTTAGTCAACATGGATGAGAAGATCAAATGGACGAGAAGTTGGCCCATTCAAAAAAACCCTATGCCTAATGAACAGTCACATCACTACTGTCTTCTAAAAATTACAGCCTACAGAAGCCCTTGCAATTGTATATTTGGGATGGTACAGGGTTTCTGGTTGTTCCTGTTTCCAGTCTGACCAACAGCACAGTAAGAACATTAAACTTTCTGACTCCGACCTGAAGAATGGCCACACATCTGGCTGGACAGGGCAGAAAAATAACCTGGGATCATGGTGACAGATTGCCTTATTTAATGACTTCTTTAAAACCAAGGAAGCCAAAGGGAAGTAAATCAACTGAGGTGCTGGAAAACACCTCACAACAGCCAAGGATCTACCAGATCAACAGGACTGTTTTATGTGGCTTCTGTGGATTAGCCTTTTCTCCTTAAATTCAAATGATTCCATTAAAAGTGGCTGCAGCCAGACACAACTGAGGTAGTCTACTGTTTCCCCTGACTGATCACACAACTCTCTTCATTTTGAAAACCCAGCTGGAAGCCCAGCTTGAAGCCCATGTGCCTCAGGCTTCAAAGGAGTGGACAGCAGGGTGGGTACTAATTCCACATCACCAGCACTCCATAGCAGTTCCTCCATCTGCCCATTAATGTGTTCAAAAACTGATAAAAACACTTGTATCAGTGGGCTGAAACAGGGGTAGCTCTGTTTTGTCCTGATGGCATGGATATGGTCATTGGTGGAGGATGATGCCCACCACCTCTCCCTCCACTGGAATCCCAATGGCCACTGACCCAGCTGTTGACCCTGTCAATAGCTGAAAAGCCTTTCCAAAAGCAGCAAACCTCTCTCCTTTCATGTATTATTAAAATTCTCACTGGTTAATTTATTAGGGTACTTTGCACTGGGAAAAATGACCTCTTTGTTGACCCACTTAAACATGCTCCACTCCAACAAAAAACCGTCCGAAGGGCGAAAGGGAGAGCTGGGGAAGTTGTGTGCAGACTGATGTCCTTTGTCTCAGTGAGACAGCTCCAGGATGGAAGTGCTGGGACTCCCTGGCACGAGAGCAAAGGGCTAGACACAAGCCTTCACAGACCTAACCACAAAGGAAACATTCAGCCCCTACGCCAAATGGACACAGCCAGAGAAACAAGACTTCCTGGTCCCGCTTCCTAGGCAGTGCTCATCCCTCCCTGAATCTGTGGGTTTGGGAAAGAAACCTTGATTTCTCCCCATGTTGCCTCCTCTTAACAACCTAAATGGAAAATGGGATGGAGGGTGGTGGACGAAGCCACCCACACATGGTGGGATTTGCTCATGAGGCAACAAAGGTGCATCCTGGCCATCCTCTAGTCAAAGGTGTCCAGACCCACACCAAGACTCTTCTCTTACCTGCTCCTGTGTTTTTCTAGCAAGAGAATAATTAGATTTGCTCCATGGAAATCCCTGATTCAAAGTAACTCGTATGGGATGTGGAGGAACAGGGCACTGCTGAGCAAAAGCCAAACTGACAGTGCAAACACCACTCAGTACCAAAAGTAGCCCTGTAAGTGAAATGAGCAGGATTAGCTGTAATTAGGTCTTGTTTTTCCATTAGTGTCATAAAGATAAAGCTGCTCTCCTCTCAGAAAGGTGGCCTCAAAGTGCTCAGACTCTACAGGACTCTCAGGTCATTAGAGAGGACACAAAAGCTCCATTTGCTTTCATCACTGAAAGCACCTGGAGAACACAGCCATGACAAAAAGACACCACAAGGTGCCTTCAAACCTGAGGGGGTTGGGAGCTCCATCCTGGGCCCTGCTCATTGCCCTATCACACCAGGCTCCTGCTAGAGAGTATATTAAAGCTCAAATGGGATTTTTTGTGGCTCATTTTCATGTGATGCTCTTTATCTCAAGCAAAGGGACTGCCAAATAACTTTGATACTAAGGGAGTAAGCAAAGAAAGGTTCATGAGGACACCTAAAAAGTATCTGAAATTTCATCTCTAAAGAAATGACCTCGAGGAAGGATCTTGGAGACAGACATGCAACACATTAACCCCTGCTTATTCTTAGTTTCATAAAGCTCACATACCCTGGGTGTTAGATGAGCAGAAGTACACAGAATGGGAGCAAACAGAATAAATTACAGGAAAAGGCTGAATGCAAGACTGGGAGGTAGGAGTTTGCAAGATCTGATTCTGCAGCTGCCATTAATTGATCAAAAAACCCTGGAGAAAGGGGGTTTTACCCTGTTGTGCCACCTTTTTCCAAGCATCAAATAAAGACTAAAACTCAGAAGGATGTTACAAAACAATCACTGAACTGCCATCTGCAAAAATACTTTGGGGGTGGAAAGTGCAGTTATATGATGGCTGAGGAGTAATTTTTCTGCCTGCACCAGTTCTGCAAACGGAGAGGTAGAAAACAGTGTGTGGGAACCTGAACCTGCAGCAAAGAGGGGTGGAAAGAGCAGTAACTGATGAGTTTTATTGCAGGATGTGTTAATCATCTCTCTAGACGATGGACTGGGATGGGGGTGGAGGACTTGGCAGCTGGGATTTGAGATGTATTTGTAATGCTAACACACATCTGGGATCCATCCTGGAACAGGAACACCGTGTCTGGACCAGGCAGGCCAGAAGAAATTGTTCTTTGTGGCCAACCTTCATGAAGGACCTGACCTGCTGAGCCAAGTGTGGCTTTTAGAGGTGTCCCTCAAGCAATCTGGGGTCATGGAATACCACAGATACTTTTCAAAGGGAACATGGAGTTTCTCTGAGTGATTTGCTCAGAAGCTGTAAGGACTGTCTTGCATGGACTGCCAGGGAAAAACAGGTCCAGCTCTCACTGTGAGCCCTTGTCCTGAAATTCTTTGGCAGGGCAAGGCTGAGCTTGGTGATCTGGTGGTTCAGGTCTGTGCACAGTGAAGGTGAAAGATGTTTTCACCTCTGTTTTAGGGTGCTGCACCTCCACCCCAGCATTGCTCAATTCAAATTTTCCTGCTTATCTGACACACTGGTGTGTCTCTCCCACCAGCATAACCCTCCATATTTCAGTGCAGTTCTCTCTGGCTCACAGCAGTGACCAGGGGACCAAGGTGTGGGCACAGGCACGCAGGCATGCCACGATCAGGGATTGCGCCTACAGGTTATAAGAGTCACCATGTTCCTGCACAGGCCCCCATTTACAAACTCCTTTGGAGGCATTTCATCTTTAGAAAGCAACATTAATAACATATGGGACTTCTCTGGCCGTGCTGGAGAATGCATGGAGTACATGGCTTTTCTGCCCCAACTTGCATAGGCTGTTGGGTTTGGAAAAGAAAGATGGAGAGTCTACGCTGGTATCTGATACCTCAGATTCCCTGGCTGGGTGTTTCCAAGGATCTGTTTTTCCAAGGATATTCCCCATGCTCAGCAAGAGTCTGTGGGAAGGCACTCCTTATTACATCACTTCCCAATGTGCAGGGGATCCCATGCTTTGCATTTGCTGTGAACTTCCTGGACGCCCCGTGCATCCCTGCACTCCAGTCCAGCCTGATGCTGCCCCACCAAGCCCTGCTGTACATGGTTTGTGTTGACTCTAAGGATGTCCTTTGTGAGCTCAAGTGGTTTCTGCAGCTGTGTAAATAGGAGCAAAGCCCATGACAGATCCCTGACCTGTCTACACGTGGCCTCCTCACCCTCCCACCAGCAAGGATGAGCAATGAAGACCCTGCTGGGTTCTCTACTCTGAGAAAACACTGGAGAACAGCTGTCCTTCACAGCAAGGGTGGGCTCCATGTGTAGCCTAAGCATTCCTGATAACTGCTCTTAGCATCCCAGGATGCAGAAGGAAGTCCGACACCAAGACAAGGATGTCTCCTTGCTACAGCCACCAAAGTCAAGTGAGAGACTGTAACAGCAGGAGCATGGAAGAATGGAGACTTGGAAGATCTGCCAGCAAGACCAGTCTGTGCTTCAAAAGTTGTCTGATTATGTCTAGAGATAAGGCTTAGTAGGGTTTTTTTTCCTATGGGAGAAAGCAGCTCCCCCCACACACAGGTGAGCTGGGAGAGAAGCCCTGAAGATCCCCTTGATGCTGCAGGTCTTCGAGGGGTTTGAGTTTGGCAAAGCTCAGTTCCAGATAACTTCACTAAGGAGAATACAGGGAGGGATGAGCCCAAGGAAGGACCATGAGACAGGCACCCACTGACCTCCACAAAGATTGGTCCTGTACTAGTAGCAAACAGGGTGGAGCTGGTTAACAGCCGGCCTTGATTAGCTGGTCCCTGGGTTCAGCCAAGGGGCCTTGGGGCCACCTCCTGTCTGCACTTAGTCAAACAAGACCAGGAAGCACCTAGACCCTATGAAACCCAGCACTCCTTCTGGCTTCATATGCTGCAGGCACCTGGATTTCCTATGCATCATTTGGTTTTCTTCTAGGATAGCACCTCCTGTATCACCATCAGGTTCAGGTGCCAGGATCCCAGGAAAATATCAATAAACTGCAGGAAATTCAGAGAAGAACAAAGCAAACTATTATCATGGAGCCAGAGAGACTGACTTTCTGAGCTCATGTGTTTAGCTTGGCTTAATGGCAGCTTAGCAGGGGCTTGGCAACTCAACTGTCTGCAAATATTTGAAGGGTGTAAACACCAAGGACAAGAGAGAAATCACTGAGGGAGTTTTACAGAGTAGGCTGAGCAGGAATGTAGGCACTCACTCACCACCATTGCTAACTGGGGCTTGGGTCTCTCCATGTAAATTTACTGAAGCTCCCTGACCTTAGAGCTGCTCTCTAGGTCTCTGCAGCACCTGTTGTGTCATGCTGGGACTCAGAGAAGCACACACAACCCTTACGTCGGGTTTTATACCTGAGGTTGCCAACAAGGAGAAGGTTCTTGGATGCAGGTGCTCACCAAGGCAAGGGCAAGTGGTACCTAACACCCTACAGCCCTGTTCCCAGCAGGTCTTCAGGCTGTTCAACGACCACACTTCCCCACCTACACCCTGTTTTTCTCTTCTATCTCTACCAGTTTCAAATCTAAAGCACAGAGATGAGGGCTGATTTTTAGCTGAAGTCTTAGGAGAGACATGGCAAGAAATGTTTTGCTAATTCATAATAATTCTGCAATTTTTTTTTCAGTGTGGTTGGACAAAAACATCCTTTAATTTCCCTTCCAAGCTCCTGGAACAATTAATTTTAGCGTTTTATAACTATGTTTGAATTTTTCAGTTCGAAGTCACACTGACTTTCACACTGGAAGGGTTAAAATAATCACTCCAAATCAAAATATTTAATTTGCAGTTAAAGGAAATACTTATTCATCTTTCAAGCTAACTTCTGTGGCTTCACAGAACTGCCAGAGAAACCCCCCAAAACCAGTCACCATGTCTCATGTCTCATGAGGTGACTCCAAAGTGTTTGGACACCCTGAAGTGACACTGCTAAACCCCAGACGAGGATATATCCCAGAAGGCATAAAAAAATTGCTTACGGAAGGGAAGATTCAAATTTAGAGTGGCTGCCTATCTATAAATAGTCTGCAGAACTAAAATACATTCCAGTTCGGCTGGAAATGCCTTTTTGCCTTGTACTCATAAACACTCCTGCCTTTTATAGTTGAAGCAAATATTTGGTTTCTATAGTTATAACAGTGAGTACCCAGTGGTCTTTATTTTTAATCTGCAGTGTTTGCCTGAAAAGAAGGGTAGTGGTTTGTGGGGACCCTGGAGGAGTCTGGACCACAGGTGCATCATTAAAAATAAACCTGTGAACAACACAAAAAGCCCTCCCCAAAGTATCCAAACGCAGAGAGGTTTGCTAGTAAACAGCATTTGGCTTTTAGATGTGGCTCTAAGTGCGCTGAGAGTGAAAAAGGCCAAGGATCCAGTGATTGCTAATATAATAATGAGGCTCTGTCCTACTAATCTGATGTTCTCAAAGCACTTTGCAAGCATTAATCATCCTCCCAGCAGGGCACGGTGGGGATCATCACTCCGAGCACGTTACAGGGCTCAGGGTGGATGGGGGAGAGCCGTGTACAGACTGAAAGATCGCCGACATCCAAGGAGGGGGTGGTCTGCATTGCTTTATGGATATATATATTCAAAAAGCCACAGCCACCTCCCTGAAACCTGCCTTCAAAGGGGTCTATTTATCCCTCTGACAGCAATACAGCGCTTAATAAATCAAACACCAATCCACCAGCATTACTGATGGAAGGAAAAGGAAATTAAAGGTGACCTGCTTGGCTTGGAGATCACAGGATGCTTCCCCATCCACTTAGAATAATTTAAGGTGATGAAATCCTGCCTGTAACAACTAAACAGGTTTCACTTATTTTCATGTCCCAGCTTGGAAAGGATTTCAGGGTGGGATACTGGGCTTCCCAAGGGATGCCTGGAGATGATGGTGCAAACCCAATGTCTAGATCGCTCCAAGCAGTGTGCTTGTAAACCCAAACTTGTCCATGGGCAGTGCTTTTCCTGAAAAACACTTGAATTCAGCTTCTTTGCAAATCCACAGCTGTTTCACTTAACACCCCTGAATTTACTATCAGGCTGGACATGCCAAGAGAATGATGGGGCAGGAAGGGTGAAAGGTGAGTAAGCCCAGTCTCAGTTTTAGCAGGGCTGGGCTCCCACTGGCCAGCCAGAGACCTGTTTCCCCTGCTCATGCTCAAGAATGAGGGCTATCTTAATGCCTCATCCTATATTGTCTTCCATCAGGAGACTCACACTTGCTGAGGTCTGCCTGGCATACTCCTGTGCCTGTTTCTGATGGGCTGATGGATGTCAGTGTGTCAGACAGTTGTGTGAAGCTACATCCACCTGGGACAATTCCCCATTTCAGCTCTTCTACTCAGCTACAGAAAGACAAGGGAAAGCTGCATGAGGAAAAAAAGGCATCTGGAATCACAGGGATTTACTACGAGAAGGAAAATCTTTCAAATTGCACCAAAGGGACAAGTTTCTGCATTACTCATCAGTCTTGACCTCTTGCTTTATTAGTGAATGTTGAATTATCCCAGGTTATGGCTGTCCTTGCAGTGCTGGATGTGAAGAATGGATAACAATGGGGGTAAACAGCCAGTACAAGACCCAGCTTGTGGCAAGGGGCTAAAGAGAACCGAGCACATCCACTCATGGCAGTCAAGGAGCCACTGCTCCCGCCCTTAAATTCATCAGGAATGAACATGGATATTCCAGGTGAGATTAAAACCCTTTCCACGGCTTTTTGTTACTCACACAGTGCTCTGGGAAGAATTCAACCAGCGTTTTTTACCTCAGCAGAGGGAGTTCAGACATCCCCACCACTCTGCAACCTCCCACACCCGGCTCTTAGCTCTTGCTTAAAGGCAGAACTTCTGGAAGAACCTCACTGCCCTGCTGTGGGCAGGCGGCCTGCTGGCCACAGTGGGACATCTCCAAAGGAGCTATTACAGCAGTGCATGGACCTGTTCGACACCTAGAGCCAGGCTTTCAACCCTCAGCAGTTGCTTCTGCCTTAGTTTACCAAAATTAAGGTGCCACAGAGATGCTTTCCTAAAATGGGGAGGTAGTACCAGGTTCACCAGGGTGCTGTTGTGCAGCCTAGGACACTTGTGCTCCTGGGAGTCTCTGCAGAGATGCCACCCCCTCCATGATGGCACAGAGCTTTGAAACCCTCTGAACACTGTGATTTGCCTCGGGAGCTGATGAGGCTCCAACACTGGCTCGTTAGCATGCTGCTACCTGCAAACAGCACATCTTTGGTACCTCATCCCTCCCTCCTCTCCTGCACAGCATTAAAATGCCTCACACTTGCTGTGTCACTGACCTCCAAACCTGTGGCCACTCCGCAATATTGATATTCTTGTATTTACCATCAGTCATCTCAGAGATGTGTGGAAAAGACCTACAGTAAATCGCTTCCATGATTTAACTACCCCCTTGGATTCCCAGTGCATTTCCAAGCAGCAATGGGAAAGCTGAACATCACTGCATCAATCCAGTGCTGCTGTTTCAGAACCAAACCCCGAACCCCATCTCTGGCTGAGAAAACCCCAGCTTGCATTAGCTGTAAAACCTGATGCGTTTTGGGGTGCTGGAGGGGCCGTAAGATGGCTTTGTGCACTGGCCCAGTGGCTACCAGTGGCTGCAGGAATGCATATTCCTGGCATTGAAGACAATTCTTACATTGTGGTGGAAGAGATTTTGCCCTCTGTAGGCTCACAGAAATGCAGAATGGTTCTAGGATGGTACACTAACCCCATTTGGAATTACAAAGCAAGACAGACGGCCAGTGTTTGTGACATGCAACAAACCCCATTTCAAACCCATTTCTTGCAAAAATTGCCCTGTTCACCTCCTATGACCTCTCACAGCATCACCCTGATTGTACAAAGCTGTGTCTTCCCACTCTGCAAGTCTCCGCATCCCTGTGTGCTCCCCAGGCAGGTTCCTACAGCAGCTGGGAAGCTCCTCCAGGGAGTCCTGGAATTATTTGGGCAAGAAGGTGAAAATACCAATGATTACAATCATTACTTCATCAAGTGGCACCATGCAGAGCATCTGGGAACAGTCCAAGGTTATACCAGAAGAGCACATAGGAACTGCACCCCGGGAAGGATCTGTCTGTTTTTCCGATGCACAGCCCCACAGGATGAATAAAGTGCTTGTGGCTTTGCTGAGCAAGGCTGGGTGAAAAGCTTGTCTAGAATGCCACACATGAGCAAGAACTGATGGGCTTTTTTCAGAGTTAGACTCTTCTGGGCTTAGCTCAGGTCAGGTCCAGCAACCAGTCTCTGCGTGTCCCAGTCTCTCATATGTTCAAATGTTTTATGCAATTTGAAGAAATTTAAGGAAATTGATCTTTTTTCAAGAAAGGAATTATTTAACTGAAGAAGTTTAAAGTGAAGCTAGGATGATGTAACTGCTCTCAGAGAGCCCTGGATTCTGGGATGCTGGAGGGGAGGGGCAACAGGATAGCAATGCCGTAATGAAGGGGTTGAAACAACAGGAAGATGATGTAGGTTTTATATGGAATAAGGTGTGATTTCAACAGCCAAACCTGCTTCAGCCTAGCCCAAGCCATCACAGCAGCAGAAATACAGACTCAGGGCTGGATCCTCATCTCAGACACTCAGGTTAACATACAGACAGCCTCCACTGCTTTTAAGCTCTTCTGGATTTACATCTCTGAGAGGCTGCAAGAACTACCACAGCCATCGAAAACTGCAGCCCCTTGGCATTCCTCCAGGTGCCACAACTTCCTTGCAACATGGATCAGCCGTAAGTGCTGAATACAAGAAAGCTGTGGCTTGACAGCAGCAATCTCCCATCTGCCAACTGGGTAAATTCCCTTGGTTTTCCAGAGGAAGATCTGAAAACCTGCTCAGATATGGGAGGTTTTGCCTGGGGGATGCTGAGCACTGAGTGCTCAGTACGTCTCCCCAAGGACCACCTGGGATCTACTAGCCTGGGTCACGGCCAAAGGCCCTCCAGCCTCTTCTTTATCCCCAAAGTGCAGCTGGTATCACATGTCCCAGGGAAAGGTGTAGAAATCCCTAGGACTTTGAAACCACTTGATTGTGGGAACAGCATGCCCCTAATCCAGGCAGCACAGAGCACGTACGGCACGCAGGGCTCAGCAACCCCCTAACTGCAGCTGTGGCCGATGCGGAGCAAAGGATCAGATAACAGTGCTCCCAAAGCTTTTTGTCTACAGTTTTAATGTCATTAAAAAGTGGATAATCTCCTCCTTCGTAAAAGCACTGGCCTCCTCTGGGAGCCTTTTGGCTGCTCTGTTGAGCCACAGCAATCCAAAGGCTGGCTCTGTACCGAATCAGGAGATAGCAACAAAAGTTGTCACAAAACGTGACATTTTGGAAACTCAACCTAGGGTCTCCAGAGATGGGGCTGAGCTGCAGCAATGGAGCTGTGCCCCTAGAAAGCTGTGAGTCACATATTAAAATGTGGTGACCTCTCTAATGCTGGTGCCATGCAACCCCAGCAGGAAGGACAACTAAGTAATTTTCTTCTCCTCTTGTTTTTCTCCTCTGTTATGAGTATTTTAGAAACTTAACAGCAAATTTTTTACCATTATTACTGTTTTTCTTTCCTTTGCAAGAAATGCCTACTGCAGCAGATGAAGCTGGGAATCATCCACAGCTCTTTGCCCGCTATTATTTTGCCTTTTGTGTTTCTTATTTGCCAGCTCTCTGAGCACATGAAAAGGCTAGTTGTAAGAAGAGCCCTTTTGGATGAGCACCAGGCATGGCAGGGAGAGACAAGAAGAAAAACTCAGTTCTTGACTTCTGCACTCAGGTCTCACCTTGCTCCCTTTTCTATTGATGGATTGCAGCAGCAGTAAGACAAGCAGGTAGCCAGGTGCTGCCAGACACTCCCACTTGCCCATGCTAGAGCATCAACACTGCCAAAATCCCAGTTATGACACTCCTTCACCTGGTGGTTGCCTTCCTTGAGGTGCTGCCCTACAGCTAACCCAGCTTCACAGCACTGGTGTCTGCAGAGTCACATCCTGCTCTCACATACACAACACCCTCAGACTCTGCGAGACATGGCATCCCATCTCATCTTCTTAATTTCTCACCTCTTGCCAGGCATGTGCAAGAGACCCAGGCTTTCCCGCAGCCCTTCCCTTTTGCCAAAGCCTCCCTTCCTCCATTCCCATTGCCTTCCATGATAGACTTCAGATATTTTTGGTACTGGGGGAAAGGAAGGAGAGGAAGAGCCAGTTCTGCTTTGTTTCAGTCCATTGCCATTGAATGAGGAGAGGGCTGCAGTGGATGTGCCCTTGGGAATCGGCTGATCCATCCTCCTATCAAACCCGAGGGTCCCTGTGGAGGAGCTGTCTAGTGAGGCCAGACAGCTCTTGCTATATTTAGGAAGAGCTTCCCCTCCTGTGTTGTCAATTTCGTGCAGCAGGAAATCTTTTATTGGATGTTTTATTTAAAAAAAAAAAGAGCACAAAACAACAAAAAATCACCTCATTTCCTGGAGTCTTCCTCTCTGCCTCACTTCTTTCTTTCCGTTTTCCCTGTTTTTTAGTATTTTTTTCTAGGGCATGACACTCAGCAGCTTTCCCTCTACATCCAGCTCCAATCCTTGGATGCCAGCATGAACCTCCATTGCACTCGCAGCTGCTGCATGGGAGGAATTAAATGCCCCAAGCTACTTCTGGCACCTGGAAAACTGCTCCAGGGAGCATCCTCGTCCAAGTCCTACTCCAAATGCTATTCAACATGTGAAGCTACCCCAATGACTCTGGCCAGTGTTAGAACTGACCCCTGGGGCACAGCAGGAGCACGTGCAGGCTCCTCTTCCACATCCATATGCTCCATCCGGAAACATCAATTCTCTTTCTATAGGAAGGCAGGTTATCCTGGGGCAGAGGAAATGTTTCCTCTTCCTGCCAGGATGTTTGCAGTGAGCCCAGAGTGAGGTATGTATAGAAACCTCCCAGTGCAGAGATTTCAGTAAACACCTCCCAGCAAACAGCCTGGACCAATGTTAGTTCTCTTGGAGCAGACAAGAGCCAGCCCCAGGGAAACAGCTGAAGACAAATGTAAAAACTCCATCCTACCTTTGCCAAATTCAGGCAGAGTGTCCCCTAATACCCACAGTGATCAGTATTTGGAGAGATCCCTATGGGGAGCTCTCCATACATGGGATGCCCTGAATCCAGGGAGATGGTGCCCAGGTCTGGCCAGAAAGGAATTTTTATTCTCCACTTCCACTGAATTTTCCTCTTGAGTAAAGAAAAGCAAAGTTTTAAAATTTTTAAAAAATAATTTACATTTTTTCTGACTCCAAAAAAATGATTTATCCAGAATTTCCCACCTCAGTCTGTTAATACAATTGAGATCTCAGCCCTTCATCTGGGTTAATGCATAATTCCTGATGCACAGCTCCTCAAGACAAGCCTCTCTTCCAGGCCCAGGTACCAGGCAAAGTACCTGGCTTCAGGGTTCGAAGACAAAACTTTTAAGAAAATCAGCCTGTAAGAAAATTTAGGGATTTGGGAATTTGAACCCCAAACGTTGCATGAGGTCATTAGCTAAATCAGAGCTTCACCCTTTTGGTATTCAAATCACAGCCTCCAACACTGCTTGTGTGAAGAGATAAAGTGGTGGCTGAGCAATAAGCTCTTTTGGATGCTGATAAACGCCCCCTTTTAATTGCTTGATGTGATTGTAATTATTTCATTTGCCTCTACTTCCCTCTCATCACGAATCCAGCCCCTGTGAAATCCAGCACGGTGCAGCTCTGCCACTCTTTCTCTCTCATAATCTTTAGGGATGCACACCAGGGAGTCAGAGGGGTAAACATGAGCTGTCCATACACTTCAACAAGGTTTGATACCTAGTAAACTAGGTGTTTTTGAAATTTTCTGCAACACAAATAAAAAATCAATGGATTTGAAAAATGCCAGGGTTTTTTGAGTAAACCATGCCTACATCTTGTTGCCCTACTGTGGGACATGCCTGAGTAGTGCCTAGCTGGTTTTACCACTAATGATGGGTCAGCCCATCAAGGTTTATTTTGATTTTATGACCTTTACAAGAAAGTCTTGTGTAGCAACGATTAAAATAGCAACCGTCTCCTGTTTGTGCTGCAGTGAAACCGTCTGACATCAACACAGACACATCACCAAGATGGAAAACATCATCCTTCCTAATTCATCACATAAACACTGGTGGCCTAAACTCATCAAGCCTAACAGGTCTTGGACTGACCCAGTGCTTTGGGATCCCCCACCAAGTCCTGCCCATTCATGAAGGAGACCCAGCAGCATATTTTCCCATAGGGATTTGCAGAGCAGGGTTTGGGAGGATGTCTGCAGTTGTGCCAGAAGCCTCCCAGACGTGGTGTGCTTATTGACTCTATCTCTTCTTTCTGCTGAACCTGTCCCCAGGGCTGATCCTTGTCATTGTCAGCAGGGAAACTCAGATCCACCAACATGAGCAAAGCCATTCCTTCTGCACAAATGTAGTACCAGTCTCATATGAGCATGGAACACAGCACAGGGAAATAAGAGTGAATGGTTGGACATGGGAAGGGATGGAAACTTGCATTGCTAGCCAAAATTTCCAAAACCTTAATAACTATGATGGTGATAATAATAATAACAGCAATAATAAAATTTTCAGGCATCTGATATTCAGAAAGGATCAATCACCTCCCCAGCGAAAACCAGGTACCTTCTTGCATGAACTTGAGACCTGCTACTCCTTCCAACCACCGGCAGCTAAAAGCTGCAGTTGCCCTACTTGCATTTCTGCTTTTCTTATTCTTTTTTTTTCTTTGAAACATTCACATGAATGAAATTTTGTCTGTGGAAAAATTACATCACTTGGGCTGAAGGAGACTTCCTGCTTTTCTTCATCTTATTATCTCATGACTGCTGCCTCTTTGTAACATGCTCACTTCAGTATTTTGGGTTTTGCACATCAGTGAGATCGGTGGAGGGGTGCAGAGACACGAGAGCAATGCTGCCTTCTTGGCCAAACTTCCTCCTTCTCATTGCTTCCTCCCAGCCTACTGCTTTTGCCAAAACACACAAAATTAAGGGCAGAAGGTTGAAGGGGATATTTCAAAGATCTCAGCCCAGGTCCTACCCAGAATGCCTCCCAAACCAATTCCTTCAACTCTGAGAACAGCTCCTCAGATCTTATAGAAAAATGTGAGAAATCCACAAGTTTTCAGCAAATTGAGCAACCCTGTTTCCAAAGGCTTGGGCTAAAATATCAGATTTCAAGTCCTCCCAGCTTCACACACAATCATTGGCTCCATCATGAAGACACGCAGGTACCTGGCTCTGAAGGCAGATGAGCTGCAGAGCTAAAGGAACTACAAAGGTAATTGGGGACACACTTCAACCTCAGAAAGGCTTTGGGTGCTTATGCAGTGCTAACGATAAGATAATTTGGAAATATTTCAACCTGACAACATAACGTATCAGCTCTGGCTGCAATTTAGTGCGTGTTATCAGGTTTTTCATTGCTTTTCCCTCGCTGTGATGGATTCCAAGCTTGCAGTTATTACAGCCATTACATCCTTGATTTTAATGGGGGGTGCTTGCAGCTGTCACAGCGGGCTGAAAATATATTCTTTATGTCAGATAGCTCAGGAGACATTTCCTCCTTGAGTCACTGACAGGTCACCTCCCCAAACCAATTAGCTAATTGTCTCATATCACTCCCTGAAGAGCAAGAGAAATGAGTGACTTGTGAATGAACTCTGCCAATAGAAAACACTTGTTCTCTCTTTCTCTCTCTAATTTAAAAATTTTTTTAAACCTTAATTTAATCTGTCAGCCATTCCAACAAACAAGGCAGTGTGCCTGCCCATTGCATTCTGACTCTGCCAGACCATTTTATTTTTTGTAAATAAAGGGGAATAAAAATTAATAGTGTTTCTGTCCTAGTATATATAGGCAAGTCACCGCAGCAAAGTGGGTCATCCACAATCATTGGATCACCCTTGAGTCCTACTCCCAAATCTGCTATCAGCTCTTTTTGGCTTGAACCTGATCCTTGAGAGCTGTCAAGGCTCTTGCATAGTGTAAGGACACGCTTGTGTCTTCTTCGGCTTCAATCAGTTGTGTTAGGAAGTGTTACTTTACTTGGCAGAACTGCTCCTCAGGCAGAGCCCACTCTTGGCTGTTGGCTTCACCAGTGTACTGAGCTGTCACTCTTATTTCTCTGAGCTCTGCAGAAGTGATGCAAGTAGGAGAAAATGAAGAAAAAAAAATTGCTCCTCACTGATTATATCAACTGAGTTGCATGTTGTATATCAGAGAGGACAGAGGGGAGTGGGGCTTTACGTGCAGCAGCATGGAGAGAGGAGACCCTTTCCCCTGGCATAGACAGAGATGTGAGTGGATCAGGAGAGACATGCTGGCGTCAGTATACCCATTACAAGGGCAGCCATGGGGGCAAAGCCTGAATGACAAACCCCTGTGTGTTGCTGAGCTCCACAAAGAAGCCCTGTGCCTGCCCAGCCAACACCTCCCCTGCTGCTAGATGTTGCTACAGCATTTAACTTAATTACACTATCATGGCTGAAATGCTCCAAGAAAACTGAAATATCTGTTCCAGTTACCACTAAATCATATCTTGACCTTCTACAATCCCCTCTGACCCCATGTGATTCTGCAGTAAGACCCCTAAATCACCCTTGACCAACACGACCCCCCTCTATGGGGAGATGACAGGCTCAGTCAGAGCAGGGAGTGCTTCTTACTGGGATGTTAATAATGCTTTCTTCCAAAGCATCTCTCCCATAAGGTCCTCATACACAAACTGGTGAAGTATGTGCTAGGTAACTGTACAGCGAGATGGGTCTCGCTGGGGCAAGACACAAATTTAAAACACCACCAGGAAACACCATTTAAACATAAGGATCATCTTTGTTTTTAACTGTGAGGATGGTCAAACACTGGTGCAGGCTGTTCAAAGAGGCTGTGGAGATCCTAGGCAATCTGCACCTGGTGACTCTGCTTTGGGAAAGGCAGGTTAAATGAGGTGACTCCAGAGGCCCCTTCCAGCCTCACTGATTCTGGGCTCCAGTGGATGATTCCCTCTCTCTCATATCCTTCTGAGCTGCTTGTCCCTTTTGTGCAGCTGCTCAACACCCTCTCATCCTCCCACGTGTGTCTCAAAGCTTAACACCCTTTCATCCTTCAACCCCCCAGCTCAACAGAGGAGTTGAGACCCTCGATGGGTCAGGTTTGGGAGGAACCAAATTGAAAACAGCAGTTCAGGAGTCAGCATGTCCTTTGTGAAAGCCAGGTATCCTGAAGGTACAAATTGAGCCTGGTGCTTTGGCTCTGGCTTCTCCATAATAATAACCTGGGATAATCATGGTTTACCTGAAGCTTTGCCTTACAGGGATGTGAGAAGGATAAAAACAGTAAAGATCTTGATTTACTGAGGTACAGTGCTAAAGGAGGTGGTAGAAATATATCTCAGACAGACAGAGACGGTTAGGACAGTAATGTGACCTGCTCATTTATTTTTCAAACATCACTGGACTTGAGATAAAACCTGTAGTCACCACAGCAGAAATACTCCATAGAATGACATTTTCTTTACTGGGTTTTTGAAGGAGTGGGAAGGACAATGAAATAAACTGACAGACAGCAAAATATCTTTAGGTCAGGAGGAAAATGAAAGCAGCGAGAACAAACAAGGAAAAAGCCAATCCTCACAATCCTAGAAACACTCGTAACAGCTGCAGATTTTAATCCCTATTCAAGCTCACCCAGAAAGGTTGAACTTGGCTTCCCACAGCATCCTGACCCCACTGGCAGTGACCCAGTTAGCCAGCACTCAATGAGGAGATGCTCATTAATCCAGCATCTGGAGGGTTAAGCACATTAGAAGAACCTGCCTCAACACATCGCTCTCCACAGTCTCTTTTTTCCTTCGGAAAATGCTAAGTCACTCTTTAGCAAGAGGCCAGGCGAGAGGTTGCTTAGGAACTAAATTACTTCTCATTCTTAGACAGTGATGCTAGCTGGCACCCAGGGTGTGTGGAGCATTCAGAGAGGGGCTGGAGAGCTGAGAAAGCTGCAAGCAAAGGGCTGCAGGGTCATCCCAAAGACCAACATCAGCAGCAATCACTTCTCCCTGCTCCTCCAGACAACCACCCTGGGCTCCACAGGAAAACCTTGGGTTTGTTCCAAAAATGGAACCCTAAAAGGCAAAAGATGTCTAAATTAGAAAGGTTTTAACAATATTATAAGAGGTGGTGCATTAGCTCATATGCAGTGTCAGGGTTTCTGCTGGCACTGTGTCCAATGGGAAGAAGGAGGGATGCTTTAGGAGGAGCAACCTTTCATCCAAGATTTCTAAAATGCTTTCAAGACCCAGACAACATGCAGCACACAAGGCTGACAGCTGTGTCTCCAAGTCACTCACAAGAGCTGCCCTCTTTTAGGTAAAAACACTGCTGAAGAAGATTTTCCCCTAGATGCTTTTAGGAGAAGTTAAAAACCTTGTAGAGAGTGGAATCACCCCAGAGGAAGCTGCCACTACAGCAGCTTCTCAAAGAGAAGTTGTGTCACTGAAGCTGTCCTGTCCTTATGCCATCTGCCTGGGGGAAGCTATTTCAAGGGAATCACAGGAAGAAAGACTGCTGAGTCAACAGTTTGGACCCAATGAAGCAACAAAAACTGCAGGGAGAAGCCAAATTGTCAGATTTCCACTATGTGTGCTCTTGGGGAAAGGACTGGTTTGACTGAGCCATGCAGGAAAACTTGGAAGTGGCAATATAGGGATATGAGAAGTCATATCCCTTTCTCCTCATTTGCTGAGATAGTCCAGCAGCTTGTGTTGACAGCTGTATTCAAGATTTTACACCATTAGCACTTGATGTAAAACATGCTCAGCTTTCAGACTTCGTAAGATAGAAAATCCCAGCAACTCTCTGGGATACACAGTCTTTGGATGCCCAGGAAAGGAGGTTAGGCTGGGCCAATGGATGAGTAGCTGATAAGGGAGCTGCCAGAGATAAACTGTTGTTCCTGAATGGTCTCCTGGATGAGCATAACAGAGTTAGATGCCCATCTTCTGCCGGATTTCCCATCCATCCACAGGGATCCATTTGAAAAACAGTCTAAACCCATTATACTCCAAGATGACATCTTGCAGCCACTCAGACTGGACTGAACCATGTCCTGTTAGATCTTCATGCTAATGTTCAAGTTAGTCCCTTTTACCCCAGTTGGGCTTTGTACTCTGGAAGATGGAGTTCCCTAACACTTAAACAAAAAACCACAAGGACCAAGTCAGACATCTAACGATGCTTTCTGGGAAGGTCCTTCACAGATGGTTCTTCTCAGCACCATCAAAAATGATGGAGAGGATGAACACAAAGATAATCAGATAATCACACTACAAAACCAAATAATTAGTTTTCAAAAGACTTGGCACCCTTGTGCCTGTATCCCTGAGCCCAGCAGACCAGCACAGATGTCTACCACCTGGAGAGGACAAATCTTCATTGCAGGAACCACATCGACACTCTACATGGATGCAGAGTCTGCCACAAGAAGGTCAGGGCACCTAACCAGATCTTTTCATATGTCAGTTTCTGTACTACTTTATGGAATATCATGGCTGGGTTCAGGATCCAGCAGAGTTTGACATTAAACACATGTCCTGCAAGCATCCTCTCCCATCCTGTGGAACACAGATGTGGGGAGAAGCACACACTGAAGCAAAGTTATTCCCTAACGGACAAAACTGCAGCTTACCAACCTGAATGAAATAGGGTAAACTGTCCTCTCTCCAGTACTCCCACTGCCTCTCTCCTAAATTCCTGTGGACCATGGATCCACGTGAGACCCCAGACTCATGTGAGACTTTTTCTACCCCAGGATAACCCAACCACCTCAGGTCAGTTCCACAGAAGAAACAAGAGAAATTGCAAAGTTCCCAGGACATAATCAGCTGGAGTAGCTATAAACCAGCTCATGGGATGTCCTATTCTGGGCATGGCTTGTGCACGTAAAGGCCCCAGCTCTCCTCTCCCACATGTGGGTATCACAGCATCTCGTGGACAGAGCTGCCCAGACGGAGATGTGAGTTGCATGCCTGTAGCGTGATCAAGTCGAGATGAGTCAGTTCACTATTAAATTCTCATTTAGTGTCTTTGTATCAGCTCCCAGCCAGAAAACAAAATAACTGTCTAGGGAAAGAGCCCAAGGAGAATTCAGCTGGCTACAGCAGGTGCTTGAAACTCAGTGCAACATGCCAGCTCGCAGCCCTTGTCTCCATCTTTATCTAGGTCACGGATTTTTTGGCCAAGGCAGTACAGATGTCAGGGACTAGCAGATGGGACAGTGGTTCTACATCACTACCTTCTGGAGCAGTACCCTCCAGCTCACTTCACTCAGGTCCACCACACCTTCTGGAGACGTAAGCAGGAACCCTCCAGCCTCCTAGGTAGTATGGGTTTAACTTCACAAGATGGTTTGATCAGTGAATGGTCTCCATGTAATAGTGAAAAAAATAAAGCCAGAAGGCAAACACCTTCCACTCTGCAAACCCTCTACCCCACACAGGGCACTCATAATAGTCTGTTTTTCTCCAAAATTGCTAAATCCTGTGGTTCCCTCTTTTGCTCTAAAGTCCTTCCTGGCAGCTGTCTCAGCATGCTCAGGAGTTTCATCTGATATATTTTGACATCTCCCATCTTGCTGCCAGCCAAGCTTCACAGCTCCTCCTTGGGATGCACCATCCCAGGGTAAACAAATCCACATGCATTACTCCTTGTATACATCCCCATGGGGTGAGAGGTTTATTTCTCACCCTGTTGCCCCTGCACAAACATAAGAAAGGGCTTAGCACAGGTTTGACTCGGACTTCAGTACCTGCAACCAACTTCACCAAAACGTGCTGTACCACTGTTTTCTCTTCAAGAACAACTCTGTCGATCTCAGTTCATGAAGAAGGGTGGAAATCATCTGCCCAGACTTCCAAACTGTTCCCCAAACAACTCCCTTCCCTTTTTCCTGCCAAAGGCAGCTCACATCTGCAGAGCTGCATTCGCTGTGCTGACAGCCAGCATACCCACCCTGCTCCCCCCAAAGGGCATGGGAAAAGGCAGCGGGGATGGCGGACAAAAATGCACAGATGGGGATGTGGCAGGGGAAGGAGTGGGAGACTTTGACCTGCAATTTGTTTGTTCAGCATTTCATCTCTGGATGAAGCAATGTTTCGTTTGTGAAGGGCAGCAGAGAGGAGCTTGTGTGCAAGAATAAATTTGGGACAGGGGGAGAGGGACAGCTCTTTGCTCCCCAGTTTTAAAGTCCAGGAGCCAAATTTTCTTGCACCTTGTCCCTTTTTCCCCTTCAATAACCAAGTCATGGGGCAAGAAAAGAGGACACAGTGTGATACTGTAGCCCATTTCCTCATTCAGGGACTTTGGGGGGGTCATGAGAAGAGAGGATGGATGGTCAAGCTGGCAACAATGGTAACTTAAGATAGGGGTTTTACATGAGGATTTGAAAGGCTGTCTAAGACTTTGCCACCTTTACACTCATTCACCCAAAGTAGGATGAGAACTTGCATCAGGCAGAAAAGATTTCCCTTTCTTGTATTTACTCAGCCCTGTGTCCATCAGAAAGGTATCACCCCCATCCTCCTCACATGATTCCCAAGCTCTCAGTTATGTTTAAAAAAAAGAAAAGAAAAAAACCTCCCGAACCACCACTTAGCAAGCAATATACTACACGGACACATGTTTTTGTGCTTACTTGAACTAAACCTCCTCCACAATTTTTCCTTTTGCCAAATGTTTCTGAGTGGGAGCGCTGGAAAAATAAACTCCCCTGGCGCGGTGGGACGCAGGCGGCTGGCCAGGCTGAGCTGAGCTCTGGGGGCTCATGGCCATGGGCAAACCCCTGGGAGCCCCTTCCCAGTCCTCTCGGCAGCACAGGCTGTCAGCTGGGAGACATTTACTGGGAACAAGTGCCTATTGTCCCCCGTCAAGACTGAGAGGCAGCTCGGTGGGATATAAATATAATCAAACGGAATTTCAGCCTTCCTTTTTGTCCCCTTGGTTTTACTTTTACTCTCATGCCTGCATAAAGCCCCGGCATTGGTCCTTCTGCCTGCCTTGCTTTTAAACCTAGATAGGCAGCTTTGAAATGGCACCTTGAGAAAATTATTATCATTATCATCTCCAGAACAGGTCTCTCCTATTATTACTATTATTTTTCCCTTCTTTGCCTTGCAGCACTGCTCCAGCCCACAGCAGGCTGGGGGTTTTGGATAGCATAATGGGAAGGGTTGCAAGATTGAAAGTGGCAGGAAAGTTGTCAGGTTTGCTGGAATAAAGACCTGGGTAGTACCTGGTTTCCAGGACACAGCTGAAGTAATTCAAAGCAAGCATGTGTCAATGATTGCAAGGTCCATACCACCTCCCAGGAAGAAATCACGAGCAGCTCTGTTGGGGCATGCCTGCAGCTGATGCCCATCTGGTTTCTTTGGTCCCTCTGATTCCCCATGTGGGATAAATACACCAATTTCTCCAAGGCAACGGCTCCTGTGATCCTTGTGTGACATTTGTTGCACATATGCCAACTAATAATAATAAATATGCTAGCACTATTGCTGAAAGGATACACAGAGCAATAAAAAACAAACAACACTTAGGAAGGACAAGGAGAATAAAAGATGGCAAAGGAAAGCAGTAGCATGGAGTTAATGATTTGAGATCAAACTGGAGGAACTAATGGCCCTTTTTTCACAACCTAGTTAAGTGTATGAATATTGAAAACCTTCTTCATAATCCTCCAGCAGGAAAACACACAGCAAGTCTAACAAGTGAAGAAAATATGAGCAGCCACTTCCCCTAGGAAAATGGGGACATTGGTAGAAGCTGGTTCATAAATTGGCCACAAGGATAAAAACCTCTATTATTTCCAAAATCCTGCTGCAGGATGAAAAAGGGCACTGAGCAGGCATGAAACCCCTGCATCCCCAGAGACCAAATTCTACACAGGCTCCACAGCATCTGCCCCATCCTGTTTTCCCCACAGCTCCCTCCCCAGGTGCCTGGGAACAGTGATGGTCAAAGACTCTGCAACACTTTAGTACCTAGGGGCCATTTCAAGCCAGATCAAGACCCCAAGCATGTATTGATCAGTTTTACTTCCAGCAGACAAGGCCTTCCCCACTGCTGAAAATAAACCCATAAAGGCTAACTCAGTGTGCCACAACAAGTTGGATGAATCCATCCAAGCAGCCTGGTACTGCCTGGTGTTTCACCCTCTGTATCCCTCAGTCCTGAAGGTGGATGAGGCATGCGGTTGAGGGCCAGCTGCCACGTGCAGATTGCCACCCTGACCTTGCTCCAAAGCATCTGCCCTTTCAATGCAGATGGGGTCTCAGTACTCCTTACAGCTGGTTCCTTTTATTTTTATGGTGTCTGTCATTAAACAAGCCTCATTAATGCAACAGGAAGATGAGGTTCATCTCAATTTTGTTTAATGCTGTGAACCAGCAAATCTTAGACTGCACAGGAGGAGGTGAGGTCCTTGGGAGCATCCTCGGGCCGATGCTGCCCAAAACATGTCCCAAGGAATCCCCAGGAGCAGGAAGAGCCTCCAAGTCATTTGGGGAAGATATCAAGAAGATTTTTGCCTTAGAGCAAGCAATCAAGGCAAGGCTGGATGGGCTCTGAGAAACCGGGTGCAGTGGAAGGTGTCCCTGGCCACAGCAGGGAGTTGGAAGTAGATGATGCTTAAGGTTCTTTCTGACCCAAACCATTCTGTGATTCTGTGATACCATAAAGTATTGCTCTGACATCAATACTCATCTGTTGATGATATTCCAGCACTGGAGGTAAGTGCAGTGATCTACACAGAGTGAAAAGACAGATAACATGAAGGCTGGTCTCAGGGAAAGCTGATGCAGAAACCAGATTCACTGGACAGAAAAATGCCACTGCTGCTTGGCTGGAAGCAATCAGAGTTGTGGGGTCTCTGGAGGCATCTCTGCTTTCCTGGGAAGGCCAGTGTTTAAAAAATTAAAAAGCAGGCACAGCAGTTCTGAGCTCCCCAGGACTTTCTGAGCTTTTCTGGATGGTCTTCACTATGCAAATATGACTTTCTGAACTTTTTTGGGTACCATTACATAAATTATTTTTGGCTGCAAACCTCTACGGTTACAGACCCGAATTCTGATCGTTGTGACAAAGAACAAGATTTACCACACGACTGCAACTTCAGCTTGTGTTTGTAAAGGACTACAAGACCACCACCTTCACTTTTTCAAAGGATCATTCACAGGTCACAGCAATTAGAGATTTGGACCTGAAGCTTTGCTGAAGTGCAGGCTGAACCGACCGAAAAGAAATCAGCCTCATCTCTACTCCCAGCATGTTGCAGCCATGTGGCACTTGCTAGATTTACTCTCCTGATAGCTAGGTTTGGTTCAGCTTAGTAAATATAAGCTTGATGGAGATGCATGATCTGTCCTCCATGTCCTTGTTATCCCCAGGCCAAGAAAACGACTGGGAATTACCTGCTCCTTGTGATGCAGCTCCAGCAAAGTCCCTGAGAGCCCACGCCACCATAAACCCTGTCCATGTGCCCCATTCATTCCATGGATGCTCACAGGACTCTCATGCCCATTTAAAATATACTTTTTGGATTGAGACCCCCCCCATGCAACACCACATAGACTGCAGCTTCTCATACTACCACATGCTTCACTGGCTGCTACAGAATAGCTGAAAGTATTTGAAAACAGCAATTAAGCATTTCTGAAGTTTGGCAGTGGGATTTATGTCAGCCAGGAACTGAGAACTGGTCTCCAAAAGTTATCACTTGACTTATTTCAAGGAGAATAAAGGAAATTATAGAGGACACATAGGTTATGGAGAGAAGATGGGCAGAGCTGGACCACAATCCCAATACTGCCCTGGCACTGATACTCATCTGTTGATTATATTTGTCCAGCACTGGAGGGAAGTGTGGTGAATTTTATGCAAAATGGAAAGATGGAGCAACTTGAAGGCTGGTTGAGCCATTTTCAGCTTAGAAGCAAACTCACACTTGCATGCAACAGGCAATAAACTCAATCTGCTAAGAAAAGCAAAGACAGGCTGTGTAAGCTGGAAATGCCACCAGCAAGTAGACTCCAGCCCTGAGGCCCTTCTTGATGGTCTTAAGTTTAAAAACAATGACTGAATTTTAAATGCTCATTTGTTTCAGTGCTCTAGGACCTGGCTTTTTATTATGAAATGGTATAGAAGGACAGAAAAATATAAAAACATATTCAGTCTTCCTTTTTGCTTAGTAACAGCCCCCAAACCCTCAAAGTACTTGAAACTGGTGAGATAACTGATTTCAGAGAGGACGGGTGTGGGTGGCACCTCCCGGCACGGGAGGGGACGTTTGCATTGGCAGCCGAGGCAGAAAGCCTCCACACAACCTAGGGGAAAGGAAAAAATAAGAAAAAAAGAAAAAAAAACCCACCCAGCAAATAAACAAAAGCATTCCTAATAAACTGGAAATGTCATACTACATCAGGGATCACAAGATCGAGCCCAGAAAGGTCCAAGTGGCAAGAACATGCTGTTAAAAACAGACGGGAAAAACAAGCCAGGAAAGCTTGAGACTGTGATTCTAAACTTCTGTTCCCAACACAGCTTTTAGAGCTGGTGCTGTTGTGGCTGGGGAGACAGCAGAGTGAACTACCAGCTATCTGCATCATCCCAATAGCCCCTGTGGAAACCTTATGAACAGGAGGATGGGGGAAAGAGTTACACTAAAATTCCTCTTCAATGACTTTGGAAATGTAGATTTTTTCCAGCTTCCTAAGCGCAGGCTCACCACATGTAGAGTCAGGTTAATAATACTGCTTTTTAAAATTTTAGCCTCGGTTTTGTGGAGTCCTGCTTGGAACGGGATTTGCTCCTCACAGCATGGCTGTGTCCAGGCAGAGGTTGAGGCTGGGTTTCTGGATTCTCTGCAACACATGGCGATGGCCATGTCAGCCTTTCCGTGCTCATTCCTACTCACCTCAAGATGGACTTACAGAGGCAGCTCCACTCAGTGCCATAAAACCAGGTGCTCAGGGACCAAAATACAAGTCATGTGCTGGGAAAAGTGTGTTCCTGCTGACAACCCCCTAAAGGTTACACATTACATGAAAAGGAGAAAGGAAGACTAAAATAAAATGGACAGAAGAGGGTACCAAAACATGCAGCCTGCAGAGAGCTGTGCAGAGGAAACCTCTGTGCCTGCCACCGCTGTGCTCAGCCCATTGTCCCAAAGATGACTGGAGATGAAGTTCCTGATGACAAACTCCTAAGATATACCAAGAGGTACCAGCTATTCCCCAAGACCTTCAGAAGCCTTTCAATGCAACAAAATAACAAAAGTTTATTGTTCTAGAGGACTTTTCTTATGTAACTCCTTCTCCCAGTTCTGAGCACATGAAGATGGAACTGGAGCCAACACAGCTCTGCGTGTACAGGGACCTGCGTGGGCTCCACAATTTTCAGACACATTCAAGCCAAGATCTGATATTCAGAGAAAGAGGGTCTAGCCTGGAAGAACTCAAATACTTTTGAGCTCCAGCACCTGGAAGATCTCAAAAGTATTTGTAAATATTGGGGTTTGGCTCAAGTGCCTTTTTATGCAGGAAGAGCGTGGGGGAGAACACTTTTTGAAGCACAAACCAAATGCTATTCTGAAATTTAACAAGTTCGACTGATTTCCTCTATTATTTTGCATTCCTTCATGCTTTAGGCTCCAGAAGATGCCTAAATATCCAAGTGCATAGGCTGCCAGCACAGCTTTTCCAGCCCAGCAGGAAGTAGGAGATATCTTCAGGGAGAGCCTATTTTTGGAGAGCTATCCAATTCCAAACTAAGCCTTCAAACTTTTTGTTGTTATTATTCGGATTAAGACAGCCGAGTGGGAGAGCTGAGGCATTCCCACAGCAGATCACATCACTCACACTCCTTGCTCTCAGTGGTGGAAGAGATTTTGTATGGATGCAGGACATGGCTGGAAGTCCAGGGCTAACGTCCTGGGGGTTTGTTGAGGTCCTGAGCTGATATGTGGGCACCTGGACACTTGGATGCAGTTGTCTTTAAGTTTCAAAAACCGGTTCTTAATTCTGAACAACTCATCCTGTGTGAAGCCAAGATGGATGGAGAAGACTATTTTCTCTTTTACCCAAAACACTCCAAGTGAAAAACATGTATGTAACAAAGAATTGCATTACAATAGCTTTTCACATTACCCAACATGTCTACAGAATCAGCAGCCAAGAGCAGGACACCCCAGAGCCCCCCTTGCTGAACAATTAGATTACACTAAATTAATTGCAACATCCAGTGTTGGGTTTTTTCTTTCCTTTTACAACTCCTATTTTATACATTAAAAAACATTTAACAGCCACCCCTCAGTTTATTCCTTAAAATTAATAAATCAAAACAGAAACACTGGGGAGTATGCAACAAAAAAATAAAATACTAAAACCCCCTTGGCTGAATTTAATTTCTATTAGAATCCTTAGTCATGATGGAAATGTATTTATAACCACAAACCTCCACTAAATTATCTTAACAGCCTCTAGCTGTTGTGCTGATGGCCGAAACAGCACAGTAAATTACTGTCTCACCGTACAAAATTATACACATCGCTATTACACCATGTTTCAGTCCCAGCTTCTCAAAGGAGAGCAGATTTATTCTTATTACCCAACTGAGCTCATCCACCAGCACACACGTGCCCTGCCACGTGTGTACTTCCAAAACAGAGTAAATCCACCGATTTTGGCACAAACGCCCTGCCCAGCACACAACAACCACTCACCTTTTCCCCTTCTTTTCCCACGTCTGACTGACTTTCTGCTCATCAGGTTTTCCTGTCTGGCAGCTGGACTGAGCTTTCAAACAGGCTGAATTCACTCCTAACCTTATCCAATGAACTTCAAGGCAAGGCACGTGTGAGTGAACTTGGCTCAGGAAATTTGGAATTTCTCAGCACGAGACTGCAGGGTCTGAGCATGCTGGGATGCAGCGTAGGAATGGGAAGACAAAGATAAAACTGAAGGATGTTGATGTCTGGTTCCCAGCTCTGTGATAGACTCGTTGCAAGCCCTGAGATATTTACTTAGTCCCTGTACACTGTCATTTCCTACATATAAGGCAGGGCCAGTAAAGATCCAATAGTCCAGTAAGCAACCTGGTAGCCCAGGGGTGGAAAGGTTGGAAACTCACTGCGTGTCCAACCTCTTGTGCCAACTCTTTGCTCTGTTGGGATGTGCAAAGCTAAAATAACTTGTGTTTACAACCCATCTCAGTGTTATAATGCCAAGACCCTGGAATATTCAGGGTAGGCGTATGAGTATCAGTGAGACTTCAAAGTGCAAGGACCAAAGCTTGGGGGAAAGAAAATGAACCCAAGCCCAGGCCACACCACTGGGCTTTGGGGACAAAAAGGATAAAGGTGGGAAAATGGAAGACGCAGATATGATAATATCCAGGAATATATACTGACCTGGAATGAATGTCTGAGTTACAACTTGAAGAGCACCACAGCCACATTTCTGATTGTGCTTTGGTGTCTCGTTTTCCATCAAACTAGTATTTTGTTGGGGGTTTTCTTTGGTCTGTGTGGTTTTTTGCTTTTAAAGATATATAACAAGTCAAAAGTCCCCCACACTTTGAAGGAAGGAAATCCAAGGTTTAGACCAGGTCCTTCCACACTGACAAAGCAGAGTTGAACCATGCCTAAATTACAGCCGACTCAGCATCAATGTGCACAGCAGAGGGGAACACATAAACCCCAAACATGTCATTCTGGCTTCTCACCTTCCTCCACAACCTGAGCTACAGTTGGTTAGTGGGAGGCTCCAGGTACAAAGAAATGCAAAGAACAGGTTTTAAAAGCTCATCTTAATTACAAATGCAAATCTTGAAGCTTGTCCTTCCCAAGTGGTATTCAACAACTCAATTCTATCTGAAATGCCAAGCGTGTCAGAGCAGCAGGTCCACGCTTCACCCCACATAAAGGCTGTCATGCCTTTATGACAACATTTAACAGCACTACGTTGGTCATGGCAGACTCTCCCAAGAAGCAGGACGCACAGAGAAAAATCACCAACAGAACATTGTCATGAAACACCCTACCTAACCAAGGACTCATAAAGAAGCTTCATGAACAACCTACACACTGCACAGGTCAGGGTTTGCTTTATGTCCCTTTTTCAGTCCCAGCCCATGAGGCCCAAGACAAACTCACTGTCAACTCCCTGTGAACATCTAGCACAGACTCCTGAGCACAGAGTATTTCGTAAAGCACTGTCCATGATACCAGCCTGTAACACGCTCTGCCTTCTGCTGCACGTGAGGTGCCTTCAGTATTAAAAAAACCCAAACAAATAAACCTTGCAGGCAACCTTTTTCTCTACACACAACTCTGTCTTCAAATCTGCTCCTCAATGCACCTCCCTACGATAGGACATGATACATCAGCCCATCTGCATGCCAGCTGGCTACACTGATTTGATGCTAAAAAGAGTGTATTAATTGATTCTCAGTTGAAGCCTCAGCCAACATGTTTTGCAAGTGCTTGAGACAACGGCCTGACCCCTTCAGGCCCTCCCTCCCTTGGGTTGACTTTGAAGGGAGTGTAAAGCAGCGGCTGAAAATGGCTTTGGGAGCAACTCTATGGCTATGGTGCTGGATCGAGCTAGTCTTGGACCAATGCACACCCTATTACAGGTGGAAACTCACTGAAAAGGAAAGAGGAAAGAGCCTTATCTCTTGGAAAGACCCATCCTCAACTGTTTGACTGCTTTAAACCTCAAAATCACATTTTTGTTCCTTTCCAGTGTTTTCTTCATGCTATCAACTTCTAAAATTGCAGATATTCACATAATTCATATCTCATCTACTTTATAAGGTGCAAATCCAGAGTTGGTGGGAGGAGGCAGCTTCTCCCCCATCACACATCAACAGCAGAGGCAGAACTTGCTGAAGGATAAAGAAACAAAAAGATCTTACAAGCTTTAACATCTGTGACCTGCTCCCCTTCTGCATTTGATGCCAAGGGGTCAGACACATCTGGCCACCTCTCCCAAGCACAAATCTCACCTCTCCAAGAGTAGGTTCCAAGATGAGATGGGACATCACTCTCTTTGGTGACGTGCCAAATGCTTTGGGTCACTTCCTGAACAAGGACCCTGGGGTGCCCACATCAGAAGTCCCACAAGCCAAGCTGAAATGCTGTCTGCCCTCTGCATGGACAGCAGCCCTGAGGACTTTTATCAGGGCACTTTCTTGTTCACTTTCCTTGGAAGGTGGCTGTCCTTCGCTGCTTTGGCGGCCTATTGTGTAAAGCTTTCCCAGGCTCCTAATCACTCTCATCACCCTTCTCCAAAGATGCTGGTGTCAGGGGTCCACCCACACACACATTGCTGCAGGATAAAGTCCTGATTGCTGGCAGGAAAACTTCCTGCTCTCTGTCCTGCCTCACTCCATGCACACAGAGGGCTCAGAGAAGGACCTGAACAGATAGTGCTCAGTTAAAATCTCAAGTGCTAATTTTGAAGCCTTGAGCAGGGACCAGCCTACATAATTTCTCAGCATCTCCTTCTGGTCAGGACAGGTAAAAGGACCTCTGTCAGTCCATACACCCCATACCTTCTGCATCTCTTCTTTTTTTTTTTCTCCTGTCATTTATATTATTTATTTATTTGCCTCCCTCAAAGGCTTTAAGGAGCCATGATCACAGAGTGCCCACTGTCTGCATGGCTGCCCTTATGGATAACATAAAGCCATGCTGGAGGTAGCAGTAGGGCTCAACTGCCAGCTCTGTGCTCCTCTCTCCTGCCACCCTGGCCCTGTGCCCTGACCCCTGAAACAATGAGCTCTTCTGTTCCCCACAGCCCACTGGAAACTCCAGCCTGACATTACGTGTGGTGGACAGTGGGCGAGGCAGGCAGGGAAGGCGAGACGGGGGGAGAACACAAGCCTCAAGTCATCAATTCTTCTTGGGTCAAAGCAAACGAGGTTTTCTCGGGAGCTTCCTATCTGGAGGGAGCTATTTAGGAACAACACAGCGACCCAGAATCAAAGGAGCTGTGTGCAGTGTTGATGGCATGGAAGTAGAGCGGCTGTTTTATGCTGTCAATCAGCCAGAAGGGGCATTTACAGAGGGGCATTTATGGAAGGGGCATGGAGAAGAAAAGGCTCTGGGGAGACCTCATTGTGGCCTTCCAGTACTTAAAGGGAGCCTATAAAAAAGAGGGAGTTTTTACACTGGCAGACAGTGATAGGAAAAGGGGGAAGAGTTTTAAACTAAAAGAGAAGAGAATTAGATTAGATGGTAGGAAGAAATTCTTTACTGTAAGGGTGGTGAGGCACTGGAACAGGTTGCTCAGAGAAGCTGTGGATGCTCCATCCCTGGAAGTATTCAAGGCCAAGATGGATGAGGCTCTGAGCAACCTGGTCTACCGGAAGGTGTCCCAGTCCATGACAGGGGGTTGGGACTAGGTGATCTTTAAGGTTGCTTCCAACCCAAACCACTGCAATTCTATGATTCAATGGTTTATTGTGCTTGCCCCTTCCTGTGCTGGATGGCTCTCAAACACAGTGCCTGTGGGCAAGCAGTGTGAGAAGAAAGGAGATCTGGAGTTGTTGACGTGGCTTCTATAGGAGTGGTAAGGGAGACTTTTAAATGGAGAGGAAACTATAGAAACCCTGAGCTGACTTGCATAACCAACCTTCCCTTTTCCATGGGGCACAGTTTCAAGCCAAGAGCATCCAGAGAGCAGTAAAACCACATATTTCCCCCTACAAATAAACAAAAAAAAAAAGCACCAAAAGATCCTTAAATAACAATGTGGATGACTATCTGAAGAACAGATCGGTAGCAATGACTAATAACCCCATTAAGCATTGTTATAGAAATTTTGAGATAAAAAATGCAGACAAACGAAAGCACTGCCCAGTTCAACAGCAGCACACAGTACCAAAGGTCCCATGTATGTGCAACACAGCTCTTCAAAGCTCAAAGTTTAAAAGACAACCCAGTGTCACCAGTAGAGATGAGAGAAATGCAGGCTTACTAGCCACTTTTGGAAACAAGACATAATCCCTGGTTGGATGTTATGTTAAGTGGTGAGAAAGTGGATTTAACAAGTCAACTTGCAACTTTTGGCAGCCACATGGAAGTCCATTGGCTTGTTCTGAAGGTCAGTGAGGAACCAGAACGGGTGAGGCAGCAGCTGGGATCATCAGCAAAACTCAATCACTGAAAATCCATGAAATTCAGGAGATCACAAATCTTTGACTCAAAATGTTATTTCCATCTCAACATATGGATGCGGGACCTGGAACTCCACCAAAGAAATGTCTAAATGCCTTCCAAAGCAAACGCCTTTGGAAAATACCAGGTTTAAATGGAATAAGATGCATAACAAGTACTGAAATGCTATTAGGACAGTATCTTTGATCCGGAAGGCATGATGGAAATAGTTTGGATGTGTCCAAAAGGCATGGGGAAGCAAAAGAAAGAATAAATAATTATTTTAAAAAAACAACCAGAAGATAGTTCAGTCAGTAGATTTTCATTTCTGTCAAAAGATTATTATTTCTGTAATAGAGAGAACAAACATACAGCATTTAAAAATTCAGAGGCCATGTGGAGTCTGGAGTAGGCAGAGACAGAAAAGCTTTTGAAGCAACAGAAAAGAAGAAGCAACCTGAACACACAAAAGTCTAAGAGCTTTTTAATACAGAAAAGTCTAAGAGCTGTTCTCAACTGGTCCTGCCTCAAAACCAGATTTAAACTATAAATAAAAATGTCCTATTTCTGGCCCAAGAGAGAACTTCCTACCCTGAACACACATCATTTTGGGGCGAGAATATTCACATTTGGATGGAGAAGTTCATTTCTAGGTATGAGTGTAATGCAGATAACCAGACTGATTCAAGATTTCCCAGATATGAACCTTCTCCAGGAAAAGCGTACAAGAACTCAGCAAAAAAATAGGAACCAAATATGAAAACACAAATCCAGAGATGAAATCAGCTCCCCCCTTTCCCCCCAGGTTGCTGGATTTAGTCCAGATTCATTGGAGAAACAGGCACCACTGGCTATCTTACACAGCAAGAAACATATGCTTCCAGCACTCAGATTTTCCTCCTGTTCTTTAAAGGCACAGCTTGCAGGCTAAAGACAGCTAAGAACAATTTTTTTGACTAAAACTGCTTTTAAATTTTTTTTTTAATTTTTCTATTTAAACACAGCACGTATTTAAATTGCTGTGTGACTAGATATGACTGATGACATATGTAGGATGGCACTGTGCAGGCTTGCACGCTGACCTTGAGGAAATCCTCTTTGTGCGCTGCAAGGTCGTGACAAGCATGCCTTGGTGCAACTGTATATGCCTGGCAGCATGCAAATAGCATGGATCTCTTCTTAAGGTCTCTGGTTTTTGTGAATCCACACGATGAATATTTGCTTTTTCTGTCACTAATCACAAATAAGAAAGAAAAGTGATCATAGAATTACAGAAGATCCTGAGCTGAAAGGGACCCACAGGGATCACTGAGTCCAACTCCTGGCCCTGCACAGGACACCCCAAGAGTCAAACCATGTGCCCGAGAACATATCCAAATGCTTCTTGAACTCTGTCAGGTTTGGTGCTGTGACCACTTCCCTGGGGAGCCTGTTCCAGTGCCCAACCACTCTTTGGGTGAAGAACCTTTTTCTAATAGCCAGCCTAAACTTTCCCTGACACACCTTCATGCTATTCACTCTGTCCTGTCACTGGTCACCACAGAGAAGATATCAGTGCCTGCCTCTCTGCTTCCATAGCAGTTGCAGACCACAGTGAGATCTCCCCTCAGTCTCCTCTTCTCCAGGCTGAACAGACCAAGGCTTATTAGGTTTCCCCTCTAGACCCTTCACCCTCTTCATAGCTCTCCTTTGGATGCTCTCTAATAGCTTTATATCCTTCTTATATTGTGACACCCAAAACTGCCCCCAGCCCTCGAGGTGAGGCCGCCACAGTGCATGGCAGAGCAGGACAATCCCCTCCCTTGCCCAGAGTCAGTGCCAGGGCAAGGTACTGTGCTGACTCACGTTCAACTTTCTGATCACAAGGACCCCCACCACCCTTTTGGTGGCACTGGTCTCCAGAATCTCATTGCCCAGGCTGTCCCTACATCCAGGGTTGTACCTACCCACCCATGACAGGTGCAGAATCTGGTACATTCCCTTGTTAAACTTCTTATGGTTGGTGATTGCCCAGACCTCTGATCCGTCCAGACTCTCTGTAGGACCTCTCTGCCTTGGAGGGAGTCATCAGCTGCTCCTTACTCATTATCAACAAACTTACTCAGTATCCCTTTGAGTCCCACACCCAAGTAATTATTTAAGATGTTGAAGAGCACTGGCCCTAAAACTGAGTCCTGCAGAACCCCAGTAAAGACCAGTCACCAGCCATGGTCTATACTGGCTCCATCTATAGAGCCTCCCACGTTCACTGCCAATTTGCTGTGGTTTAACCCATGATAACCACAAAGCTGGTTTCACTTGGCAGCAAGGTGGAGAAGCTACGCAGAATGGCAGCAAAATGTCTCTCAGCTCTACTGCTGCTCTACAGGCACCCTGAAGTAAATAAAAATCTCTCTCTCATTTCTTCCACCTCCTGAGATATATTTTCTCACCACTGTAAGATGCTGAAAGATCCACCTAAGCATTATGATAGGAAAGTGAGACTTTAAAGGATTACTGAAAGGAAGGGCCATTTATATTAAAAGCAGTAATTTCCAAACCTTTTGGATCAACTCATCTCAGAGAGACCCTTGATGACCTTGGCAGCCTCATCATCCAAATCCCTGGTAGATGTATTATGTACTTCTCTGGACCAGCTGCAATCCGTTTCCACAGCTTCACACAGCCCCAGCAGCTCGAGAGCAGCTCGGAAGCCCCTGGCTCAGGTAGGAACCATAAAGCCAAGGTGAGTTTCCAGCTGTGGCAATGACCCTGAACACAAATGCAGCCAAATCACTGACTTGCTCTATTGCCTTGGTTGCCCCATCAGACCAGACCTTACACAGCAGATGTGTTCTCCCCAAACACAGCACACGGAACCCCAGTTGCCTCAGCTGCTACTGTAATACAGATATATAATTTTTGTTCTGCCTTTGAGTCACTACTATAAATTATGTGCTTCAGTCTGGAAAACACTTTTGCATCATGTCTTCCATCTGACAGTTGCTAAAAGAAAAAGGGGGAAAAAATTGTTTCAGTATTACTTCTGCTCTCTTTCAAAGAGAAACAAAGCCGGCTTCCTCACACACTTTCCTTAAGTATTGTTTGTCTTTCTTAAGTTCAACCTGTGCTTTACCACCATCAATCTTTTACATCCACTGTGCACTGCCAGGACAGTCAGCCAACACTGAAGTTATGACAGACAGCTGAGGATTCACTCAAGCTGTCTTAGCAAAACCAAAGTACCAGGAAAATCCACTAGGTTCCCCCCCGCCCCCCCCCCAACACACGGACTCCTTAGCTCTGTGGGCATGTCCACCTCAATTGATGCAATGCCTTGGAACATGCAGGGGTTAGTCCTAACCAAACCAGTTTGGGTTTCAGCAGCTGAAGAGCTGCCCCAGCACGTAGCCCAGAGAGCTGGGCTACAACAGCTCTACTGCTTCTGAGATTCGTGGCTCCACGTTGCACTTCACAGAGGTGCAAGAAATGTTGGGTTAGAGGCACCTTGGGAGGTTTCTAGTCCAGCCTTGCATTTGAGGCATCACTAGATCAGGTCAGGTGGAATTTTCTCTAGTCAAGTCTCGAAAACCTCCAAAGACTGAGACCCTGCAGCCTCTGTGGGAACCTGTTCCTTTACACCATGACCCTCTTACTGGAGGGGCTTTCCTAAGATCCAGCCTGAACCTACAAAGCTGGGTTGTGGTTGTTGCTCCTTATTTTGTCACCTTTTACAAAATCAAGAAGAGTTTGACTCCATCGTTCCCACAACCATCCTTCAAGTATCTGCCTGTTACTAGATCACAATTATCATGATGCCAATATTTCACCACTTGACTGTTTCCAGAAAATGCTACAGTGGGCAAAGGAATGCAGCCCCACACTCAAAAAAAATGACCCCAAAAGGAGGTTGTAGGGAAGAGGTCGTGTGTTTTGACTCATCAGCAATGATGCAGCAGAGAAACAAGTTAGAGAGCAGGACCTTTGTGCAGCATTGCACAAGTGAGCTGGTGCAGCAGGAGTGCTGGCAGGCACTGCCTCTGCAAGCAGAATGCACCCCCTGACCTGCAAAACCTTCTCTGGCGGAGCAAGTGTTCATCCCTCCTCTGAATCATGGGGCAGATTACAATAGCTAAAATATATGATGGTCTTTGGGAATCAAGCTGGGAGATTACATGGGAGGAGCAGGGTGCAGCAAGGCAGTTTGACAGATGGAACAAGTGCAAACTCATGGAGGTCAGTGCAGTCAAAACTTTCTACAAAGAACTTGTCAGAGGACTTCCTTGAGTCCCATCAGGAGATCCAGGTGACATGATTGGTGCCCTTAAGCCTCTTAGCTATCCCTCCCTGCATCCAGGCTCAAAATCCATAAATTCACCCAGACAAGCACTGGAAGGAACTTCTGGAGAATTTGTCAAATTTATTCCACTGGCTCAAAACAGATTCAGCTCTCTGAAGTGGAGTTTGGCCAACCTGCACCTCAGAACTGCCACGATGGAGACTCCAAGCCCATCCCAAACCATCTGTTCCACTGCTCCACTGGCAATCAGAGGTTAGGAAGTTTTTCCTACACTTGTTTCCCTTGCTGCAGTTCAAGCTCAGCACTTCTTGGCCTCAAATCACCAGCCATGTAGAACAGTTTACTCCCTTCTCCTTCCCAACCACCTTTGGCATACTCGAGGACTGTTATTTCTCCTCTCAGCCCTCTCATCCCCAAACAACCCCATTCCCTTCAGTCTTTCTGTTTTCTATATTTTTGCTCACTTTTTGGTGCTTTTCTCTGGTGTGTCTGCAACTCTTTCCTATTTCTGTTAATGGGCAGAGCATCCCAAATGAGGCATGGCACAGCCGAGCATGGGAGTGACCGATTAAAACTCTTTAGAGAGAAGAGAAAAAAAACTGAGATAATTTTGCACAATACCTATCTTTTGTACTTTGCTGCAGAATAAAGAGATGTTCTTTCTTCTCCCTCCTATAAAATTTCATCTCAATCAGCACTGTGCCAAACTCCACCTGGCATCTCCACCACTTGACAGCCTATGATATCTCTACACTAATAGTCCTACTTCAGTCCACATCCCACATTCTCATTTAAGAAGGACATCCTTACAATGCATTTTCAGGTGGGATATGAAAGATCTACTTCAGGAACCAAAATAAGCCCTTCATCAAGAAGTTGCCCCTAGGAATAGGGCTGAAATCAGTAAATCAGCCCTTTAACCTCTTCTTGCTTGGCCCATCAGAGAGAAGCAGCTCTTCCAATGACCTTGGTTAAACTGCTTTTGCTTGATGTAGGAATGACACTGATGCACAAAGCCAAACCCAGATAAACCAGCTGGGAGGAAAAAAAAAAAAACCAAACCTCAAAGCACTAAAGGACTGTAAAACTGGTACACGATGAGAAGCTTTTGTTTTAGTCAGAACTGCAGACATACATCTCAGCCAGACAGAAAATACTCTGACTTCATGGTACATAAATGAGCAGGCAGAGCACACTGATGTAACGATAGGGAGCTGAGCTGCTCTATGACAGCACTTATTTTTCACAGTGCTTCCCTGCCAGACAGTCCACCCCTGAGCCCATTGTGCCGGGCAGCGGACAGACACAAAACTCTGCTCTAAACCCACGTCTAACACGGGAGACAACAGACAGGCACGTCCAGCAGGAGAGGACCAGGAGACAGTGAGTCAGTACAGGACCAGCACAACCTGCGCTGGTCTCAGCTCGTTGGTCACACAACTAAAGCCCAGGGTTTTGTTTAGGGATTGGGGTTTTTTTAAATTTTTTTTTCATGTGTGTTTTGAGGAGGAGCCAGGAGGAGAATTAAAAGACAGTTCTGTGCTTTGTGGCTGCGTACAAGGAGACCCTTTCATGCATGAAAGTCAGAAAGGCAAAAGGTAGGAACAGGCTTTTTAATAGGGTCTGTAGCAACAGGACACGGGACAATGGTTTTAAAATGAAAGAGGATAGATTCAGATCAGATATGAGGAAGAAAATTTTTTTAAATGGGGGTGGTGAAGCACTGGCACAGGCTGCCCAGAGAGGGGGTGGATGCTCTATCCCAGAAAACATACAAGACCAGGCTGGACAGGGCTCTGAGGAACAAGGTCTAGTTGAAGTCCCTACTCATTGCCAGAGGATTGGGATAGATGAGTTTTAAATGTCTCTTCCAACCCAAACCATTCTATGAAAGTACAAAGTGTTTTTCTAAAAAAAAGCAATTAAGCAAGAGGACGAGGGAGCTTGATGTCCCAAGGAGAACAGAGGTGAAAAGAGATATTTTGATACTTCAATTACTTTTGACCTTCAATTGTTTGCTTAGCTTTTATTATCAATATTACAGTAGCATTTACAGCCAAACTGCCCAGAGTCTACATGAACCCCTGTCTGCAGTTATGAGGCTGAAAAAAAGCACATTTTGTCTCAACCTTTAAGCAGTCATTGTTTGATCATTTGAATGTCCCTCAGCAGAAGAGAAACTTACAACACTGGTATTTCCCAGGGTGTTGTACAAATAGGTCCTGCTATCTCACATAAACACAATCATTTGAAGTGAAACAGAGCAGGTATTGCTGTAAATGCAGATTAATGCTGCACAGATCGGGTGTGGAGAAGAGTCCCCTTTCCCAACCATCCTGGGTGGAAGTCAGAGAGAAAATTTAGTGCTTTCCTTTCTTGCCATAGATCTCCTTGAAAAATAAAAACAAAACAAAACCAGGCTTATAAAAGCACAGCACTTCAAGGACAGGGTTAGCAACACACCCATGTGCAGACACATACATTTGAAATGCACTTGTCAAAGAAAAAATAAATCTATCCTCTACCCTGTGTCAATACAGCCAGAGCAGGAACTTCAAACCCCATTAGCAGCATCCTGCAGCCTGAGATTTCTCCTCTGAGGTCTCAAAGCAGAATATAAACCGAAGGTATAAGGAAAGTGGCAAAGCCAACGATTCAGCACCTTCCCTTTGAGGCCATACAAAAGCCGGCATAAACCACCTTTTGTGCAAGAAAACCAAAGTCCAGCCATGCGGGTTTATTGTGGACAAAGGCAGGTTTTACAGGAGGAAAGCCATCCCCCTCAGGCTCTGGATGAGGAAGCTGCTCTGAGCTACTCTCGAGGAGAACCTGATCCACACACCAACACCCTAAATGCACACCACAGCTGCATAAATACAGTATCAATAAAAATCCATTAAAAAGCAAAGGGACGAGGCACCACCAAGTGAGACACAGTTCAAGCTGAAGGCCAACACTTTCAAATCCAGCCACTGATGCAGGAAGCTGGTGCAACTGGTGTGACTGGAAGGAAGTCCCACTGACCACAGCGCTGGGACCGCTCCAGCACAGAGATCCCCTCGAGTGACATCTGCCAAGGATCGCTTCCTGCCCCGTGGAGGCTGCGTGGGATGGCCGGGCACATCTCAGCATGGCCGCATTTCCTCTTGGGGGAATGAGGATGTTTTGAAAACATAGGTGGCTTGCAAAGCACTTTGGGATGTATGTGGATGAAAAGCACTCTTATGCACATCAATAATTAGCACTAACCGCTGGCATGTCACACCCTCCATGCAGAGCATTTAGCAGATTTATTCAGCTCTTGCTGGAATGCCAGAGCACAAGCTGGATATTCAGACAGTGATGTGAGCACCTTTCATGGGGCAGATGCTGGGGAGCTAATGATGTTTGATGAGTTAAGGCCATTGGTGACTCAGGATCAGCAATTAGTTGATTTCTGCGGGAGGAAGGTGCTTTGCTCCATTAAGCTAAAAGCATCCTCCACAGTTCAGCACGCACAAAGTCATTCTGTCCACCTCCCACAAAGCCTGCCTACGTTCATTAGGGGGTTGATACTTCCCACATAAACACTCAGGTTTACCTTGCTGGATTCCCCAGCAGTTCCATCCCTCAGCCCTGTGCCAACCTGATATTCCCTGGAAGAGCATAAGGCACACAAGGAAAGGATTGCCAAGAGCAACTGGACACACAGTCAAATGCAAAGGGATGTGGTGACACTGATGTCTATGGGGCTGAACCCATTTTGGGCAAGGCTAATAACACTCTATCACAAATCAGACACAACCCCAGTCCTGCTCTAGCCTGCAGTACGGGACTACAGACATCCATCTCCCTCTCAAGGATGGGCAGTGATGCTTCCATCAATCAATAACAGGCACTGGGGAGACACCAGCTGCACTTGTTCTGCCTGCCATTCCCGAAATGCACGCAGGCAAAAGCAACAGGACCAAAGGATGATGTGGCTGGTGTCCCCCAGGAAGGGAGAGCATCCAGCTCCCTCCCAGAGGCTGCATTTCAGTCACCTGAAGGCTGGCTGGGGCTGGTCATTGGTGTCAGGGAGTTGGGACCCTTGACATCCTGGGGAGCGATGTGCCGAGTCATAGGACGGCAGCGCGTTTCTGAGCGCTAATGCTCGTGGCACATGGCAGGAGTGTCAGGCGGAGGACGCAAAGAACAGTTATTTCTTTCAATAAGCGGGGAATGTGACAGAGCTGGCATTTGGACCCTCTTTTTACAACTTCTTTGAAGTGTTTGATCTCAGCCGCTAACGACACAAAGGCTATCGAAGCGCCACTGGTGCTATCTTCAAAGGGTTCGGACGTTCAATGATTAATAGGAACCCTGCACGGGATGGGGGAGAGCGACTATTATGGGAATGTTGGGGGGGATCCAAGAAGCGTTAGTACCTTTACTCTTTGGCACCAAGGTAGTCCCAGCCTCCCCTAAAACAGACGACTTCAAAGGTGGGGGTGTGACCGTCGCAGGTCCCGGGTGAGCCCGGCCACCGCGGGGCGCAGCCAGAACGGCCCCGGCGCCGAGTGTCCGCTCCAGCCGTGGCCGTCACCGCCCACCCCACCACCCCGGGGCAGGGAACAAGCCGGGGGGCTCGGAGATGCTCCCACCCGCCTTCCCCGAGAGGCGGGGAGCCAGGAGCGTTCCTTCCCCGCCCGGGCAAGAGGCACCCCCGCCCTGCCGAGCCTCCGCGGCGCCGGGAGAGGCGGCGGCAGGTGCACCCGGGCTGGCGGCGGGGAAGCGGGCATGGAGGCGAGAGGGATGGATCCCGGCTTTCCCGGGGCCGGGGTAAGGATGAGATGGGGTGGGCTGAGACTTACGTATCTCCGTAACTTCTTCTCCGGCGGTGACTTTCGGAGCCAGCCCGAGCACACCACCTCCCCGCCGCTCATCGCG
>VXAX01000826.1:137214-198680 GCA_013399835.1 Leptocoma aspasia
CCGGCCGCCCCCGGCCGCTGCCTCCCGGCGCTCGGCGCCGGCCGCGCCGGCCCATGGAGGGCGGGCGGGGGTGGGTGGGTGAGCGGACGGATGGATGGATGGGTGGGTGGAGGGAGGGAGGAAAAAAAGGGAGGGAGGGATGGAAGGATGGATGGGGGGGGCGGCGAGCGCCTCCCCCCGCCGCCGCGGCCGCTCGGCTGCGAGCGGGGAAGCAGGAAACTGGCTCCTTCCCGGCTCACCACGCCTCCGCCCGCCCGGCGCCCCGCCAGCCGTGTTAAAGACACAAACCCCGCGGGGAGAGGGGCTGGCCGGGCCCACGCCGCCCCCGCGGGGCTGCCGCTCGTCCCTGTCCCCCCCACACTCATACAGTGCCTATAGAGAAACTTTATCCATACTGCAGCAGGTGATCGCTAACAGCGCAAGGTTTCCTTAATTAAAAAGTACAGCTCCTCCCAAACCTCTCCCACGTAAGCTTTCATTACCCTAGGACCCTTCCCCTCTCTGGACGGAAAAGGTCCTTCTCACCTCGGAAAGGCGAGGCTGGTTTTAGCCTCTCTGTGCTCAGGGGCTTGTGCTTGAGATGAAGGTGCCGAAGGAAAACAAAGAGGTTGAGCAAGAAACAGCCAAACACCAGTGATGCCAAAAACCCTCCTGGAGAAAAAAAATAGCAATAAAAAACCACGAGGGGAATCAATAAAAGCTTCGTATTTTATTATTGATTTTTAAGTAATGGAGCAGTGGCCACTGAAAGGGGATTTGACTGCCATTGGAGTCTCATGCAGACAAGCCAGGTTTTGTATTACAGTGTATTATACCCTGGCTGAGATTCACTATCAACTTTTAGATCTAGAAACACTGTACATTGCAAAGCCTATCCTCTCCTCCCCAGCTCAGGCAGTAACAAAACGTCTCTACACAGCCCTTCGAGTTGGGTTATGCTCTAACCTTGCTTTCACTGCACCCTTTAAAGCAAAACTTGGGCATGGCACCCATAAAAGCTGAATCCTTTTAGTCCACACTCATGTGGAAAACACAACAATTTGCTAGGGATGGATTTCTAAGACCTGTCTCAATACAACAGCTCTGCCCCAAACCTGCTCGGGCACATTCAGTCATCCCTGCCTCAGCTTCCCTGCCTGTCCAACCTCCGTGGGCAGGGATGGTCCCTCCTTATGTGTTTGTGCCGTAGCTGGTGCAATAACAACTCCACGCTGGCTGGATGTGCTACTGTATGTCACACAACAACAACCTTTATATAACAGCGCTCGAGCAGGGATCTTGCATCACTTCAGAGCAGTAATTGCAACTTGCAGTGCCTCTGGGAGGGAGGAACAACACCTCTTTTCAAGATGGGGACAGCACGGTTAAGCCATATGTTGTTTATCATCTTTGTGAATGCATAAAGTAGGGGAATAACCCCTTACAGAACAAGTCAGTCATTTGTTAGGAATGTATTTTCTCAACAGCTTTTGTTTTTCTGCCAGTGAAACTCAAAGGCTAAATAGGAAGATTTTTCTACCTTCTCACTGCCCAAAGGAAGGGCTTGGTCCTATTCCAGTGCTGGGCAATCTCTGCAGAGAGAGGCTATGCTCAGATCAGTTTGCCCATCTCTGCCAACGCAGTGTGTGTGATGGGGCTGAGAGCAGGGGAGGATGGAGAGACCAGTTCTGTGCTGGCCTCAGCCAGCATCACCTTATTCAGTGCACTGGAGCCAGATCAATTTACACTGCATGAGAGCCAGAGTCTCACCTGCAGGCTCTCCTGGGTTAGAGGCACTTTGTGCCTTCGTAGAGAAAACTGTGTCCTGGTGACCTGCACTTGAGAGATCTTCCCAAAACACACAGAAATTTCAGGGAGGCCAGTGAGCTATTGAGGATTTAGAGAGATTTAATTAAGAACAGATGATCAGGATTAATACAAAGGTATCATGGAAAACTATCCCATGGCGTATGTTAATGATTCACAGGTTAGGAATTCACTCATACTGACACCAATGCAAAGTGGTATCAGTTTGAATACCAGTTGCAGAGAACCCTGTCTGCATTTTTATGTTAACAACTTCCACCACACAGAGTTGGAATACTTCATTTGGGTGATGGATGTTTAAAGAAATGCTCCATAATTATCATTGTGTGAATTGGAATGAATTATTCCACATGTTCTATGACAGCCCTTGGTTTATTACCCTGCTCCTGTTGCTGTACTATTCCATCTCTCTGCTCATCCCCTATTCTGGATCACATTTACTGACTTGGTTATATCACAAGATATATCTGAACAGTGTCCAAAACATGAAGTGCCCCGTGAATTCTTTTTTCCATGCTTTTGGTGATGCCTGATAGGTATCTCAGTTTGCTGGGACTTCTGGATGGGAAATGGGTCGCATTTTCTGTACATTTAAATATGCTGCTGTCTCAAATGTGACACAGAATCATAGAATCATTAAAGTTGGTAAATGCCTCCAAGATCATTGAGTCCAACTGTAATATAAGCTCTGTGCAGAAAAATGCTTCAAACAAAGATGCTGCACGTGAACGTGCCTCCCCAATTCCACTGTGGCTGTATGCAGGGTGGGAACAGTGAGTTAATTCTGGCATCAGGCTTCCAGATTACATATGATCCAATGCATGTAGCATTACAACGCCTTATAATGCTGGCCCTCCTTAAAGCTTTTGGCCAGGAAGATACACAAATACTACCCTCAGTGCCCCTGGGAGTTAAAGATGATGTCTGTCATGAGCACAGCTCGATTTGGCAGCGCTTGCACGTTCGTAACAGTTTTTACTAACTTCAAGCTGTTCCTCCAACCGGCAGTGGAGAATGAACTCAGGCTGGCCCCAGCTGACTGCGTAAATCTCTGGAGTGTGAGCTAACAGCCAGCAGCCTTGGCGGAAAACTGTGTGAAAACCACATCCCTGTGTTGGAAAAACCTGACAAGGGAGTTATGCGGAGCCATTGAGAATCCATCTCTGCCAGCAGAAGCAACTGAAGGAGGAACAGCAGAATTAGCAGACATAGCAAGGGAGAAATTAAAGATGCCATGTAAGAAATAATATTCCTTGAACAAGGGTAAGGCTGAGAGAGAAACGTTTTTCTGAGAAAAAGCCCTTGTACTGTCTTTAACGTGCTGGGGTGCACGCCAAAGTGACACTTTCTTCTGCAGAAACCTCTGGGGTTTTTAATCGTGACCTTCAGTGTGGTTTCTTGTTCATGTCTGAAACCGAAAAATCAGAACTTCTAAGAAAGAAACCACAATGTCCACGGCTACTCCTTCCTGCTCCAAATTTATTCAAATGAGCTGTGCCATCTGCTGGCAGACGGGAAAGCTGCAGGCGGAGCAATTCTCGCTCCCAGTCTCTGGTGCAAGCAGTCGGGATGGAGACACTGGGCATTTCCTGTGGATTAGGGACCAGCTGGCTGAAACGCTTCGGGCTATCTACCCCAGCCAAGCACAAATCCCTTGGAAATGCCCTATGCGGTGGTTAATATAAACCGAAACAGGCTGCGGGGGTGAAGGAAAGGCTTGAAAAATCTGCCGTGCTGCTTGGTGCTCCTTGCCTGCTTTTAATTCTGAGCGAATGCTCAGTCTCCCGAGATCCAGCTCCACAACAATAAGACCTGACTTTATCTTCACGCAACAGTTCCTGCAGCAGAGAGGGATGGGAGCAGCATTTTGATTTCATGAAGAATTTTCAAAGTTAAAAAGAAAAAAATCACCTCTTTGAATAACTCGAGTCTTTTCAAGCTTTCCACCCTCCACAGAAGAGCACAGCAAAGCCCCCCAGAATGACTGCAGTTGAAGCCAAACCACAAGACAGTCCTTTCCTTCTTGTGACAGACAGCAGCTCCAGCAGCACTGGCTGCTTTCCATGAGGGAAACAGTAGCACAAGGTGCTTTGATCACGTAATGAGACAGTTTGAAGCATCTTCAGTAGAGTGTTGTGGCAAAGACAGGGGTATCAGAGCTCTGATGCCGTAATACAGGCTTGAAACAGAAGAGATGACTTGCAGGTCAGCAGTGTTCAAGGCACATAGGTTTGTGTGGAGTTGATGGTCCTACTTTGTCCTCTCTCTGTTGGAAATCCTGGCCAACACCAGCACATCTCATTCAGAATGGATACAGACCCCCTGGGCAGTATAGGGAGGGGCCTGGGGTGCTGAGCTGGATAGCGTCCGTGGATGTAGCTGGAGGACACTTCCAGTCCTCACACTTGAAGATTATTAAAGAAGACTTCCTATTCCTATTCAGTCCACACTGAAGCCCAGTTCTACTTCTCTCATCAAACTAGTCACTTAGAAATAACTTTGCCTGGAGCTGAGCTAGGACAGAGCATTACTAATGCATTTCTCAGTTCTGGACCCAGGTAGTGTTTTTTCTTTTTTTCTTTTTTTTTTTTTGCGCCTGGTAATTCCTTCTAGGATGGATGAGCTCCTCATGCATACTTTCTTGCCTGGATCCAGACACATTTTTGGCAGCTACCTTTACCTTCTTCTCCCCTCCGCTTATGCTATTTTTACCACGGAAGGGCAGGAAACTAGGAGATTTCCCATTTGTTTCTCACCTCCTCAAACAGAAAACCATTATACAACTGCTTGCTGGAAAGTGCACCAGGCAATGCTCCAGACACAGACACTATTCTGACATAAGCATAAAGGCCACTTCATCTTTGTTTTTCCCCGATGAGACTGGCAGCTCGGCATGGGAAGGACTCCTTCTACGGACACTATTTGGCACAATGGGGCTTTGACCGCAGCTGGACCCAGGGCAAGCAACCATAAAACAAACGATAATAAAACAGGCAGGGAGAAATCTTTGCCGGGCTGCCCTGCCTGCTTACCCGACCCCGGTGTACTCTCACATCCTTAGGCATTACTTCAAGAGCAGATGGTGCTCTGTGGTAGAGCAAACGAGCAATTATCCTCCTGACACCCTGCAAGGCCTCCCCACATGCAATTGCAAGAAGTTACTTCACTCCAAGCTAAGAGCTGTAGTCTGGCTTTTCAGCATAATTGGATGTAATCAAGTTTAATTTGGTTGGTGCAGTAACGCTGAAGACTTTTGTAACTGGATTACTGTTGGCTCAACGGTCATGTGCCATTATATCTGCTGGCCAAAACAGAAGCCAGAATAAAAACAGATGCTTTCTCCCTACTCCTCCTTCCAGTGACACCCCTCCAGGATATGAGTTTGCCCTGTACAGCCAATATAATGAACTAAAAATTCTATTAGAAGAAGGAAGTCATTGCTGCTGTATTATGTCCAGGCCCCTTCTACAAAGTGTAAATTACTTAGAATATGTATCTCTACAATTGTTTACAATTGTTGACTGTGCACAGCTTTGAGCTAAAACTACTGGAACACAGAGCTACTATGCACGTGGGCTTTTAGAATTACAAATCTTATTATTCTAACTATACAAGTAGAGAAGCTGAGACCATGGGCAGAAGTGAGTGGCTGATGAGGATGGACTCCGCCAGGTCCTATTTTCCACTCTACACCACCATCTGAGAACAAGGAGTATACAAAATGCTGTGTTCATAGCAGACCTATAGCTCTACTGCAGGTAATCTATAGGTGAGAAAGGGGCATCTGGTAAATTTAACAAAGCCAGCAGCATAAAGACCTTACTTTCAGACCCCCCAGCTGCTACCAGTGTTAAGTCACGGAAGAAGTATATGAAAGCCATCATGCTTTAGGTCAAATTTTGCAAATTCAAGAGCCTGTTGTCTTTTGTAATGCCCCTCAAATGCTGACACTTAAGACACACTGATATACTCCTGAAAGATGCTGAGGCCAGGCAAACAAAGACTGAAATATGGCACCTTTTTAACAGTGAAAATAATCACTGGAGCAGTGCATGGAGGGAATATGCCCTTGTGGTTTCAAAGCATTTTAGCCCATCTAGAGTGTATTATTATATTCCTGGCTGAGATGTCGATTGCATTTTAAACAGACATCTCCTGGAAGTCCAAAGTGTGAAGAGACTTCTCTGAGATCAGAGCAAAAGCTGCTCTGCAGTTGCCAGTCCCAAATGCTACACAGCAGCCACCCTCCCAGCTGAACGCTGTTAAGCTGTAGTTGCAGGCATATGCATCTCTCGTTTTGGCCAGATGGCTATTTTAAGTTTCTAATGATCTGGGAAATGAACACTTCATAATGTTCTGTCTCAGAGGGTTTAGCAAAAACTTTCTTCCTTTTATCCATGGCAGCACTGTTACAGATTGTATTGGATCTCAATTAGGGACTGGAGTAACACAGTGCTAAAAAAACATCGTGTTTTAGCATGTACTCCAAGGACATGGCAACGTAATCCTGCCTGGCAAGTCATTAATCAAATTCATTAACAAATAGGCTCATGAAATTTGTTAAATACTTGAACCTTATACTTCCTAAATCACCATGAACACTAATAATTTATTAATGCCATTAGTAAAAATGGAATTTGAAAGACTGTTTGAAGCCACTATATAAACCAGGCACTCGGATTTGATTTGTGTGGTTATTCGAGTTTTGCAGGTGGCAATGTTCAGCCCTGTAGGGTGATCTGGAAAAGCACCACCCATGCATGTTTACAGAGAGGCACCTAAAGCACACCTTTCCCAGAACTCCAGCTGCTGTGCAGAGCCCCATCTCGGCAGCTATGACGCCACGTACACGCTGCTGAGCCAGCCTGAAAGCACATGGTGGTTTATTTATACTAAACAACTGCAGAGGTCATTCCAAGTGCTTCACAGAGATGCCATCATGTGAGCTCAACCTGCCAAAAGGAGACCTCCTCAGTTACAGTGATGACAGAATCTCTGCAGTAGGTAAGTGCTCACAGCTGGATCTCCTGAAGCTGCAAACTGGCTACCAGTTGAACGCAAAAAACGGGAGACCTGTGTCTCAGAAAAATATGGATCATATGCCTGCTTCACACAGCTTAACCACAGTACTGAGCACAGAGAGCCCAGGATCTTCAAAGGGCTATCAAAGATACTGGAATTATTGCTCAAAGATCACTTTGAAAAAGGTAAAGACACCATAGAAGTATTACTAAAAAACATTGTCAGTGAAGTATAATTATTTTCCACTGTGACTGGAAATATAACCTTTTTTGAAGCCATTGCAGATAGTAGGGAATAGTCCCATACTGAAACTTAAATGTTTACATGATTACCAAGGCTTCCTACCAGACTACATTGATTTTTTTCTGAGCAGTTTGCATACTTTTTTGCCAGCAACCTGTATGATCAGCGACTTCTAAAAACTCTGAACCCCATTCTTTCAGCACAAGTATCAGTACATTAACCTGCTGAAAACAGTAAGATAGACAGATATCAATGAAGAGCAAAGAGCAAGATGAAGCCTTGCAAAGAAAATCAAAAATCTGCTCTTTAGGCTGCCTCAAATTATTCAGAAAGAAAATCAATTGTAAGAGGAATAAAAATAAACAGCAGGATTGCTATCTCTAAAAGGCCTCAGGACATACAGGGATAGATAAAAATCACTGAAGCAGGGTCTAGGATCTTAGAAATGCCAAAAATGCGTTTGAAACCAGATCAGTTGCAAACATCCTGCCTTGTTTCTGGTGTGGCAGTGCACCCAAAGGCAAAGAGGGGGAAGTCTCCTGAGCAGGCGCCAAGCAGGGATTTGGTTGATTTGGGTCAGTTCCATGCTTCTGCCACATATCTTCCTTAACCTTGGGCGAGCAGATTAATTGCTCTGTGCCTCAATTTCCCGCAGTAAAACAGTGTCAGCAATAAGAGCAACATGGATTCTAAAGTAATTTCATCCGTATTTCACTCACAATAGAGCCTACAATTTCTGATGTAGGTGGTACATGACTTTTAAATGGCCATACAGTCTTGTCCCTCTCTCGCCCTTTATGTGAAAGCTCTCCCTTTACAGCATCTTTTCTGTACACCTTGTGCAGCAGACACTGCGGCACAGCAGCCATAAAACAACGGGAACCATAATTTCTTTGAACTCTGGGTCAAACTTGTTGTTAGCCAAGTCTGTAAGAACTCATATCATAAATTACATATGTCTCTTTATCAGCAGGATCGTAACATAAAACTTTACAACCCTTCTGAAGGTCATGGCTCTGCAACAAACAGTAAGACAAAACAATAAATTCACCCCCGAGACCACCGTATTTGTGGCTTTAGCAGCTTTGGTTAGGTCTGAGGAAATCAGAACTCTGTCAATCTTTATACGAAGTCTTATTTCTCCTTTGGACCCATCTCTCATTTGTCCCTAAGTGTAAGGTAAAGGCTAAAACAACAGTCATAATGGCTGTTACTGGTTTCAGCAACAGCAAAGCCACGTTTATCTTTATACACACATTTAATGGAAACAATGACAGAAGTGTTTCTTGGCAAATTAGTCATCTTCACCCCCTGAGGAAAAACACATCTATAAGCTATTCCCAAAACAATCAATATTAGTCCAGCAAGTAAAACTGTACTTTACATTTCCCATCAAAGTCTTGGCATCCCCTCCCACAAGTGATGCTTTATAAATTACAACTACTACCAAATAAACCAGAGAGAGAACTGCTGACGTGGGCACCTTGCTTTGTTTCCCTCTGGTCTGGGGGTCTGAATGCAGGTAATTCAGCTAAAATCCCTGTGCCGGGCTGCTGAATTTTAAACATTTGGCCCATGTGCCTTTTTGTGCTTATACAGAAGGTACAACAGTCCAGGATCTGAACACTGCCACAGTATCACAACATAAATATAAGACAGAGAACAGCAATCTCTGCTCCTGGCTTCCAAGTGTGCATTTGCTCTCCTGTGGATTTAAAAATGAGAAGACTAAAACAGGGCGTTAGTTCTGCAGGTATTATTTTTTCAATTAAAAATAGAGTACATTGGGATACTTTGATCTTACACATTAAAAAATTAAAGTGAAGGGATTATCTGATATTCTTGAAGTGAAAAAAACAGACATTTTCCTCTAAACCCTCTTCTGAGAGGCTGGCATTTAGTTATGCAAAGTTTATGGTGTAGCTCTTTTATCTCCCATCACTCTGTTCTAATGTTGCAAAGCTACCAACGCAGTAATCAATGACACTCATTCTTCCCTCTGAAGCTCAAAGTGAGGACAAACTTGAAAAGAGGCAAGCATGGGCTGCTGAGGAACTGAAACTTCAAGAAATACTTACCAAAATGATGCTAGCAGAGACAGTGCTGGTCACCTGGGCTTGAGAGCTGACTGCTTACAGCACTAAAAACATCCCAGTGTCAGCTACTGCTGACACTGGTCAGCCTAAGAGGTGACTCCTGTGTGCAAAGAGTAACAGCTTTTTATTTGAAGAAGTGTCACAGTTTTTATCTGGCTTCAGTCACTGTCAGGGTGCAGACTCTAAGAAAAGATGTAGCAAGGAAAGCTGCTTAAATTAAGAAAATCTTGGTGCATTTCCCTGCTTACATGTCCAAGAGAAATGAACTCCCCATCCTCCAGATTAACTTCCGTTTCATTCTAGGAAGGGAGATTCAAAGGAAATACATGACATTCCACATGGAAATCCCAGAAAAAACAGATCGCATTCCTTGGCAATACCAGTCCATGTTATATATACATAGCACGAGGTGAACAATGACAGCCTGGAGGGAAACAGTGGCTCCCACCCTTGCTGGCTACCCATAAATTAAGTTTCTCACAAGAATGCCAGTCTTGGTATTAACTTTGAGCACTATCATAACGCACAGAGCCTCAGCCTCTTCTCTCTCTCACCACTAGCAAAAACAGCACATGTTGAAGGCTGCTACCAAGACTAGACAACCTTTCCTTCCCCTTCTGAGCCATCTGGTCACCTCTCTTGGGACAACCCTGCTCAGCTCCTGCTTCATCTGCCAAATTACCAAGGCAGACCCAAGGGCAATGTCCCCTTAGCTCACTGGATACCCAGCTCATCAAGCACCTTGAAATGAACCAGGACATGCAGAAGACTGGGGAGACTGCTCCTCATGGACACCTAGTTGGAAATACACAAAAAACCACTCACAGTGCATCCTTCTTACTTTTTTCTGACTTACATCCACCTATCTGCAAATCAAAGGTTCAACCTTTACCTTCAGTCCTGCAACAACCTCTGAAAAGGGCAAAGAACGAAAGGTGGATTAGACCAGTTCTTTGTTCTTGCCCTGTCACCCTGACAGCCACCCTGCAAACCTGTTTGAAGCAGTTGTGTCCTTCCCTTTAACTTGTGACTCATGTCACATTAACCTAGAACTTTCTGGCACCTTCCATTGTCTTCTTTTTTACATATTGTTTTTCACCTGTCACTGTTTAGCCCTGCCTCGCCCATCAGGTCAGGCATCTCAGAGCAGGATCAACAACCTCCCGCTGATGCCAAAACCAACACAGGCAGCCCAGAGCTGCTGTTGGGGATTGACAGCAGAGCAGACAGGAGATGTTTTGCCATCTCCCCACTCTGTCCTCAGAAGATGGGCTTCCAGTTCAGGCACTCTTATTTACAGCAACTGTGACAGAATCAGTGACTAAGGATCTCAATAAGGACACCTGCTCATTGCAAGTCATTTAGGAAACATGCTATGGATGGAGCTGTTTGGCAGCTGTACTCTTTCCACATCTTTCTGCAGAGAAATAATTCCAAAACATAAAAGCTAGGAGTAACACTTAAGACAACATACTAAAGGAGAGATGGTCCAAATGCAGGAGGATACTTGAGTGTCTAATGTGGGAACTTCTCAGTGGTTTCAAAAGGAAGGCAGGTGCTCAAACTGTTTTGTGGAACCAGACTTGCCAACTCAGGGCTGTACTGGGAAATGCAAACCAGCAAATGCACAATTAACAGCTGCCTAATCAAGTGGATGAAGGAGACATGAAAAAATCTTGATATGCAGGAGATGTCTCAGTGCACACAAGAAACCCCCCAAAGTAATGACCTCATGGCAATGTTGCTTGCATGATCACAACAGGTAAAAACCCCAACCACGGAGCACACTGAGACATGGCAGGTGCCACATGACATAAACAGGTATTTTTAGATGCTGCAGGTGCAGTACTACACAGCCTTACCAGAGAGAACTGTGACTGCAGTATTACCAGTGTAATGCTAGTTGATTACAATTTTTCAGTCTCTTCCATCTACTTGGAAAAGAAGTTTTCAGGGCTGTCCTGAAGCTGCTTCTCATAGCGTGTGTCAATATACACGGGGTTCATCAGCAGTAGGGCCACTACCTTGCTTTTCCTCTTTATATACATTGTTTATACTACAGCCATTGTGGGCTCCAGAGTTGCAAGCACTATGCAAATGATAATTTGCTGGATTGTGAAAATTTGGAAGGGAAGAAGGATGCTGGAAACCCTCAGTTCAAGCCTGAAATAGATCACTGGTTTCCAGTTGCCTCAGGCAAGTCACTTGCTCTTCCCATGATACTGTCTTCAAAACAGAAATGAGTATTTCTTTACCTGGCAGAGAAGCTGAGAGCATAAACCCATTAGAGACTGCCAAGGAGTTCAGATCCTATAGTGATAAGCAATTACTTAATACATAGCAATGCTTGGGAGCATCTGTTGGTTATTTTGCAATACAGACCAAACTGCTTGGTCCAACAAGCACATGAGAGATTTTCTCAATAACAACAACAGAAAAGCAAAGCAACAAAACCCCACCATGAACTGCAAGTTGGCTCTGAAGAGATGGATGGATGAATGAACTCTCTCATCTAACTGAACATTTCTGTCTGCTATGAATATGTGCTTTCTTGGAGACAGAAGACAGATACCTTCTGCAGAAGTTGTGCAACTAATTTGGTTATACAGAAAATGAAACCTCTACCAGACACTGAAGGAAACTCTCTCATGCTGAGAGCTACAGTTTTATAACAGAAGAAGAAACCATACGGAGTTATAAAACAACCCAGTGTACATCTTTATTGGTGATTCACAAAATCAAACATCATTCAGCAAACTCAATCCAGCAATTCCAATATGACATTGTTCCTTGCTAGGTTTGGCTGATTTTTCCAAGGTAAACAATATCTGCTTTTAACTTGGAGTGGGGAGAATCATGCTTTACAGTGGCAATTTCCTGACTGTAGCAGTAGCAAGTGTATCACAGCCATGACAATATTTTAGGTCACGCTTCCTTATTAGTATTTCACATAAAACCCCCTGCTACCTTTAGTGCTTGTTCAGTACTTCCATGGCTTGTACTAGTCTCATGAGAATCGTAACCCTTTAGTTAAGTAGGATTTATTAATACTCCTGAAATGCACTGAAGACATGAGCTGCTATCAAATTAACTGCCAGTGTCCTTCCATAATCTCACAAGAACATATATTATTTTCAATAACCCAGTATTAAATTGACCAAGAGTTTCATTGATATAAAAATTATCTTGATTTCCCACTAAAATACACTCAGTCATGTCCTGGTATGTTATATACACATAGTTACCCCAGCAGTTTTCTCCACGTGAGTCAACTGCTGAGCTACAGGAGACAGGAGTGAGAAAACCTGGGGAAAGGAATAACATCTTTGATATTGTCAACTCCCAAGATGTACTGCAGGTAGCGTTCAAACCCCATTCCGAAGCCTCCATGAGGAACTGATCCAAATTTTCGGAGGTCTAGATACCTGTAATTTAAACAGACAGTTACATTTGCAGCACAGTTATGCTGATGTCATTAAAGTGACCTTTTCATCTAGGGTTTTGCTTTCCATCTTAATTACTCCCCTTTGACCCTAACCACTGCAACTTCTGTGTTGGTCAGGGTATGAAGAAGCAGAACTGTATTAGCAGAAGCCCCAAGTTTAAACCCATTCAAGCCAGCCTAGCTATGCTTTGCCAATAGACTACACCATGTTTTTTTAGGAGCAAGAATGTATTTGGGTACGAAGAACAGCTTGAGCATCATAGCTCTGCTCATATTGAAAACACCTTTGTAGTTTTAATACCTAAAATATTCCTAGCAGAGGCACAAACCCAGGTTCCTACAGAATCACAAAGCATTTCTGGAGGTGAAGCTCTCTGCTTGGGCTTGCCTAGTCCTTGCCATGTTGGTATGGAAATCTGTCCTGCACATTCTTTCAATTTCTGTTTGCTTTTCAATAGCCTAAGTAATTTAATTTCCAGTAATTTCTTCAGAAGCTTAAATAGGTCTTGCTGTCTGTCTGCTCAACATTCCTTCATTTTTTTTTTCTTGTAACGTAATTATGATGGCTTTTTGCTACTTTTCCCCCAATCACTCTTCCAGACTGATTAATTTATTTCCATAGTAAGACAGAAAAAAAACCCTTGAACATATCTTCTCTAAAAATGAGATCTAGAACAAGACATTTTATTTTGCAGAACAGCACCTGTTGTGCACAGAAAGCTCAGAAAACGTTTGGAAGCAAATACTCTGAGAGTATATGAGTGTCAACAAGATTATGATGGTTCTTCTATAGTTACCATTTCCCACCTGGACTGTGGCTGATGTGATACTGTATTTGCAGCTATAAATTGTCACCAACAGCTTTATTTTAATAGAAGTGAAAAACATCTCAGTGCTTCTATTGATTTGTGGGGCCACTTCTGAGCTTGCAGAGGGCACCAAGTTATTCTTCTTTATATGAATGCACTGGTAGGGGATTGAGTGACTCCAGAGGTATTACTTGCTTCTAATCTTGGTGTATGAATATTTCATCATCCCAGTTAAAAAAAAAATCAAGTGCACTTAAATATAAACGCACATGTTTTATTACTTATGCACTGGAGTAGAGGGGGGCAGAACACTGTGAAAGAAATTAAGATTGGATTGATTGCAATAAACGGCTTCCCAAATTTTACATACTGTTAATGAACTGCAAGGAAATATTATATTTGTATGAACTGCAAGGAAATATTATATTTGTGTGTATATGTGCTTATATATGCATAAATATGTAAAATATACCTTATGTATATTTGAGTGTAGTTACTTGGACATCAGATCTTTCTTGGCTTGAAGACTGTATTTTAACAGAGTGAAGACAAAGTAATGCCAATGAACACCCTTACTTGCAAAATAAAAGTACTCTCCCACAAATTCTACAGCTGCAAGATTGCCCTGTCACTCAGTTTGACAGTATGCCTTTCATACCATGAAATATTATTTTTCCTTACAGCTCATTAGCAGTAGTTACAATTTGGGAAACCATTTATTACATGCAATCCAATATTCAGATTTTTTCTTCCTCAGTGTTTTTCCCCTCCCCTCCACTGCCCAAATAGCAAAAAGAGAAGCAGAGCTTACTTCTCCCTAGTAGCACTGACATACAAAGTGCAGTTTGCAAGCTGAACAGCAGGTCCAAGAGTGGGACATGCTTTCTGATGAATGGGACCCACGTGTTTTTCTCTCTGTGCTGCTGGGTGTTAGCTTGGCTCACTAAGACTTGGTGTATGCACCCCACATCTTGTGATGAGGATTATGCTCAGGATATGAACACGTAGGCTGTGCAACTGCATGGTGGCCTTCATCTCTATAGACTTTACACTGACTGCATTAAGAATAACTTGTGTCTCTGCAAATACCCTGAAGTGCTCCTGGGGGAGCTCCACTGTGGAGCTTCACAAGGGTTTGTAAGGAAGGTGATGGGCAGACCTGATGCTGAGGGTGGTGACTTGCAAAACAGGAAAGACCTCATAAATGTGAGGGATACGGGCGCTGGCCATGGCAGATCAGTGTGACCCAGCTCAGGAGTTCAGAGCAGAACTGCCAAACCAGCTGGTAACTACTTCAGCTGTAACCTGGAATACAAGTAACAGCACAAACTTTTCTGATGTCTATAAGTGCATCAGCCTTTCCAAAGGCAGTTGAGACTAAGCCCGGCGTCTTCTCTCCCTTTTTGCTGGCAACAGAGTTTATAAAGTTATTGTACGAAGATGAAATAACTCAGCTGCTTCCAGATGAACAATAATAATAAATTCTACCCTTGCTTATCCAGGACTTTGATCTGTAGATCTCAAAGCACTTTGAGAAGCCATTTTGGCAAATGGAGCGAAACAAAACCCATCAAAGTTAATGGAAAAAGTCCATTGAATTAAATGTGCTGAGGATCAAGACTGTGAATCCTTTCTGATGACTGTGCATAGAAGAAGCAGAAGAATTGAGAAATTTTCCATTCTTCACAGATGAAAGAAAAAGTAACTGCCTGCAGATGAAGAGAAAAATCCCTTTAGGCTAGAAAATGCTCCCTGAGGTTTTCCTTCATTCAATGGTCTACAGACATTGGATGTTTCTCACCTCAAAAAGAGTTGTGAACTAGTCTAGCTGTTTTTGCTAGTAGCTCATACTTAAGAGGGGAGCTGAGCACTCTATTGGCAACTGGTGGACTGTGCGGAATTATTACACAGGAGAAGTAAGTTTCTGTGAACCCAGCTAGCCCAGGTGTTCCTGCTCTGGACCTGAGCACTGGTAGGTCTTCAGAGATTTGAATCTTACTGAAGTGTGTGCTGTAACAACATCCCCCAGAAATGAATTCCAGGAGCTTGCTATATGCCATGTTAGAAGAACATTTCCATTCATCCTTGTAATGATTTATATTCTTTTATCATCATCATGAGCTCCCTGTGTTGCACAGCAAGGCACTATGAAGAGCAATGCTGTCCTAGTGACCATTCATAAACAGAATGTGCTCTTTTGAGTCTCTTTTCAAAACAAATATAATCTCAGCCTTTGATGCAATCCCCTTGCTATGCCGAAGGTTCTGTGGCCAGTTTGAAAAAAGTAAAGCTGAAAGAACACAGATTCTATAGTCCATGAAACTGAATATTCTACTGGGTGTGTGTGTGTATATATGTGTGCAAAAAAAAAAACAAACCCTAACTTTCTGCCTGCCTCCATCTGGCCCAGTACAGCACTCCAGTTTCTTCCCAAAAGAGGAGCAATAGGACCAGGTGGCTGTGAAGGACAGTGATGGGCTACCTGTTTCCACTGGGCTCTGAAGAAGGTTAAAGGATGAGGTGAGTGTAGTCACTGGCCATGGGCTGCAAGTGGCTCACCAGTGCTACTTTTCCCTAAGCCCAACTCCTCCTTTTGACCCTGCCACACAAGGACCCAAGAGAACACTCTGACATTCAAGCTTCAAAGATTACCAGAAGTTAAAGGGCCCAACATAGCTCCATCTCCTTCATCAGGAGCAGGAGCAGGGCCAAAATAACACAGTAACACCCACTTGAAGACAGCAGACAACACCTGCTCTGCTACTGTGTACTTTCACCAGTGTTACACCAGAAGATCAAAATAGTACCTGGACTGTAAAGGATTCAGTATGAAACAACTGTCTCCACTGAAGCACATGAAGATAATCAGAGTAAGGAAAGCAGTGCCTTACACATAGGAAGACTGTCAAAAACGCTGCTCATGCTGATGGTTGTGGGAACACATTGTTCATTACAAAGTACCTGCTTTGTTACTTTTAAGATGGCACTTGAAGGCTCCAAACAGGATCGAGTCCCCTGTTTAAAAGGCAATATACTTAATACTCCCTGGTCACAGAGAAATCAATGAACTCCCAGAGTACTCTCATCACTTGACTTTCCCACCTCATTTCCACAGACCTCTCAGTTTAGCCAAGATCATAATCTACAGCTCTGCGCTATTTTCTACCTACAATTCAAAGGAAAAAGTGTGAAAATAAGATAAATTTACTTTAAAATCAAGCCAAATACTACTCCAACTCATATTCTAGATGGAAAGAAACTTGCATAACAGGAAAGATGCAGTGTACTGAAGAGGATTCATAGAATTTGACCATGTCACTTCATCTATTTTTTTTAAAACTTCCTAAAAGGTAGGAATGGCAAGAAGCAGAGCAGTATTTCAGATCATCAGTGGCCTCTGCCGTACGATTCACCCATGAAGAAGGCAATCCTGAAACTGTCCTAGAAACAGTGAGACCCACAATACCCTCTTGCTTAGTGGGGGGAAGAAAACAGGTAGAATCAGAGATATGGCAATGGTTAAGGAACTTGAAAGGAGATCACATTCAAAAGTCAGCAAATATTATATTTAAAAAGGAATGACTCAACTGTTCTTCTAGGAGTTTGTGAGCCAGCTTTGGAGACTCAATTCAATCACTAAATTCGAGGAGATTAATTTTAGTCTCTCCTGCCACCTCCACTGAAAGGATGGATGCTGGCAAGGCACCTACCTGTATTCTGGCAGATTTTGGACTGCAATCCAGAAGCATCCAGAATTACTACTATCCTGCACCTTCCTAGGGAACACCAGACCCTGCTATGGCAGGGGGTAACAACAGCTTTAATTTTCTCCAGGAAGTTACATTGTCTGTGATGGAGTGGAGGGAATAAAGGAGGAAAGAGTCTCCAAAACAAGATAACAGCAGGAAGAATTTCCAGAATGTGATCATTACATATCACATGAAAATGCAAATGGGTGACAGGCAATGTCCTAATCTTTTTTTGTGGGAAGCATGAGGCAGGGCTGCACTATCTTAGTAGGGCTGGAAGGCTCTGCCATTGAACACCAGACATCCTCAGGCTGTATCTCAGCATCGAACCACACAACTTATCACCCTGTTCATGATAATCCTTCCCTCTGATAAAGGGATATGGTGTATTCTGGGCCACAAATACAACAACAAAGGAAGAAATTAAATTCACCCTGTTTGCACGTGGATGATGTGAAGATCTGCCATACACTGGGCTGTTCCTCAGTGATTTCATATTGTGGGAAGATGAGAGTGAAGAACCTGTATTTTGCTTTTTTTCAAGGCAGCCTTCCTAATGATCAATCCAAATACTGCAGAATATTTGAAAATACTCTTCTAAGTTTAAAATTCTCTGCACTACCACTCTCTCAGTAGCTATGATGAAGTACATACCAAGAAACACTAAGAACCTTCTGTCGTTTTAATGGGTTAAACTGTTAATTCAAAGGTTGATCTGTCTCCTTAGGAGGACAGTTTTAATTGCTTTAACTGCTTTGTTAGGGAAGATTTTTCGACCCAATTGCCCTGTCAATTGCAAAGGGAGCTATTCATAGACCTCTTAAAGGTCACAAATTGCTGTGGTTCTGTAACCTGTTTATCTCCTGCATGGTGGTCAAAATCTACCCAACTTCCAACACAGCCTAATGATTTAATAGCAAAAATCATTTCGGGTTATAAATTAATCCATCTCATGCAATCCTGAAAGGTATAACCTGTGCCATGAGTGGACAAATTGGAGGCATAAACTAAGCATTAGATTAACCTTTGTTTAAATGAACTGGCTTTTTCAATTAGACTGGCAGTGATGGCAGGGCAACAGGGCCAAAAATTGTTCCCTCAGAACCAAAACAACAACAAAAAAACCCAACAAAACCCCAGTCTCATAAGTCTCAAAAGAAGAAAAAGAGCTTGCAGAGCAAGGTGGCATCTTACCATTGATAGGCATCTGTGAGTCCTAATCTGTGAAATAAAAAGAAAACCCCTTGTAAGTAAAGGAACAGAGTTATTCTGCACAAGCAGCACTTGCCTGGAAGAGCATGCTACAAGAAAAGGGAAAGCCTGGTGAACTATTGTATGAAGCATGTATAAGAAGATAAGAATCCTGCTTTTTCTCTCTAAGGTTATGCTGGTTCTGCAGGAAATAGAATTTAAAGGTCTAAAGTATTTGGGCTTAACAAAACCAGATCCTGAGGACTCAAAATTGAGAAAAACATGTGAAAGGAGGTGTGATTTACAAAAGACACACCCCATTTGTACCTTGAAATGCTTTCTATGACTTTCCTGACAAACAAGAAAGTCTGGCTTCGAACTCCACATGGACCCTTCTCTTCCTTCTCAGGACTGTGGACTCAGATACTGGCAAAAAGTTTTGACTGAAAAAGTTCAGCAGGCAACATTGTACTTTAGATGAGTTGAAGTATGCCTGCTTCAGAGAGCTTACAGGGAGAGTAGCAGGAAGCACAGGGAATATCATCATCCTACATTAACAGCTGAGAATTAATATTCTGGTGATTTTAATTGCCTGGTGCCTTTTGGATTCATTATGGTGAAGTAGATTTTGCTCTTCTCCACTGACTAGATATATTTGTGAGCATGTAGCTGATTTAAGCAACGAATTAATTCCCAATGTGCAAATGGTGTTACTCTGGGATTAACCTTCCTCCAACATTGCTTTGCATGAGTGTATAACTGGCCCAAACAGAAGTGTTCAAGTGCTGGATGGGACTTTGCACAACCTGATCTCATGGAAGGTGTCCCTGCCCATGGCAGCAGGGTTGGAACTAGATGGTCTTTAAGGTACCATCCAACCCAAACCGTTCTCTGATTCTACAAAATTTTTGAACAATCAGATAGGATCCAGAGAACAACTGTCTATGGAGAATTACCCAATGTCTAACATCAATTATTAATTAAAAAGCAGCTTTGATTTCTGACATTGAAGTTAGCCTAAAATTACCAAAAGTAACAAGATGCAGACTAAGACAGCAGGGAAAGAGGAGCCCCCATGACACAGTACAGGTCTTGAGCAGTTCCAGTGAAGCTTCCCATGAAACTATTAGTAAAGAGCCATATTCTATGAAATCAGGCCAGTCACTGAGGCCAGCTGCATCACAACTGGCAAAGCTTCTGACCAAAAATGCAATTCTTCAGTTACACAATGTGATGACAAATAGATATCTAAGTTCTGTATATGTGACAACTTCCACCTTCACAATCCACTTTCAGCCACAAAAACTGAAGAAAAGGATGAAGTGTCCCACAGCAGACAGTTGCAGCAGACCTGAGACACTCTACTGCCCTGGCCTCTTAGCATAAAGAAAACTTTTCTTCTCTGATGAGCTAAAACTAGCCCTTTGCACACCTACGACAGAAGGACAAGAACTTCTTCACCAGTTTGCAGTCACCTACTCAGATAAATAGATATCACAAAGACAAAAATAGGCTTCTTTTAAATATTATTAGCTGCCCTTCTACTCCTCTGTCTTGCCAACCACAGAGAGCTGCTGAAACACTCTTCTGCTCAGGGTAGTCTCCTGGCACCTGTGGATTTTCCATACCTCTGTAAGCGTGACTCGAGGAAGGGCAGTCGCTCCTCTCTCAGGCTGCCTCCACACAACTCCCCTACTCCTGGTACAAGGAGATCAACAGCTGCAACCTTCAAAGAAAGAAAACTAATTGAAGTCATGCCACATAGGCACACAGTGATTAGCAGCAGAACAGTTGACACTGATAGTTTTTTGTAAAACCCTAGTGTAATTCTTCCAGAGTCCAGGACACATAGGTAAGGATTTGCACATACTTGTAAAGTCTTTTGTTGACAGGAGAAGGCTGGGAGGAAATTTTGCAAGGATAAACATCAGAAATTTACAGAAAACCCAAATGACAGCAGTGATGTCCCAGACTGAGGACATCTACTGCAAGTGGTTTGAACTGAATCTCACCAAGATTGTCTGGTGACAACTTGTGTGGCGTTATAAAGAACCCAACAGCAGCTCAGAAGACAGCAAAGACATAGTCCAGTTTTCTGAAGCCCTAATTCCTGGCTCTGATGCTGTTGCTTGTGTTCAGCCCTGTCTACCCCCATTCCTGGAGCCAGTTCTAATGGATATGGTAGCAATGGCACTTGTGCTGGATCCAAGTGTTACCACTTAGGCTGTTAGGTTGGGGCTGTCTGTCTTCTCTGGTTTGTCTTCTAGGGTTATTTTTCTTATCCCACAGCTGAAATGTTGCTAGAATTAAAGCCACTGAAGACACAGTGGTGCATGGTGGTGTTGTTGCTCTTTTTAGCAGAAGGTTGTCTCAATTCAGTTGAGAAATCACAATTTTAAAGCATGAGACTTGATAAAGAGCTCATTTCTTGTGCTCATCTGCTATTTGAGCATTACATGGATCCTACATTCGGATGACAAGAGAATCACAGACTACTTGGAGCCATCCAATTCTAGGCTTTTCACTTAATAGCACAGAAATTTATCAGGAATAGAAATAAACTATGACAGACTTGTCTTAAGGCAATTAAGCAAAAAGCTAACACTGTCTCAACCCCTGAGTCTTCCTCCTCCTGTTGTTCCAGCTTTGGCTATTTTTTCTACAACAGGAAAAAAAATGGACAGGACCACCTGATGCTCACACCTTATCTTGAACTTCTTGAGGGCAGGCCCAGCAGATGATGTCTATCAGTAGCCCAAAACATGTTCCTAGACAAAAAAGTGGTGGAGATGTGACCCATGGACTCACTGTGTGTTGAGGTCCATCTTCATTGTCCCGCATGTAGAAAGGTTTGAGGTCGTATGGGTAGTTAACCACGAACACAGGAACCTCCCCACAGTGCTTCACCAAGTACTTCTCATGTTCTGTTTGGAGGTCACAACCCCACTGTAAGGACAGCAAAAGGGGCCTGGGAATCTGCTTTGGTGCCTCTTGCCCATGGCAAGAGACCTAGCAAAATCCCTGTACACAGAGAGATGTGCTGCTTTGAATAACATGAAACTAAACAGAGTAACTTCTCATACAGGTCACTGGGAAGTAGACAGTTTCACAAGTTTTCAGGCAGAGCAAAGCATGTAAAATATGATTTAACCTAACAGAATAGGGCCAGATCGTCCCTGCATCAAGCCCAAACATCTGGTATCAAATCAGAAAAAAACCCAAACCAAGCAAAAAAAATCCCAACTCCAAAAACTCCAAACCACACTCTGCATATCTAAAGGAAAACAGGCACTTCTCCAAAGCCAGCTTACTTGACCCAGCAAACCAGCCTTATTTCAGTATTACCTTTGGTGTATAGAAAGCAGCTTTCCTAGGCTGATTGCTCTCTTCCCTGCTGTGTCCTGTTACATGCTACATTAATTCTCACTTAAGAAAACCTAGCACCCTATTAACCAATTCTTTTTTATCAGAATATTTGGACATCTGCAATGCCCTTCACTTTTCCTTTTTTCCAGGGATGTTCTAAATCCTGGGGCTTTTGACTTGAGACCCCCAGTCTGTTTATAGGACATACAAAGAATATTGAAGGAATGGAAGGGGAAGAGGGGAACAGACCTCCCCCAGATTCTCTTCATACTAGAATACCCCAAGTTTGCTGTCTCAGATCCACGTAGTAGAGAGACAAGATTTGAGGTTCTACACCCACTTGTGTACAGAGATAAGACAGTTACCCAAGTGGCTATGAGGGTGGCTTCAGCCAGAGGGTTATTTTCCTCAAAGTATCCTAATGAGATAATGATTAAACAATATAGACATATGATGAGCACCACCACAAATGCTGTCCCATACTGGAGTGGGTGTGTGTTTGAAATTCGGCAAAATATGATTTTTAGAAAACCATAATCTCATAGCTTTAGAAAGACTAGCACACTACTCTTTTTCCCAGTCAACATCTATGCTTTGGAAAGACAAGGGATTTCCTTTACCTACATCTGGATTACATGGCATTTTCACATGGTATTGGTTTATTAATCCTTGTCAAAGTTTTGGTGCTATCCTCTTATCTTTCCTTTTTTTGAGAACTATTACAGCAACTCTTCTTAGATGATTGCTACTGAATCTGCAACACTCTCAGCACTACTCACATACAGGAAAGAGAAGTGCCTTTGCTAAAGCCTTGGTCCTTCAACTGCAATCTCATCACTTCCTTCCCTGCAAGTGTTACATGTTCTCCTGCTGCAGATCTCACACCTTGTATCACTCCCATTTCAACCCCAAAGGGCAAAAATTACACCGGATTTACAACCCAGCAAACAAAACACCCCAGGAGGCAGATAATCTGTGCAAAGTAACAACTCTTGTGGTATCAGAGAGAGAGAGACAGGAGATTGTGTAAAGTTCAGGCTCTGTATAGGGACAAACCAGCTGGCAATGACCTACCTCTGGCTTGAAAGTGAAAGTTTGAGGAGCTTGCTTCAAAATTTCCACTGCTTCACTGTAGGAAATTCTGCAAGAGGAAGAAAAGTCTTTAAGATAACTATGAAAGGAACAACAAAGTTTTCTGGCTAAGTGCCATGCTGGAAAATTAAGGAGGCATTTCCCCACCACCATGCCAACTTGTGTGTAATGTCAGATTTCCCAGCAATGCTTCTTTGGACAGAAACCAAAAAGCATTTTATATGGCAAGAATCCTATGTTTTCCAGTGCTTCAGCAACATGCAGGGCAGGAAGTGCTAAGCTCTCAACACTTCTGCATTATTGCAATATTGCAGTTTAGTCAGAAGTGAGCTCTGTGGGGAATTGCTTCATAGAAATTGGCAGATTTTTTTAAAAGAAAACAATACATCCTCATCAGCATAGCTACAACAACATAGCTCTAGTCCAGGGTGTGTTAGGCAAAAATAACAGCCCAGGGTGTAAAGGGCTTGTAGCTCAAACGTTTCCACTTTACTTTGCAAAAACCATGAGATTTACATGGAGCAATGTTTCTCTACTCCTCCAGCAAGGAGCAGATTCTTCACCAATTTCCACCAGCACAAAAGAACAGAATCATGGCAAAGCAAACAGAAAAAGTGCAGTGAACAATGCTCCAGGTTTGGTAACTGGAAATCAAGACTCAGTGGAAGACAACGTGGCAGCCAAGTTTTCCACATACCAAGCAAATGTTGTTGACAGAGAGAAGAAAGAATAACATGATCACAATAATTTCTGGCTAATCCAATTAAAAACCAAATTCCCTAAGGAGCACAAGCTCTTTACACCCCATTACAAGGTTACACCCCATTAAAACAGGGAAGGCTTCTGGAGCAAATACCTCAAGAAAAAATATATTGCTCCACATGTTTGGATTATGTGAGGACACAGACCAAATGAGGTGTATCACTGCCACAGGTTCAACACATGTAACCAATGTGTGTAAGCCAGGAATACCCCCGATCTGCCAGCAGCTGATGGAGAGAGAGACAGAGAGGGAGAAAGAGATGGTCTGTCTCTCTCTCTCCTTTTCCATGGAACATGAGGGAGAAGCTGGGTGCAACTTTGTCCTTTCAGGAGTATCAGTTAGGTCCAAAGAGAGGACTGAAATGGGGAGATGGTAACTTCACTGAGGACTCCCACGCTGCTCATGCAGGCAGAGGCACAGGGGGGATCCATTATGATCCTGTTGCCCAGGTGTGGCTGTAGCTGCTTAACAAGATAAGTGCTGGGATGAGGAGCCCTACAATGTTCTGTGGGATAAATGGAGAGCTCCACCATTTGAAGAGACAAGCAGGAGTAGGGAGGAGGTGGCACTCTCGGGGGCCAGTGAAGGAAACCCAAACCCTTCAGCTCTTTATCACAAAGAAAGCTGGGATTAGGAGCTACACAATCAATTGGGGATAGAAAACCAATAGGGATTGTTAAATATCATAAAATACTTTCATAAAAAGAGAGCCACTGGAGTGAAAGTGTGAACGAAAGCAGAGCATCAAAGCCAAAACCAAGCAAGACTGTGAGCAACCACTATGCAGGTACATGCTGGAAGGAGAATACTTTTGAGGATCTTGTCCAGGGATGCAAAAGCCAAAGGCCAGCAGATTCAGGTGCCAGTCTCATGCAGAACTGAAAGGGTATACCTGACAAACAGTAAAAGGGAACTGCAACTCATGCTCTTTTGGAGACATTATGCTAACCCAGAAGACATTGAGTTGTGAAAGAAAAAGAACATATGCAAAATAGGAACTCTTTCCCCAAAAGCCCTCTGCAAGATCATTTTGAAATAGTACTTACATCATAAATTTGTGCTTCAGTATTTGTTCCAACCTGCCCTTGGTCAAAACAAGAAAAACATAAACATGTAAAGCTACCTTTTATGGTTCAGGAGCAAACTCAGGAAAGTGACCTCCCTCTATATTGTAATTTGTAGGACTGCATTCTGATCTAGATATGGGTCAAATCCACTCCTGGCCATTCAGTGCTCTGATGATTCAGAGGCTACCAGATGAAGTGACAACTACAGTTCTACCACACTTGCTACCAGCTACAGAAAGTTGTGTGTCCTCTCTCTGTAGGCCTGAACAACCACTTAAGCTCAAGCTGATATTTAGCTTTTCACAGTTTCTTAACACAGGACAACACAGTAAAAAAAAAAAATTAAAAAATTAAGCCTTCCTATAGCCAAGAATCCCCAAAACACATGACAGGATTGTAGCTCTTTCCTGTCACATGCATTACCTTCTGTGCAGGAGCTATGTATTTATGAAAAAGCTCAACATCACGAGGACATTTGGAGAGCACAGTGCTTGTCACTGTCTTGAAAAGATCTTCCATAACCTAATAGAGAAAAAAGGAATGCATGAAAAATGAACATAGCTTAGGTGTCCCAGACTATAAATGAAACACAGTACACATCAGCCAAAGGGTACAGGAGGAGTTTCTGTCCTTCTGCATGGCCAGACTGCATAAGAGGGAACCACCTCACTAATGCTCCTAATTAGCAGGCTTGCTTAGTAGCTGAAGAGGACTGGAACCTCTATTTTTGCTATGGATTTAGGGCTTCAATGTTGGCTGATGGCCTCAGTATCTTCAGTCAGGTATCTCCAGTGATAAAAATGACAGCTAAAATACTCAAGCAGCAACCCTGGCTAGCCACAGACACATTACAACCATTTGTGGGTCTGGTCTCAGATTAATTCGTAGTGAAGCATCTGTCCTGTAATAAACAATTCTGAATTTATGCTTGGTTGTTAGAAAAGGCAAAACTGAAGGAAAGAGAATAAACGTGCAGTGTGTAGAGCAAGCCCATCAAACAGATCTCAGCTAGAGAGACTGTGCAGTAAGGGCAAAGTGAACATGTACAAGATGAGTAGAGAACTAAAGCAGAGGACAAATCAATGCAGGGGTGTTTGAGAAACTAAAAAGATGCGGTTCCATTTCCCTAAAATAACGTGGATTAACTAAATGACATTATCATCCAATTTGGATATACTTATCCAGTAAAACGGGCTTCACTCATTAAGAAATTAAAATGCCATTAAAAGCCTCCACATGGGATGCTGCTGCATTTTTATCAACCCATTTTAAGAGTAATTTTCTCTTTTGGTTAAGCAAAGCAGACCATCCAAGACACTTGCTGTTGTGCAGACTAAGAGTTCCCATGGCTCCCTGCAGTCTTACACCAGCACAAAGCAGGTAGTTGACACCTGTGGTATCAACTGATGATCATCCCACCTCTTCTTCAAAATCACCCTCCTATTCTCATTTTCTTTGTAAAAACAGAGCAATGCAGCTGGGGCTGCATGTCATCTCAGCCTGGGGTGGGACAAGATTTTTCCTAACAAAGAGCATCTCAAAGTTCTGGCACATTCCTGGTTGGTTGTGTGCTTTTGGTGTTTTTTTTTTTGTTTGTTTGTTTGGTTTGTTTTGTTTTTTTGGTTGGTTTTTTTGTGCGCGTAACAACTGCTTCATTAATTGCAGAGCTAAGAGAAGTGAAGTTTCCACTAATGATATCTAGATGAGAAGCAGCCCCTAGACACCACAAAGCCTGTGACTGTGGAAAAATGAACCTGTGGAAAGATCAGTCAGTAGATCCCAAGAAGAAGCAGCAGGTTCTCAAGAAGAAGCCTTACAAGGAACCAGATCTTACAGGGTAAGAGGAACACAAGGCACAGAAACAAAGCAGCTGGGCTACTGACATAGCCAAGATGAGAGATCAGGCACGTTGTTCAGACTTATGTTTAGATGAACGTCCTTCACACCTGCCCCAAGCTGCTGAAACACTGCCCTGTGCTGGTGAACAACTCTGCATCCCACCAGCCTAGTGAAGCTGGTAAAGCAGTCCATTTGGACTCCTCTGGAGCTAAACTCAGACTCAGGACTCCTGCATCAACCTGGGTTCTCCTTTTAAAAAAAGGGAAGATGCAAATAAGGGAACAGCATTATCATATGCAGATGAACAGTTTTACACCTCCTGGTACTCAAACACAGAGGAAATGAAAAGCCAGCATTCCTGCTGCTGAGTGGCAAATAACCAAACAGTCAGCTTTGAACTTTCTTCAAAGTAGCTAGAAAAAGGCTTATGCAAATGAAATTAGAAAACTTCTTAGCAATTAATCTGGTTTCACCAGGCAGAGACGAAGGGATTTTACATTAAGCTTCCTCTTTCTAGAAAATGAAAGTATCATCTGGTTTTGGAAAGGCATGTTGTTTAATTAGCACTTTTTTTCCTCACTGTGCGATAAAGTAACAATTAGGTTCCCACAGCATTCAACATAAGCAGCTTCCTCTTGTGGAAAAAAGATGTGGGTGGTATGGGAAAAACAATCTGAGACATATTTCCAGGTTTGAGACTGAGGTTTTATCCTGGCAAAAAAGACAGACACGTGGGTCATACACTGTCCTACTCACTGCTCTTATTTATGGCAAACAAGTACTAGGCACAAACAGTAGATGGAAAAAAAAAAAGGAGGAAAAAAACCTCTCAAACTGAGAATTTATGTCTTTAAGCAGATAGCATAATGAAGGACTGCAATGTTGGCTACAGGAAAAATGAGTGGAGAAGTGTAATCACTGACTTGCTGGTTTAAGGGAACACGTGAGTGTGAGATATAGGTGAAGTGATTGGTTTGAACATATTCTGAAAGAAACATGTTTGATGGGAGACTTACACAGAGAAAAAGGCACTGGAATCACAGCAAGGAGCTCATCTCAGAGGTGGGACTCTGGATGTCCCAAAAGCCCAATAATGTGGTTGCTTCACAATGGTGATGTGGTAACTGTGCTGGAAGCAGGGGCACAGAGGAGGACAGAGGTTAAAGCTTTCTCCCTTCCCTCAACCCTTTGAGCCTTTCTCTTTTGATTTTCACATTTGAAACTTCAGCAGTATCAACACTGGCTTTCCCCAATGTTGCTCTGTTGTTTAATGGTTAACAGTTCAATTTTGATTAGGAGCAGCTCCCAAGGGTATTGCTTAATTTTACCCTGGATCTTTTGATACTGCAACTTACCCTCTTCCCAAATAAAATTATGACCAGAGTTGAAACAGAGCAAATCATCAATAAAACAGCAGCAAAAGTCAGCAGCAGCAATTGAAGGTGCTGTGCACTCCAAGAAAGGTTCAAATCATCATCTTTCTTACGTAAGAAAGATTACATAAGAAAAATCGCATGACCTGCCAGTAGGATTTTTATGTGTGTTTTCACCTAGGCCATGCATATGAATGCAGTGTAGATCATGGGCTACTTGGTCATAAAATCTCCTCTCTCAGCAACACAACCACCAGCTCAGGCCCCATTTTGGAGAGATGGTGTTCCTGTGCAAGGAAAGAGACTTGTCTGCCAGACCACTGCTCCACTGGCCATTGAAGCTGAATGCTGATAAAAATTAGGGAAGAGAACAAGCCTGAGCTATGGCAGCTATGGCAGCTGGATGCCACTTCAGACAAGGAACCTACAGTCCTGCAGATACTCCAACATCCCTAAAGAGTGTTGTGCAAAATTCTTCGAACAAACCCTTCCCATGTGATTACCAGTGTTTGCTCCCTCAAGACTGCAGTCAGACCTGCCCAAGCGCCTCAGCCTTGGTACTGAAGACAGAATGCTGAGTGCAAACTAGTCTGGAAATCAAATCACATACATGTTTTAGATCCAAGCTCTCTAAAACTGACACCCAAAATCGGTGCTACTGATTTCATTTCATGCCTGAACTCCTCTCTGTAAAATGGAGGTAATAATGCTCCATGTCACTAGGCTGTAATGACAGCAAATTAATTTTGATGAAGTACATAACCAGTGGAAGACAATACTCCTGCCCTCAGGACACAGCTCAAATACTGAGTGTTAAATTGTGTACTCCATCTTAAAGAGAAATATTCTCCATTCATTAAAGAGACAGTAGTGCTAGGATATAAGCTTGTTAAGGAAGACTAACACTATGCATAAACTCCTGACAATGCCCTCAGAAAAACTACCTTCTTGCATTTCCTAACTTTACAGTCTAAATAATGTATTTTCTAGCATGGCTTCGTATGTGCTTTTGATGAAATTCAATAATGACTGTATCATATGGCCTCTTTGAGACTCCATTAGTGTCATGAGTGATGTGGGATCCTTTAAATATACTGCACTAATGATACAGTGGAATGAAAAATAGAAGATAATGGCCTACAAATACAACTCCATGACACAGCATTGAAGAGAGAGGGAGAGAGTGGTAACAGGCATCTCAGAGGACAAATGAAACTGGAGACCTCGGACCACCAATTCAGGTATTGGGGGGCTGATGGCTCTAGGGAGTCCAGACACTTCCACAACTGAACCTGTTCTCCTCTCTACCTGAGCTTTTTCTAAATTTTTCTCTTTCTCATCCATTTTGGAGGAGAAGTGCCTTGGGGCAACCTGGTCCAACTTCTTAACTTGACTTACGAAAAGAGGTCCCTCCTTAGATACCCTAACATGTACCCTGTACACTAAAGCAGAAATTCTATCACCCAGCCATGCAGCGTGAAGTACTGCACTGAGCACACGGGACTTTCCACAGAAAGTGTTGTGAAACCAGTACTGTGAGAGTCAAAAGCTTCTTTGTAGCAATAAAACACATTTTGGCACAGAAAAGAAATTTAGATTGCATGATTAAGACACATGAGACTTCACAAGAACTGTTCTACTAATTCAGGAATAACTGAGCACTGCTCTGTGCAATTACAGTGAGGAAAAAAGGCCGCTGCTCTAAGACTTCAGGCTCTTTGTTGCCAAATACATGTAGCTTGGTTATTAAATCTCCTTTTTTCCTTTTATTTCATAATGAAAACTATATTTCTTTTGGAGCTTTGGCTGAAGAGTCTCAAGCCTCACCAATGAATGGTAAACATGCACATCTTTGTAGCAAGGCTCTTTAATGGTGTATAAGCAAATACTTCAAGATGTCGCTGAAGAAACTGAGATTCCCAGCAAAGTAACTTGCTCAAGTGAAAGATACTTAGTCCAAATGTCCAATAGCAATTTTAAAAATAAATTTTTAACAATCCAGCTCCTTATGTGAGGACAAAGTTCAGATAATAACCCTGGCCAAGAGCCCTGAAGGCTTTCAGCTGGGTGTTTTGCACCGAATAAAGAACTTGCAGATGACAACAGACAACATATCTGATGGGCAGATACATAAGAGAACACTGAATTTATGTCAGTTACACCAGGAGAGACACTTAGGCTTTAGAGCAACTAGCAGGGTTTTCTGTTGATTGTGGTTTTTTGTTTTGTTGTAAGAGAGATTGCCCAATGGTTTAAAAATAAACAAAATGGGAACTCCACTTCCCCAAGTAAGAGCATCACAAAATTAAGCCTGTTGCAATACAAACTCACTATGAGGAATGCAACATACTGGCTGCTAGGAGACTTTCTGTTATAGGGAAAGGTGCTTGTGAAAGACTTTGGGACAGAGGGAAGATTTAAAATAGAGTACAAGCTGAGACTTCACAAGATACTTAGCAACAACAAAGGCAAAATTGAGAGGGCAAGTTCCTCCTTTCCCTACAAATAAAAGCCCACAAATTCCAGAACGTTCTCAAATCTAATTCTCTGAATTGTTTGAACTGGCTGTCTATACTTCAAAAGCCAGGAAATTAGGGTTTTCTGCACAAGGTATGTTGATTCTGTGTTGAAGAGCTCAAACACCATGTAACAGAACACCCTGCTTATTATACTATATAAAAGTAGTGAAGGTTTCAATTGACTCCTGATTACCTAGAGAAACAAGGGGGCTCAGGAATTAAGGTGTGTACATATACACAGGCTGGGCTCCAAGAATACACAAAGCTGTGGAGAAAAGGAGAGACAAAAGAAAGAGCAGGATGCTATTCATGATGGAGCACAGACTCCCAATGGGTCAGTCCACACAGCCCAGTGCCATCCAGACATCCCAGATTCAGAAGCAGCATACAGACCACGGCAGCTGTGCTCTCGGGCCATGCTGATTCAGCACTGTTTATGATGCATGCTGAAGAAACCACCACCTGGATATTATTTTATAAATCTGCAGCCAGTATTTTTCAGGTAATCAAGTATTTTCAGGTAATAAATCATGTATTTTTCTTTGTAAGGTTATTTTTTCAATCTTTCCACAAGCTTATCTGATAAATGAGAGTCTGTGTGTATGTTTACATACAAGACCTACTGGGTATAAACTGGCTTATGCTGAGACTAGTAGGATGTATAGGCATCCATCATGTGGTTAAACTGCAACTGAGAGGTCCATCCTGAAAAATCAAAAGCCACCTGATTAAGGATTTTATCCAGTCTTCTGCTAAAGCCACAGTGAACAGTGTATGTCAGAAACTGTTGTTTCTTCTTCAGATTTCAATGTAGATTTCAAGGAGGCTTTTACAGAGCACACCAAGGGACACACTGCTTAAAAACTGCTCACTCAGTGGAAAGGTGCTGAACACTCTGAGAGGGAGAGTGCCACTCATTAGCACTAGTCAAGCACATTTACACTCCCTGGCAATACAGCAATGTGGAGCTTCCCATTCAGATGAGGGCTGTGTGCACCTATATCTTCCCTCCCAAATCCCCTCTATGGCCTCATCTCTGCTGAGCCAACCCTCCTCCTTGGGAAATACCTGTGCAACCTCTACTTGTCTTACACAGGAGCTGTGACCTCAGCTGAGGGCAGGGAGCACAGCCCAGGGAGGAAGAAGAAACTCTGGTACCAGTCCTGCATAGACATCTGGAGTGCCCACCTGCATGATGTCCTGAAGGCTTTCAGTGAAGGACAGCTCAGCCTCCACCATGTAGAACTCGGCCAGGTGCCGGCGACTCTGCGAGTTTTCCGCTCGGAATGTCGGGCCAAAGGTGAACACGTGAGTAAAAGCCCTGCAAGGCAGCAGGGAACAGGCAGGTCAGGTCCAGCACACAACTGGGTCTGTTACACCTAAAGCCCTCACTTTTCTCCCAGCATCTAGAAACAATCATGTTTTCATTTCATCTTTGACCAGTTTAATAGCACTGCTGAATAAACTGCTGTTACATTCCTTCATCCAGGCGTGGAGAGAGGTTATTCACATCTTGTGACTCAGAGACATTGCACACACACACTATTCAGCTTTCTCTGAACACAAGTCGTGCTCAGGACACTTTTTGTAACTGTGTGGGAATAAAACCCAACATTTTGCAGAACCAGGTAACTGGAGAAGCACACAGATATTACACCAATCGTGCTATCCTCATCCACGTGCCTTTACATTGCTTTGGCTGCAATGCCTGACCTTCACAGGTGCTGTGAGACCCCAGTGCTCACCAGAGCAGACTGTGCCGTGCTGCTGGAGTTGCTGGGCTGGTGGGCACTGAGGGTGGCCAGCGAAGCCCAGCAGGACGGGAGGTGTACGGCATGCAGTCCCCCTCTAGTGGTAAGACAGAAGTTCATTGCTCAGAGAACCATGGAGATAAAGAACTGGGCTCTTCCACACGGCTAAAAATGGTTCAGCTGAAAGGGGTCCCTACTGCAGAGAACACATCGGGGAGAGCATTTCATGCTGAAGCAAATGCATTTCCTATTATGAAGCCATTTCTCCGGCCACCTTCTGGGGAGTCTATTTAAATACATCCTCTCTTGTTCTGCAGTCATGTCATGCTGTGTTTCCACTTCCTTCGTGAGAAACCTTCCTATCAAACAGCAACACACCTTTAGAAGTTTGATTTTATGTGGGAAGCTGCACTCCAAGCAATACCTTTTACACTGTGATCTATGAGCACTTGAGCTCCTGGACACCCTCAAGCCAGTGAGAGCCTCCCAAACACATGACATCTGTGTTTCCTCTTGTGCTGCATGGGAAGAAAACCATGACTGGGGAAGAGAGCAAGCTGCTTCAGAAAAACCATGAACTGGGCAGCTGCTATCTTTGGTACTTGATGTTATTTTTAGCTGCAGACAGTGTGTAGGAGAAAAAGAGCCTGATCAGTAGAGATTAAGCACAGTTTGACACTCATGATAGGATGCATGCTAATTGCTGGGGCTGGCATTTGACTTGCATCTTGCTCTGCAAGCTTTCAAATTAAAAAGGACGTTCACTGAAGTTTCTGAACAGGCTGATTTGTTAAACTGAAATTTAAATAAACAACACTACAAAAAGCAGCATTTTTCCTTTGCCCCTTATGGAGACATCTGTGCTACAAATAAAGGAACACACACATTCTGCTTCACTCATCTGTTCCTTCATGTCACATGATGGTTAAAGGTTATGATCCAAAGAAACAGCACTTTCTTTTTCCTTGAGTTGCTAGTAGTAAACACACCAGAAGAAAGTTTCAGGTCAAGCCTCTGAATACATAGCCTGCCTGTAGGTTTCTTTTCCCCATGGCTCTATTTTCCCTCCTCCAAAGAACATACTTTCTGTTTCCACTTTGCTCTTGTACCTGCACTCTCTCCTACATGACCACAGCATCTACAACCAACTAGATTTTGCAGCAAACATTTTCCTGCAAGCATCATTTTCAGCATGCCACTTTTCCTTCTGCTGCTCTTCTCACTTGCTGAGATGTTACTGTAAACTTCTGTTACTCCATCATCCTCCTTCAAACTGCCCTTTGCTGTAGCATCTACAAAACCTCAGCAATGTTTAGATAAGTGATGTACCAAGACTATTACTCACTGTGCAGGTCATTCACTATTATATCATTAGCTCCTTGTGATCCCCCATCTGTAGCCACCTGTTGTCTTGGGTTATACAGAAATCCATGTTCTTCCTCACATGGCCTTTTTGGTTTGTTTTTTTTTTTTCCCATGCTCCTAACAGCACCTGGCACAAAAGGTCTCGGACCCAAAGTTTAAGAGCCTCAACTGCTATAGCAATACAAATAACAAATACAAAACAGTGAGTCATGCAGTCAAAATCATTTTATGTTTAAGGCAGAACTGGTCAAAAGCTTTTGTTTGCCAGGTTGCAGAGGTTGGCCTGCAGTGGGAAACAGGAGCTAGAGGCTGGTTCTTGCTCTGCCTGTCCCCACATTTCAGGGTTTTGCTAAAATATTTCAATTTGAGGCCCTTCAGTTAAAGAAATAATTTTTCCTAAATAAATTAGTTTAGTCACAAGTTCAGTTTGTGACTGAGCCAGGATCAAACACAAAATGAAAACATTGTGAAAAGCTTACAACTGCTGTAAGTACTCATTCAGGTCTGCTCTGTCTGATGTGCAGGTCTCTAATGTCATGGCCTCAAAGTAACACTGAAAACTAAAGTGTGACACTGCCTGGCTAGCATGAGATCCTTTCCCACAGAGCAACAGCCTGGCTTCAGGGAGAGACATTTCCCAGTGGCTGTCCACGCACAGGCACTGACACTTCAGTTAATGTAGGTAACTGTGGCAGGACAGTCTCCAGCAATGCAGGCTACTAAGACCACTCTGAACTGCACTTAATTCCTACTGGTCAGCAGCCCAAGCATGATGACTAGTTACTCATCTTTCAAGGGGCTTACTGACTGCAAGATACCTAAAAGCAATCAAAAATAAAAAAAACGCCACCCCCTTATTGCTCCAAGATGTCAACCATGGTCAAACACTTCATAGTCAGAGATTAATTTTGTACTGCAAGAATAAAGGCTCTCTGTGCCCAAGACAGCTTTCGGGGAAGGTAAGTGCAGAACAACTCCCACAGGAACCAATTTCTGTCTTTCCTCAGTTCTAGGCACTTGTACACAGAGAACCACCAATGTTTACAAAACAAACCATGAGCACTTCAACTCTATGGACTACCCCAAGGTGACAGAAAGTGTAAGGGCTTTGTGATAGCCTGTAGAATCTAACATCATTGGTGTGGGGCTGAATTTGTCTGACCCTTGAAAAAAGGGAAAAACACCTCTCACCCCCTAGCCCCCCTCCCCATCAAATAAACCCCCATCTGCAGGGAGGAGAGGAATCATTCATTTCTCAGGCTAACTGTAAAGGGAAAAGACGGATACAAGTAACTGTGAGAACTTCACCAGGATCCTGGGACCCTGGCAGAGGGAAACTAGCCAGATGTCACGCTGGCAAAGGGATCAAAGGAGCGCAGTAAATGCAAGTCATCTGGTAACAGCAATGTTGCACTGACCAGAGGCCTGGACATAACAGAGAAACTCAGCTAAAAGTACATACAGTCACTGTTATCAGCTCTGTGTATGAACAATTATTTTCCATCCAGGCATTTATATACTGTTTACTGTGCCCTGCTATTCAGGACGTTAAGCAAATGCCCACAATATAAATCAAGCCTTTATTTGTACTTCATCTGCTATAAAAAACATATCTGTGATTTGATACACTGCTGTATCACACTGAGCATGTACAGATATATCAGGAAAGAGGGATGGGAGTTGACTCTGCTCCAATTTCATGGTACTGAGAGCAAACCCAGTCATTTTGTTCTGTGTGCATGCAGTACGTAGCACAATGGAGCCTCAGTGCAGGGCTGTGACTCCTATGCTCTATGATGCAAATAATCAATCATTTAACATTCCCAGAACTCTGTAAGACCTACAGCATTTAAAAATAACTTAAAAATTCTGTCTAAGACTCCAAAAGTGCCTAGGTCAGTTTGGGTTGTGGGCACTCAAGAGTCTTTAAAAAAAAAAATCAGTAGTGCTAATTCCTCATCTCCAACAAAAGCATACACACAGGAGAGGAAAAAAAAGCCCACTAATCTGTTGAGCCTTTTTCCTTAGCCATTACAGGCAGAGCAGTAATGTCTGTAACACTCTCCCTGTACGTGCTACCAAAGAATACAAGAGAGGCTTTGAAAGGAGTCCTTTTGCAGTCAGCTTTGCCTAGATCAGAGCTCTGGACAGCAAGCCCGAGTGCATTTATGCAGTTCACAGGCGCTGCCGGGGTCGACACCACAAGAAGGCACAGAGCTGCTTAATTAATTGCTCCCTTTCTGTGACTGTATTTCGCTCTGCCCGGTTCTCTGGGAAAATTTGAGAGCTTAATGTGGAGGCCAATAGAATACCCACAGTACTCCTTCCAACACATTGAAACACATCAAAAGCCAGGGCCCCATCCTGCAAAACGCTGAGCTTTCTCACCCCAGCCTAGTGAAGGGCCCAGCCACTTTTAGCTAGAGGCTCCCAGGAGTCCCTTTGGACTCTGAAGCAGTACCTGGAAGTGCTGCTGGGACACAGCCATCCTCTGCACAGATGGTGGAAGCTCACTGCTGCACAGGCCACACTTGTGTTCTCCCCGCTGTGAATAGCCAGGAAGGGAGAAACCTCCCCCTTTCACCTTTATTTCACACACTACTGAAACAGTCTCCAGAAGCAGCCACCTTTGGGAGCTTTCTGCCACGCAGAACGAAAGCTCATTTTGTTTGAGTTCACTGACATTTCATTACAGAGAAAGTGAGAGGAACCAATAGAGAAGTAATAAGTATCCGTACCCAAAGCTGCTTCAAATCATTCTTTTAATTAAACTCATGCAATGTTTGTAGGCCTCAGCATCTCTGCCTTACTGGCAACTTTTACAGTGCAATCCAAATAGAATTAATTGTGCTGATGGTTCCCAAGCCAGGAATGGATTGTGCTCCTTTTCTGAGCCAGGACTCCACGCTGCTACTGAGGTAATAAAGACTTATTTGTGCTGTCGAACCAAGGGCATATAACTCTGAACAAGGCTATTAATCAAGAAGATGCAATCCCTGCACAGTCAGCTTACAACCAATGCCAAGGTCACACCACACAGTAGTGACACAGCTGGAGGCAGAAGCTGGTTCCTGTGACTCAGGGCTAAGCACTAAACCACACCAGTACACACAGGGAGCAAAGATGTTTTTTAAAACTTCATCACCCCAGTGATTTCTACTGTAAGCTATAAAAATACACTACCAGCATGGCAGAGGGGGAACAATTCATTTTCACGGTGCCCTTGCTGTCATCCCAAAATAAAACACATGCCTATGTAAACAAAAATATATTGATTACACTGGCAAGACCTGCAGGGACGAGTTAAGCTGAACTGTGACTTGTGCCAAATCTCATCTTTGGCCATGCTAAATGAACACAGCATGTAACCTTTCAACACAGTGTGTTCCCCTGCACCATAATCCACCAACCCCTCCCTGCCATACACACACTAAAATATAGATTGCAAGAAAATCTAGAAACAGTAACTTCTAACCCAAATACAAAACAACACATGATGTCAGCAGAGGAGGAGAGACCCTCAGCAAGGTGACCCGAAAGCCCAGGAGTTTAGCTTTATCTACCCATTGTCCTTTCTCTTAGGAAGGGAGGAAGTTAATAAAGTGAGCCACCTGATTTAATTCCATTCTGTTCTGGCATGACCATATTAATTTTGAGCATGGAGAACCTGCCTGCTCCACTGAAATAAGCAGGTGACTTTGCTCAGCTGCCATGACACACCAGTTGGCTGCAGTGCTTGACCTGAACATGAATGGGATTGTTCAGGGATCCTGAAATTTGTATGTTGAAAGATGTTCTGGCCCTGTGCACAAAACCACACACACAGACAACCATTCAAAATATCAGCTCAATGTTTCCCGGGTCCAGTTTTTGGAGGAGCTGGAAGCCCAGAGCTCCTAATCATGATATCGAGGTACAGATGCCCAGCAGTATGGAGAAGAGGCAGAATATTTTAAATCCTTGAGCTGGGTAGACTGTGTTAAAAAATACCTGTCAAAGCTGGACAGAAATATCTGGGTTTTAACCTCAGTGTAAAAATAATACTCCCACTACTATTGTCTGGTGGTTTGGATTCTGCCCAATAAAAATGCACATTTCTGTTGAAAAGGCAGCAGAAGGGACTGAATTTTAGCCAGAAAAATTAGTTTTGAAAGACTCCTCATAGGCCATTTCTGTTTGCCCTCTGGAGAAATGCAAATGAAAAAAGCTGCACCTTGACAAGGACTTTTGTAGCAGTATGTGAGGCTCAAGCCTGGGCAGCAGAGCTGGTGTGCTGAATGCTGAGGTTTCGGCTTATACTGCAATGAGATGGGACTGTACTTCCTTTTGTAAGCAGCCAAAAATAAACACATAAATTAAAAAAAAAAAGCTGTCTAAGTTCCCAGACAGGGACTGGGAAGTGCCAACTTCCCCCTGCAGCCAGTCAGACTGAAGCAATGCAGCAGCTTCTCTCGCTGCAACCCCCACGCTCCAGGACCTGCTCTCCCCTTGCCACAGCCTCTGCTCCAGCTTCAGTGGCACAAAACAGTAGATGGGACAAGGATCCTTCCCAGGTCATCCCCCTCTGCTCGAATATGATCCAGGCACACTCGAGTAATTAACAACAAAGTGACCCATATACCCTAATTATCTGGTGAAGCACCCAGAAGTTTGTTTATTAAACCTCAGAGCAGAGCTAGACACCGGATTGTTAGTCTACAGATGGCAGGAGAATACAGGAGAACTGAGACAAAGGACATTAAGAGTTACTCAGAGCCATACGAGTCGTCTGCTCCAGACTCAAAGACCTCATCAGCCTGGGTCCTCCACCCTTCTATGCAACAGTGTTGTATTTTATTGTCAGTGAAGTCTTGCTTTGTCCTAGTTTTGATATTATTGTTTCTAATTAAAGTCAATAAAATGACTGAGTAGCAATGAAAACTCAAGCTGTGTTGATGAAAGCCACTAGAGTAGCTGAGGATTTATTCAAATAATCATTTCCCATGCTCTAGCTAACAGAGGTATTCTACAAAGGAGCGATACAAAATGTTTCAAAAATTTAAATAAAACAGGTAGCTAAGATGTTTTTCAAGCTTAATCATCCCATTGACTCCTACTCTAAGGCATTAGAATACATTACCAACATGTTGGGGGGGAACAACTGGATTAAAACTTTTTCCTTTCCAACTGGAAAAAACCCACATTCTTTAAAAATTGTGCTGTAACTATAACTATATAAGGAAGAGGATAATTAACTTTAATTTTTTTTTCATTTTTCAGAATAACATTGGTTTTATGAACTCTGCAAATATCAATCACAACACGAAAAAGCATCAGTGGGTGCATTACTGAACAAAGGGAGTCATGGTTCAGGCCACATTTCAAAGTTTGAGTGCAACTACTTAAAACCTCCAAAACCTCAAATTCTAGAGTAACTAAACAAAGTAAGCAACTGTATCCAAAAATTACTAAAATCCATATAAAATACAACACATCTCAGCTGACTACAACACCTATCTCTATTCTATTCTACTTTAGTATAATGACAGCAAATGGAAGAATTTCAGGGCATGTGCTGATGGATTTGTGCATCTATTTCAAGGAAAGCTGTGGGAACAAATAGGGATGAGGCTGCCTGACTTCATATCTCATCCTGGAGCCATCTCCTGAGGCATAGAGACTCCTTGAGAAGCAGGAGCTGCAGCCTGGACACAAGGCAGGTTCATGCTCTCGTAAGCTACCAAGTTTGCCACATTGTTCTGCCACTGATGGTCAGCTGAGCTACCCACAGGCTTCTTGCTTGCCTCAGTCACAAAGTAAAACAAGTTTCCAGGAGTCACCATGAATGTGGCTACTATGGCAGAAGAACATGTGGGCAGAGGGTTGTGACAGCCCTACTGTCACTCACAGCTTCTTAAACCCCTGCAGCTCTCACAGCGCTGTCCATGGGCACATGGATGAAGTGGAGCGGCAAGGCCCTACACACATGGATGCTGGGTTCTCCTGACACAGATCCCACAGCACCTATCACTGACTGGAACAGGGATGATGAGGCATTCAGAGAAGGAAAAGGGACTATGCACTGGATTCAAGACAGAAACATACTGGTTCAACTTCGCTTACTTGTAAAATAAGGACTAAGAATTTCAGCTGAGGACACCTTTCACCAGATGAGCATAAAACTGCTTCTTCTCTTGCTACCTGCACTTGATTTTTACAGCAAGGACATAACACACAGCACACAGTCCAAGACTGCTGGGATTGCACTCAGCCCTCCATGTGAGGATCCCAGAACGTGGTTGAACTGCAGCTAACCTCAGCACACACACACCATGCGTGCAAGCAGATTACCTGCTTACCCTCCCAAAAAGGTGGAGAGGAAAAAAGGACCAACAGGATATCCATGTGGACTGTAAAGCTTCAACTAGCCAAGCAGCTCTAGACCCACTGTTGTACCTACAGAGTTCATGTATTTGGCCTCCCAGTAATACAAAGTCATTAACAATCACTGCAGCAGTCATGAACCAGACTGAAGTATGCAGTAATTGATTAAAACCAGACATGTCACGGTTGCTTTTTATAGATCCAATTAAGTGTCAGCCTAATTAATGGAAGTTAGTACACTAATTATAAGAGTCTGCATTATGACTCAGACTCAAACAAATGCTGTGCAAGAAATGTCAGAAATTTTTTTCAGACATCCAAGACAAATAATTACACTTATTTTTGTTACTTCTTAGCAACAGGAATGTTATACAACTGGACATCATTCCTGCAGCTGCATTCAGAAGAATTAAAAATTGTACAGTGTAGAGCAAATATTTGTTTAAAGACAATGTAATCTGTTTCATCATTAGCAAGTCATTTTGGAATCAAATTTTAAGAGCGTGTGTTGCCAGACTGCTGAGAATCAAGCCTCTTTTATGGAAGGCAGCCTCGAACACATCTCTTTTGAGCTCTGCAGGGTTTTCTTGAACATCAAAATGACAGCTCTCTCTCTTATTCTCCGTGCGTTGAAAAACACTGAAGTACTGGCATTTTAGAAGTGAAATCAGTGTGATTTTAGTACCTTCTGCAAACAACAGGAAACTCACTGAGTTCAGCTCTCTACAAACTCAGGCAGACACAACCAAAATAGTCTGGACGACTGAAATGCTTTTTAGACCCTCTCTGCAACCTGCAAAACCAGTTGCAGGATTGCAGAGAATATCTGGGTTAGGCAGAAGAGCAGAATACATGATGGTTTAGCAATCAAGGTGATGTGCTTGAGGAGAGGGGGTTAATTATGCTGCCTCTAAACCAAGTTTGATAAGTAGGTGTTAGCAGGCAAAAGTCAGAATGAAAGGCTGAGATTTCAAATTAGCAAGAAAAAACAAGTCCTGAAGATGTTGAACTGAAACTGAGCTAGAGAGATAATTCACCAAGATGGTATTGTGTCTGAAATAGGTGGAGAGGACAATGAGAAGAAAGGCAAGAAAAAACTCAGAAGAAGAAAACTACTTGGGCTGGAAGGGACCTCAGGAGGTCATTGGTCCAGTCTTCTGTCGAAGGCAGGGTCAGCAAGAATGCCAGACCAGCTCAAGGCTCCACCTAGCTGCATTTCTGATGAAGAGCACACAGCTTCTCTCATCAATCTTTTTAATGCCTGACTGATTTCTCCATTATTTTCCTCCCTATGTCCACTGAGAATTTCACTTTTCTCAATTTATCCCCATTGCCTCTTCTCCTCCTGTCATTCACCACTGCAAAGAGTGGGCCTGTCTTTGGAGAACCACCTTGCAGGTCCTAACAGGCTGCTATTAGATTGCCCATTACCCATTTCCAGGGAACTTCAAGAGAATGAGATGAACAAGAGAGGAGAAATCTAGTGAAGGCCTGATAAGAGAGAAAAGAAACAGAGCTAACGAGTGCAAGGAATGATGAGATAACCTATGCTGCCATTTAGGGAGGGGACAGCTCCCAGAAGTTTTAGGAAAAGCAATTTTATTTAAGCTCATGATGCAAAAGTCAGAACAGATAGGGCCTGGGATAAAATGTGGCACAATGGAAAAACACTGATGTTAAACAATTAACAAGGGAGGCTGAAAAGAGAGGAACAGGCACAGCCTGTGGGAAAGGAGAATAAAAAAAAACAAACCTGCAGCCAGTAAGCTGTACTTCTTGACAACAATTGGCTTTGGCTGTCTCCAGTATGCTTCTGAATCATCTTCAGCTGTCATAGACCCTCCAGCCCAGTTCAGGTCCCCAAAGGGGCATTTGTCCTCACCAGAGGATCAGGGGACAAGGAAATACCACATGGACTTCACAGCAAACCAATGACATTTAAAACCAGATATCAGGACACAGACAGCCCTCCACTTCTACCACACACACTGGGTACTGACTCATCGGAGACTGAAGGCGAGAGCTGTATTACTGAACAAAGACTTTTCTGGAGACCTTAAAAAGCCCATAGATTTACAGCAGCTGACAATGATTCAGACACACTGAGCAGACAACCTAGATGCCGTCACTGCTGAGATGAGGCACAATAAAATGAGAAGTTGTGCCAAGTAGGCCGTTTGTGTCACACAGAGACAAGATGAACTCCTCTGACCTTGCCTTCAGTAACAAACATACACAGCACAGCAGACCGTCAATAAATGCAGGAACATCTCTCTTCCCACTTGTCCTCAAAGAAAAAACTCACCAACTATAAATGGCTCACTGTTCTCTCCTGTGATCAGGAATAGCATCCCAAACAACTCTGCCATGAAACAGAGCCCTGAGCCCTGGGCAACACACAAGCACAGGCATTCAGGTGGTACCCTGTGGCCTGCAGATGAACCCTCTGCAAGGACACAGGAGATGTGATTCCAGACTCATCTGTTAAGTCTTCTCCATACCTCCCTTTCCAACCACAGCTTGGAGGTTGCTCGTGAGCTCTGTAAAGCTAAAAGCTAACCCCAAAATTACACGACAGCCTACTTGGCCTTCTGCTCCCCTTCTACATATATCCCCCCAAGAACAAATTCCTACCTGCCTCTCATACCTATCCCGCTCCACTTCTGCTTTCTAATGGACTTCTGCAGGATCTGTCTCTCTCCCAAGTCCTACAAGTCACAAGAGAATATGGGTCAAGCCTGGATGGGGACGGTTCTCCTCAGCATTTCTATCTCAGTCTCCTCCCACAAATTCTCAGGAATAAAGTGTTCTCGAGACCCTTAAGACTGCAACACTCAATATTGTATTTAAGCTAAAGGTAATTTTTGAAGACTAGATAATTTTATAGACGTGAAGAACTTTGTCTGGCTAAAACAAAGGGCAAATTTCATGGAATCAAATCCAAAACAGATAAATCTTTACTGTTTTACCTGATTTGTTTATTGGGAAGACCAGAATATTTCCATTTTGGAGGTGGAAAACTCACTTTTTACTACTCTGAGGGTCAAAGTGTCAAGTCTGTCAAAGAGAGAGTTCTCTTTCATAATGGGTTTGGTCTTCATCTACACTGAATTCTCCCAATAAATTAACTAAATTAGTACATTGAGTAGCTGGCATAAAATCAGCACAATAAGCCTTATTTGAAGGTACATTTTTCTGAGCAGTGGCCATGTGGATTCTCCTCAGTCATGGTACTTCAGCCAAATCACTGCTGGCCAACTGGACTGCTGATAGAGGCTGTCAGAGACCAGATCTCAGGCAGGTAGCACTGCAGTTGTTTGCCACGTGCCAAGGGGGTTCATCATGAACTTATGGTAACTTTAAAACACTTTCAGAGTGATCAGCTACTGTGGAGTGGAAACCTTCTGAAAATGGGAGGGATAAAATCCTAGCTTTGGAAAATGTGAACTTCAAAGATTGGCCTTTTCATCTGGGAGCTCTGACCTAATAGTGTTTGCTGTCCATGCCTCATATGCAGTGTTGAGAATCAGTGCTGGAGTTTTTTTATGTAATCACTGTTGCACAGTTGAATTGGCTGCTGATAAATAGCTGCAGTGAAATTGTTCAAAGGGCAATTTTTGCATACAAATCAAAACATATAAATTTTTTCAGAAATCTCTTTTCTGCTTGGTTTGTTCTCCCTGAGAGACACAGTCTCTTCTCAGACCAGCTCAATGTCTGTGATATGCTGAAATACTCGAGCTAGACATTCTTGATAGACAGGATGTTTCTCACGTGGTGCCCTGTCTGCTGCAGCCAAAGCACAGGTCACCTGGCAGCAGAAGATTGGTGTCATCTCAGATATTAGCTAGGGAAAGTTAATGACGAAGAGGTTTGTTTAACTGAAGGGGGGGAGATTTTGGTCCCTGGAAGATGGGATGACATGAGTCTGTATGCGTTAGACTTAATTGACTGTCATGCATTGTGACCTTTACTGAAAGACGTAATTCCACAATTCAAATAAGTCCAAAGAAAGAACATGGATTCTAATGATCAGCCTGAAATACAATCTCACTCTATTACATCAGGCTGTACTCCTTAAATAGTACACAGCCTGCTGTAAGATAGAGCAGAAAGCTAAACTTGGCAGATTACCTGTCTGGTAAATACTTTTTCCATTGATATCACTCAGAGGCACCTTGCTCTCTAAGGATGAATAAATAAAAAAATCAGTCCTCTTCAGCATGCAGTAAATTACAGCTTCATGTTCCTATTTTACAGTAGTATGTTCTTCTTACAGGCATTCTGAATGAATCCAGGGCCATTTAAATTTAGATGTGTTTATTCGTAATGGATCACAGCTGTTCTGGGAACCTGCTCCTTTTATTTTTATTTTATTTAAGTACACTGAGTTTTTGAGGCCTGCAGCTCAAGTGGTATTGAATCCCTTCAGTCTTCAAAAACAAATGAAGCTCTTCTAGATGCAAAAGCACTGCACTGATCCATCACACAGCATTAACTCTCTAAATGCTGTGAGACCCTCCAGAGCACAGAATTACTGAATGGTTTTGGAAGTGACCCCAAAGACAATGTTGTTCTAACTCCCCAGCCATGGGCAGGGACACCTTCCACTACCCCAGTTTGTTCAGAGCCCCATCCAACCTGGCCTTGAACATATACAGGGATGGGGCATCTACAGCTTCTCTGGTAAACCTGTGCCAGTGCCTCAACACTCTCAAGTAAAGAATTTCTTCTTAATATCTAATTTAAATCTTTCCTCTTTCAATCTGAAGCTATCTGCCCTTGCCCTGTCACTCTGTGCCCCTGTCCAAATCCCCTCCTCAGCTCTCTTGTAGCCCCTGAAGTACTGGAAGGGGCTCTAAGGTCTCCCTGGAGCTTCTTCTTCTCCAAGCTGAACAACCCCAGCTGTCTCAGCCTGTGTCCATAAAGAAGTGCTCCAGCCCTCTGTCAAGGCTGGTCTCTCACCGCCCATCATGCAGCCACTACCACTCAGTCCATTTATGGCAGATAACCATGACAGATATCTAATGGATACCAAAATTACCAGTTGGGAATATCCTACAGACAAAGACAAAAACTTGTAATTCTGCTCACCCTGCCATTACTTCCAAATGGAGCTGGCCAGAAACTGTCAGGAAGGCAGGCACATTGAAGAAATGGGTCTTTTCTGCAGACTCCTTTGCCTCTCCTGATGTCTGCAACAATGAGCAACAAGTCAGACCATTGGTGTTTAAATAAAAAGCACAGCACCTGGCTTATTTTCCCTCTTTTCAAAGCATCAATTTTCACTTTCCTACCAAGATGAACAGAGAGGAGGGAGAAGAATCTCTATCATTTGTAGTTTGAAGCTTCATACAGCACAGCCTTCAAAATTCAATTTCAAGCCTGATGAGAAAATGGAGGAGTGTTTTCTGTGTCAGTTCCACTGACTTTCAGAAAAAAACTTTAAAAACAGTGTTATTTTCTTTTCATGGGGAAATGAATTTGTTTCCACTAGAAAAAGACAAACAGTAATAAAAAAAAGGCAATGTAATATCCTCTTAAGATTTGTTATTCAGTCTTCAAAAATATCACAACTGAAACAACATTAATTTGTAGACATCACAGCTTACATATTATATAGGCAGCAAAAAATAAACTATGTTTCATTTCAGCTTTTGCATGCTTTTTTCAGGTCATCAGATATTTTAACCATAAAAATCTACAAGTAATAGAAAATTTAGCAAGTTCAGTGTTCCATTATGAAAAACCTCAAAAAAAAAAAGTCCCAAGAGACAATAGGCACAGATTTTAAAAAAGACACACAAAACCTCATCTGAAAACAAGAGTAACCTTTAATATTTACTGTGAGTGTCAAGCACTAGAACAGGTTGTCCAGAGAGGCTGTAAAGTCTCCATCTGGGGAGATATAAAAAATCTCAGCAGCAGAGTACTGGGCAACTTGCTCCAGCTGACCCTGTTTGAGCACAGTGAGATGGATTAGATTATCTCTAGAGGTCACAACTCAATGATTTTTAAAGAAACGTGAAGATAAATGATATTGTGTTTCAACATCTTGTATATTTCAATGTCATCCCTAAACTTTGGAGGAGCCAAAGGTTCAGGAGAAAACCAGGACGGAACTTCAAAGCTAATCTGAGGTCTGGCTGATCTACATTCACTTCCAAATGAAGACTTTTGTCTGAAATAAGTTTGAAACATCCACTTTTCAAGATGTAGCTCCTAGGAGTCATGCTGAGTGTTGCTAGTTCAGCTAAGTATCCCACTGCCTCCAGCCACCCCACTCCTCAACTTGCTCTGTCACAGGGAGCCTCCTTTGCCAGCCTTTGATAGTCTACAACCTGCCATTTTTCTCAATGAGCTTGAAGGTGTTGCTTTTGTTCTCAAAAAGCTCTGCTGCTCATCACAAAGATAAAACAGTGACTTCCAAAAACCTCAGATCACAAGGCAGTTTTATCTCTTCACAGCATCACACTGAAGAAAAGAGCAAGCTTGCCTTGTTCCACAGAGATCAATGAAACTATGACAATTTGTGGCTGTAACCCCAGGACTGCTTCCTTTGTTTCAGAGATTTTGTGGTTCGAAAAAAACCAAACAGCAAACTCCGAGGATGCAGAAGCTGGTCCCTACTGTTTTCATCAAATAAACCCAGAGTATTTGCTCAAAAACAATAAGGATATTAATAAACATCAAACATTCACATATTGCAGCCCCAGAACACTAAAGAGAAGAGCCATGGTTTCCAGTTTCTCTTTCCCCACAAGCTTAGTTCAGACATTCCTTGTTTCACCAGTGAAAAATCCCACCTAATCCTGTAGGATGCAACTTCTAAACAATGAGAAAGAGACAAACTGGAAGCAAGAAAAGAACTAGAAATCAGCCACAAAAATCTCAATGCTTCCCCCCAAATCCACAAACAGGATACAGCTGTCTCCAGGAGCTGGTCCCTGGTTTATTTACAATTACTTTGTGTCATTATGGAGACTTTGTTTCCATATCAGATATGATCTCAGAGAGACATTAGAAAAATAGAAACACAGTAAGTGACTGGACAAAGTGAGACAATCTACAGCTCAACTGAGCTTCTGAAAACCTGCAACCTGTTTGAGAGGTCACTGAGAGATCTCAAGATGTATGTCTGCATTGTGAGCAGCTCCTGAATGGCTTCTGACAGCAGGTGAAGAGTAAACACAGCAATATTTAGATAAAATTTTACTGCCCCATCACCATCTGATCCCCCCCCTTCTCCACAGCTGCCCCCTTGCTCTCTCCCGTCTTAAGGTACAATACTCAATACAATGGCTGTTGTGAGCTGCAACACGGCTCATGCAGAAAACTTTCCTGTGCTGGAAAAATTAAATGCCTCCCTTTTTGTTCAGAAGGGACACCTTCAGCAAGGGGAGATTCCATAAGGAGATTCCATAATTAGCAGCTGCACATTTCACAGGTACAAGTACCAGCTAATCCACTGGAGGTGATTCCTCCACTTTACACATTTGAGCACAGGCCAATATTCCCAAGCACCTGTGCCCCAGATTCATGCTCAGCCTTTTAGATGAAGATGGCTTCTCTATTATATGAAACTACAGCCACTGGTACAAGACAAACAAATGGTAGGGGACACTATCCCTTCACTGCTGACACTGGGTGAGATTGGTTTTCATACCCACGAGTAGCAAAACGAAGGAACAACACTGTGGTGCATTTACTTCAACTAGATGAATGCTTCTCCCCATTCCCAACCCCAAAAAACAGACCTGATAAAAGATTAGGAGGGGAATTACGGGTTTCCTTTCAAGCTCTTTCCATCCCAGAGTCAAAAACTACCCAAATTACAATGGGGGAAAAGGGAGAGGGAATCTGTATGAAACATCTTGGTGTCTCAGAGTAAATGTGCTATAAACATACTAGTATTTGACGTCAACTTCAAAGGCTTTTTATTCTCATTCTAAATACAAGAACAACTGGATTTAGTACGTGTTTTGTTCTCCATCTCCTCACATGTCTAATGATTTAATTTAAAATTATTCCCTTTGATGTCAGTCTTGTATTAACTTCTCCTTGAGGCAATTAGCTTCAGGAGAGTACAAACTGTTTGATTCTGTCTTACACTTTATGCAAGCCAAAAGCATGTAGGCAGAAGAGAAGACTTGAAAAGCTCACAGAAATCATTGCTGTAGCTCTAGCCCAGGCCCACACCACCATGCTGCTGCAGCTTCCCAGAAACACATCTTTAAACCAGATTTGCCCTCTGCAACACCCCATTATAAACGTGATTGGATTTTCCTTTTTAGACAACCCCTGCAAAATTCCTAACTTCCAAGAAGTCCTCCTTGCAATTCCAGTCGTAATTCTGACCAGCTGGACTTGCACTGTGCAATAGCAGCTGGTTCTGCTGAGACACACATCTCATAAACATGTACTGGAATGCATAACATCTCATAAATATGGACTGGACAGGCGGATATGAATCAGGTAGAACCGAGCACAAACTGGGAGAGCTAGAACATGAAAAGCAAGCCACCCCTCAGCTCAGGACCAACTTACCCTGATCCCTGCCAAGGACATCTCCAAAGTACCAGTCTCCCAGGAACTGGCTGCCCCCCAGACTGTCACACATCTCTAAAAGGGAAAACACCTTACAGACCCTAATACTGCTGTGTTTAACTGTGATCCTCCCCAGCAGATCCCAGCTGTCTTCAGTGCTGACAAGGATATTCTTCAGTAGTACCAAAGGGATGGTAGAAGTAAATTCCTGCATCTTCAGCAGCAGGTACATATTGCTGGTGCCACAGCCATACACTTGCACCTTCAGGAACCCAAACACTTTGACATTCACTCCTGTGAGCAAGAGGCAAAAAACCCCCCAAAGCCCAACACCGTGCAATCTCCAGATGCATTTTAGAGAAGAACTATACCTGGATGATTCTTCAGGTTTACAGTTAAATAGCCTATCAAGTAGTGAAGTGGCCTGATCCAGACCCTGGGTTCAGCCAAACATCATCCAGGTGCCATGAGGTGTGTGTGTGTGGGAAGAGCCTCACATAGAGCACGTTTTGCCTCCGCTGGAGCTGAAAGGTAGAGTGCAGCACTCCTTACACATAGAGAGTGGTCCCAGGAAGGAATATGGCCACAGGCCATAAAAACTGCATGTGACATCTACTTTAAGGAGCTGTGAATGCATGATACATCTGTTATGCTTTGGAAGTTACTGTATGCTGAGCTCTCTTAAGAGGCTGCAGCTGGGCAACAGGGAAAGTGGCTGTGGAGATCCACATTGAACCAGCTGGAGTATCCTGGGCCAGACAGGCTCTTACAGAGCACAGAGAAGCCTCCACCTTCTCCACAGCAGCTGAGAGCAGCTATACAAAGAAAATTTTCCAGGGAGAAAAGTGGAAAACAGAGCAAGAGACTCAGAAAGCAGGGAGTCTTCAACACTGCAGACAGAGTGGGAGGCTACTGAAAATAGCAGGGAACAGAAATGCAGCTGGGTCACAAGGACAAAAGTAAGGCAGATTTCCTAGGATGTAGTCACAGAAGGGGACTGGGTAAAGTCTCTTGCAACATAAAAAGCTGCTAAGAATGCTAGACTTCAGAAGAAATAAAAGAGAAAATTAAGCAAAAAAAACCAAACCAAAACAAACAAAAAAAAAAAACCCCAAAAAAACAAGGAAAGAATCTGTGCAGAGGTGGAGGTGCTAAAACTGCTGGTATAGGGGAACTATTTTCAGATTAAAATACAAAAAGGGCTATCTGCCCCTGCTCATCTGCATTCTCCCCATTTCAAGAATTACCTCATCCTGCTTTGGATGATACTAAAACACTTGCTTTCAACAGTCAAAGCTCTTCAAGTGTTTTCAATATATTTACTTTAAAGAAAGAAGCACAAACAAGATGCTTTCTCCCCTACACTCTCCCACCACAGGAAGACACTCACAACAGTGCAGAAAGCCACAAGCTGGGGTTGCTGATGTTTTGCATGTGGATTAGGGTCTGCCTAGTCATCTTCACACTTCTGGCAGTTTCTCCTCAAACCTACACTTTTCAGGTGGAGAAGTTTCCTCTGGAGTTGTTACCATCTTGTGACTTATTTATTCTTTAAAATGTCCTCTGCTTATTGCACTCTTTTCACCATTGCAGTACTTCATTTTAAAAACATTTAGTTGATTTGCCCAGCAGAGAGGGAATATGAATTCTTCCCCATCCCAAGTCCTAATATGAGAGCATCCCAACCAAAGCTATGTACAGACTAATCAGTACATCCAAAACCAAACAAAGATAATGAGGAAGCTGAACATATAAACAAACACAAATCCTACAGGATTAAGAGTTTCAGGAATCAAAGACCGTATTTCAAAAAGCCTTTTCATTCTACCTTCAGATACATTTTTCCCAATCTCTTCAATTCACATGTAAAAACATATTCCTACTCTTCACTTTCCATCACTTCAAAAGAATGCACAGGCCTGAGCAGCCATCAGATGTTTGTCAGAGGATTAAAATTGTGCCAGTAAGAGAAAACAGCTATTTAAAGGCAATAGTTCACAGTGGGTGCAAAAGCAGCCTCTACTTGGGTCCTAAAGGCTATTCAACTGAAGTTTTCAACTTACTCCACCTGCAGCAGGTCAGCTAAACTGGTGAGACTATTAGTTCTATACACTGCCCAAGAGAGCTAAAAAAACCCCAAAAGGCAGAAAAACCCCACCCTGTTAACAGTAGATGTATTGTAACTACTACAAATTCAGGAGTAATAGGACACCAATTCTGGTTGCAGCTAGAAGATAGGTCTTAAAACTTAAAGAACAGGATTTAAATGTTTTTTGAAACTGAAGCATCTAATTTGAAGGTTGTTTTCAACAATTCCTATCACCAGAAATCTTAGCTCCTCCTCAAATATAAGAGGAACAGGAATTTATGTTCTCTCTTGTCCTGTTCAAACAGTGAATTAAAGGCTAGCTTAAAAACTGACTGAATACAGCAGACAAGAATGTCCTGATAGTTTGGTTAAAAGCACATGAAGATTCTGGGCTTTGTTGCAAATATCAGATGCTTATTATTATGTCTGACACCCTTCTGTCACTCTCATTTTGTGTCTGACAGCATCACATACGTGGCCCAAGGCAGGATTAATCTTCCCCATGTTTTCATTGTCAAAAAACAGTGTCACTGCTCCAGTGGAGTGATCCCAGCAGGATAGCAGGTGGCCTTAGATCTCTGCTAGCCAGGACCAATTGTGAATAGGGCTTTGCAGAAACAAAACTAAGTCCTAAATGAGGCCAGACAATGAAGTTGTAATCAAAGAAGAAACAGGAAATCAGGGAGGACTTCCCTCTTCCCAGCAGCAAGTGGCTTTGTGAAGCCCTTCCTTTATGGCACAGGCCATTTAATGGGGTCTGACTTGGCACTTACAGCACACCTTTCAAGCACAGCTGTAGTTACATTTCTCCAGGACAGGTATTATTCCACCTCAGCAATCCCACTGGAGAGGAGTCAAATATCTGCCTTGAACCATGCATTTAGATAAGATCCAGTTTATACAAGTTTGAGGCTCACAATTTAGCACCTCATTCAACATTTGCATCAGGGCTTCTGTCACTACCAGCCACCTACGCTGTAGTCCTGCATCCTCTACAGCTTTCAAGTGGATACAATTTGTACCGAAGATGCAAAACACTGTACAGCTGCAAACTGCATAATGTTTCCATCATTAAGTGTCACTTGTTTTCACATCTTAATTTGCATGCAACAGCCTGGAGTGAACCTTGGGTAGTATTAAGGCATCTCAATTAAACAGGAACAATTTAGTTTAGCTAATCAACCCTATTGTCCCAGCAAGGAAAAAGCTGAGCCACATGCACTGGTCTGGAAGGGAATCACTGGTAGCACAGGTTAGACCTTGAGATCCTGGAGAACAAGTAGACAGAAGCTTTTTTTGTCACGAGGCTGTGCAGAGTGGAAGACACGATCCCACAGCAAGTAACTGCTACCTCAACAATTTTTCTTTTGCTTACAGATGAATCACCAGCAAAGCTGGAGCCAATATGCCTAAGTGGCAATGGATGTTGCTGTTTGAGACAGAAGAGTGAATTTCAGATACAGAAGTATAAAACGCAGATGGAATTCCGTATGATTAATGACTGTGGGGTCAGGAATCACGAGAAATCTGTGGGGGAGATCTTAGTGGTTATGGCTGTGTTTCAGTTTCACGGGAGGTTCTGACCCATGATGTGAAGTACTCTCATAATGATAGATTGTGGCTTTAAAATATTGGGGGAGAATTCCGACATACAACAGGAGTAGCTTGGAGGGAGGAACCTGTATGTACACACTGGTGAAAAGGAGTTTCAGATATTGCTAACTTTTTTTTTTTAAGGATTATCTCATGATTAATTATATTCTTTGTTTCAAAGCTAAGAAATATTTGAGTATAGTAGTCTGTTCGGAATGACCCATCCCATCTCTTGGGCTCTTATGATCACATCATTCTGTTTACTAAGATGTTCCACCTTACTTCGTCATTCTTTGTGAATTTTTCCACAGCACCAGGGGTAGAACAACCTCATCACTACAAAAGGTGCTGGTTAATGCACAAAATAGCAATAAAATAAAAGATAATGTATCCGTTTAACTGTCTAAATTATTAGTTGAAAGAAAGGATTGCTATATTTAAAAAATCACAGAAGTACATAAAAGGGTTTACAAAGATAAATATTTCTTCTAACCTTTAATAACTCCAGAACTGCTTTGCAAAAAAAAAAAAAAAAACCAAAAAACCCAAAACCAAAACAAATTTTATGCAACCCAACTTACCTCAATTTGAAAGAGTTCCCCAGCACCTTCGCAGTCATTGGATGTAATTATGGGGGTATGAATATGCACATATCCATTATCCTGGAACAGACAGAACAGCAAAGTTAACAAGCTGTCACCCTGAAGGATGACATCAACCAGCACACATAACTAGGCCATTAGCCCCCAGCCAGGATAGCACATGTAGTCTTTTGGGTAGCTTCTGCCTCACAGGGACAGATGACAAACTGATAAATGCTACCATGATTTACAAATCAGGGTTTACTACCTGTGCGCTTTCCTCCAGGTTTCATTACCGAAATAGATTTATGTCATTACTATGGGTTTTTTTGCAATGGCCTGTTTCCACACCATTCCCCTTTCTTCTCACTTCCTCCAGCATTTTTGTATTTTTGGGCAGTTTTGATCAAATTCACCCCTAAGACCTCAACACTTTGTTTCAGCTTTTTGGAAGGCAGTGGTTAGGCAGAGGACACTCTTTGTGTGCTGCATTAAGAGAAGTGATCAAATGTGTTGGATGACAGAAATTACACACTGGATGACAGAGACCTTTAAAACACCCACCACCAATAAAGTGTCAGTCCTACCTCACATCTTCTAAGATACTTAAGTCAAGCTGATTTTAAGAGACAGGGTATACCCTGGCTTGGTCATGTTCTAGGGAGCTGCAGAATTACACATTAATGTAATAGTTCATAAATCCTGCAGAGGCCTCTGAAACCAGTAATGCTGAATGAAGAGAGCCCCTGTTCTCTGGATTTCTCTGCAGTGCAGCCGTAGGCTTTTAAAACAGCTGCAACCCAGTATTCAGTGGATGGATATACCTTAGCTTCACAGCTTTTACCAGAATAATACAATTCAGTCAGTCACATGAGAGGTCCTGGTCCTTATCACCAGCTCCTTAAGGGACTACGAAGACAGGAGTAGTATTTACTGCCCGCTCTGAGAATCAAACTAAAATTAATTTGGAACAAAAACCTCATATGGACACGCAATGCATTTTGTGGGAGTACACAACCAAGAGGGAGCAAAGTCCCTGCAGCTCTAGGCTACCTTGGTTACAGGTGCAAAGACCTTGGCTCCTCACTGGGATCCTGTTACTGCACAGAACAAAGTCTTAGATGCAGAACTACTTGTTTTGCCTGGAGAAGGAAGTTTCAGTCTACCAGCACAAAATGCAGGCCTCTGACACAGTTCCCTGCATATTCAGCGCCCTGCTGGTTATGTGGCCTCCCAGCTCTAGAGGAGATGTTTGAAAAATGCCTAAATTCCTCATACAGTCATGGCAGTTGCTGTAAAAAAGCACACTTCACATAGAAGATCTCTTACATGCTTTGAAAAGTAATGCCAACTGCACAAATCTGAAATAAGAGAATCCCGTGAAACCCTCTTGGATAATTCCCCTTATAAAAGCTTCCAAAATAATTCAAGTTGCATTACTGGCTCTCACAAACCTGGAATTTAATGTGCAGAATGGAAGTTGCTATTCACAATGCAACTATCTTACTGTGCCTAGGAACAATGTTCCTGTCCTACATGGACCACAATTCTCAGGAGATGACTTAAAGAGGACATTTTAGCTTTCAACATCCAAACCAAAGGCACTTGGCACTAGTCATTTATTCCTGGAAATGAACAGGCTAAAAAAGAGATGTTTTTAAAGTTACAGAGAGTCTTGATAATTTTGAGTATTCAAACAGCTCCACTTATTTTCTTCCAGCATTAAGCTCCTTACGACTTTGCTGAGTAAAAATGCTCAAATTATACTTTGTAGCTACAGTATGTTCTGACATTGTCAATCAGAAATTGCAATATTCTTGGGATGATGCAAGTGGCAATTTTAAGACTTCCTTCCATTAGAAATGGAATAAAACCACAAACATTCCTGGTGCTAGGAGAGTTCTCACACAAGCATTTTGTAAATACCAGGTCTGGGACCAAATCCTCCTTATTCCTTTAAAAATAACTTTAATGTAGCTGCTGCTGCTAAATTGATGATAGATTCCATTTTTTAATAGAGCTCTGCTCTTGAGCACTGTAAACAGGATGGTATGTCAGAGCCTGAGCAGGAGTTGATTTGGAGAAGCAAAGCCTGAATAAGGCAGTTTTGTACCTCGGCTGCCTTCGGTGTCCAGGTTTGGAAGCACAAACCGTTGTAGGCAATGCCATCTAGTGGCTCGACACCGGCACAGACCGATTCCCAACAGAGCTGGCTTCTGCCTTAGGAGCAGGCACAAAATAAACTAGCAGCTTTACCAGACACGGGACCCCCCCGTCCCCACCCGAACAAACCCCACAGAAGTCATCCAAATGTCATGCAATTCCAGACAGCTCTTAGAGCAAGCAAGCCTTCTTTGCCACTGCAGGCAACAAAGACCACCAAACCTAGGACCAGAAATTCATCTTGACATTTCTAACCTGTTCCTTGTAGAACATTATGTATGAATTTTGTCATCAGAATTATCTGAATATGATTCTACTCTACTAAAGCCGGCTTATCTAAACTAAAACATGTTTATTTACAGGAACAGCTTTAAAGAAAAGCTCAGGTGTGCTAGAGGACTTACTACCTTTCTTTTCCTAGTCACACATGGTCTCTATGTGACATCTGGCATCAGAGCCAATTCACTGCCCCCCTGCCTGTGCTGTGCCCACAGCTTAAGAGTGACACGTTCAGAAGACACAGGTGGCTCCCACCCATCAGTTTCAAATGCATCAGACCAGGAGTCTCCTAATGTCAGCTAACAGCATCCACACAGACTTGCATTGCAGTAAGAGGCAAGAACTGAGAATAACACGAAGCTCTGAGTCAGCTTGTCTGTGTTCCTGCATCATAGATTTTTCCATGTGGGAGGAGGTTTCTGTCCAAGGACCGTAAGGTCACTGCAGAGGATGGGTTAAACAAGACCATACTATGTTGTGTTCCACAGACCACACACTTGCAGGCAATTATACTGCAATTCTGTGAAAGGGATAAATAACAGGAAATGGGTGGAAAGACACTGGCAGGCCACAGATGCACTAACCTGATCACAAGCAACAGTCTGGCCAAGGCCCAGCCAGGGCCAGGTCTGGAAAGACAACCACTGTGTGCAAAATCCATAGCCTCCAGGCAAGATACCATGCTCCTTCCCTCCTAACCTGCTCCCATAAAGCCAGCCTGGGTGTTCTACTCGAGAGGCTCAGTACAGAAGGGCCTACCTGGAAGAAGGAGTGGATGCCTGCAGTGGCTGCACTGCGGATTCGCAGCAGGGCGCCCAGCGTGTTGTTCCTGCATCGCAGGTGAGGGAACTGTCGGACGTACTCCAGTGGGTGCCTCTCCTTCATTTTCAGGGGAAACGACTGAAAACAACACAGAAATCAAAGTAAGAGGATGAGAACTCGGGAGTCCATGCAGCTTTGTTGCTATTCATGGAATCTCACCTCTCCCTACTAAAACTCAACCACCATTACAGAGCACAGAAGAACTAGATGCTTTTGCCTATCTTTTCTGGTTATTTTGTGTATTTCACAATGCTTACAGCAGAGCAAGAGCCATGAACACAAGAGGAAGTATTAGCATTCTAAAACACTCCACCTTTTGGATGTTGAGCCCCCCTAAAACCCAGCTGTTCACCTCACTGCTGCAACAGCAAGCTGGCTCTGAATGGGCCTGTGGTTCTTCCAGCTGTACAACCTGGAGTGTCTTGCCAGTTCCACTGCTTCTCCAATTCATAGCCAAGCCAGACTTAGCAGGTAAGCCACCTGCACAAGTAAGTGCTTCAGGGTGGGATAAAGGCATACTCTTAACTGTCAGCCTGTGCACATTTTCCATGGAGAAATGGTTCTGTCACAGCAACAAGCTTTCATGGTGATCCACTGTTTCTCCTTTGATGTGCCCTACAGACACTGCTGACAAATCAAAGTCTGCAGGACCACGCAGACTTAAAAGAAAAGACAGTTTCAAGCACGCTCTGCTGGATACTTGTCATTCCAAAATTTGTTTCCAGCAGTCCTACCCCTCCTGCTATAGTGACGCACCCAAATATCACAAGGTCCCACCACATGAATGGTTTCAGCTTGCAGCTCCATGTTTTGCATCCTATGAGGACTTTTGACAAGCTTCCCTTGCACTTCCACTGCGCTTCCAAAAGTCAGGTCTCTAAAAAAACAAAAAAACCCAACAGCTTAACTAGGTACTGATACAACTACGTTCAGAAGAGAGATTCCTGTTAATTTAGCTGGATTACTTAAGATCACAAGAGATGCTGTAGCCATAGAGCTTAATTGATGAAATGAAAAATTATTAAATGCAGAGGTGGGAATGGGAAGAGATTCACAGAGCTACAGAAGAATTTAGGACAAGGCAGGAATGTTGGATAAGTGGGGAGACAAGTGACAGGTTTTTATTAGAAGGGCTCTTGGTGGGGACAAAAGGGGTTGGTGAGTCCCTGGCACAGGGAAGGAGGCCTAAGCAGACCTCTCCAAACACTGCTCAGCACATGTATTTCTCCAGTTATTTCAAATGGACCTACCTCTTTTCCAGGCTGGGATCAGCAACCACCTGGAGGCTTTCCAGAGAACTCCCATCATTTATGTGCAGGAACAAAACTTCCTTCTGGGATCGAACAGAGCGGACCCAGCCCTAGAAGAAAAAGAGATTTGTTATTTTTTGGCAGGAACGCTGTGTGCTCATGGTCTTCTTCCAGCTGAGCTGGACACATCACTTCAGGCCTATTTCAGCTTCTTACTGAAATCAAAGTAACTGTTTCTTTAGAGGCAAAAAAATAATGATAATAAAAAACAAAAAGAGAAAAAAAGTTAGTGTCAGTTTTTCTTTTGACTTCAAAGCAGAGAAAAACAAATCTTTAGGCGGAGACATCCTTCTGAGGCAGTCTCTTCCTGAGAACAGCAAGGATTAATAAGATGTACCTGCATCTTTGGGGAGCTGAGAATACAGAAAGTAACAAAGTGCTCTGAAGATGTAAAGCGTTTTGGCAAAGTACATATTCCTATCAGTGATGTCCCTTCCAAACTCTTACTAAAACAGGAGAGAGCAGTAATGCACCATTCTTCATTACAATACACTCAAGACCATTATGATGGTTTTCAGTATCAGCTTTGTTGTATCCCTGTAGAAAGGCTCCAGTCTTTCAAGTCTTCAAATCTGTTCACTAGTGGTTTATGTGCCCTAAACTGCTGGACTGCTAAAACAATGTTGCAGCCAACAGATTCACATGAAAAACTACGTATTCATGCAAAACAAAAATATAAAATTATTGCCTTGGATGTTTTTCCTTTCATCTCAAAATCAAGAGTGCTTCACTGAGCCCATGGAAAAAAGAAGCTATTAAGAAAAAAAAAATTTAGAAATACTTTTCCAGTTTCATGAAAATAATTAAATTAATAATACCCAAATTCTTTGTAACAGCAAAGCAGCAGAACTGATCATGTACAGTGCAGGCTAATGTCTTGAGTTTTTTAATGACATACACATTTCAATTACTTTTTTAAGGGAAATGTTAAGTGAGTATCAAGGCAGCAAGCAATAGTAATAGCATGCAAAATATAACTCCCATAGCTGCTCCTCAGCTTACCAGAGTTGAGACAAAACAGGCCTTCAAAGCAAAATTATCTGCTGAGGGCCTTCCAGCTCATCTTCTAACAATATTGTAGAGAACAACCAAAACCAGTGCTGATTAAACAACCAAACTCCCTCTTTTCCAACCAGTTTCATCTTTTTCTGAACTGGAAGGGACTAAATAGTACCAATGACTTCAAACTGGGCAAGTGCTTTAGGGATTTTATACCAGACAAACCAATGCAAATCCATCTACTCCTGTCACCCAGACAAGAACAAACCAAGAATTAAACAGCACCAGAAATAAAGTGTGTTATAGTTTTAGGAACGATTACTAACACAGGCGAAGCATTAAACAGGCTTGTATAACATGCTTTCCATGTTCCATGTAAGAACCATGGAAGATTTTAAAGACATGAGTCTAGTGAGTCAGACAGGGTAAACCACCCCTGCAGAATGCTCCACCCGAAGGAAGAACTAATGCAAGAAACAAGATCACCTGGGCATCCTCTTACTTGTATGGTGAAAGTAAAAGGTATTTCCTACAGTAAGATGCCAGAATCTGTTGTGCTTATCCTCTGTATTGCAGGAAATCCCCAGAACATACCATGTATGTTATACTGGATGCACGTTTCATGTATAATGGCAGATATTTTTCCTCAGTTTCCCTCCCCACAAACGCTCCTTAACAAAACACACCAAAAAAACGAACAAAGAAACATTCTCAAGAGCTTTTTTGCCACCTCATCAAGCTGTTCTGGGATCTATTAAGTAAGAAGAGTCTTGCATGCTGCAGTAGTAAGTAAAAGCATACCCACAGGCTTGTATTGGAGCAGCAGAGGCTGCAGCAGCAATGTTTTGACCACTTCACACCTTACCAGAACTTACCAGAATGTACAATAGAAGGGACAATCCTGACTGTAATGGCTAGACAGACTGCACATTCCAACAACCTGGCCATTATAAGGTTGGATTTAAGCCAGACCAAATTCCTAGCCCATTTTAATACAAAACCCTCACATTTTGCTAGCAAAGGGAAAGAGCAAAGCAGCAAGGGTCTGGAGGACAGGGAAGGGGGAGGAATGACAGTATTGCAAATATTAGCATCAATTTATTCTAGCTTGCATTATTCATCAAACTACATCTGAAAAGAACCAACACTGGATGAGCTTCTTCCTACCATATTAGGCTTCACCTATGTGTGAGCAGGTTGCTCACAAACTGGTTTTTGGGTCAGTAGAATCACAGAAAGGCTTGAATTGGAAGAGACCTTAAAGATGATCCAGTTCTAAGGCCACTGCCATGAGCAGGGACACCTTCCACTAGACCAGGTTGCTCCAAGCCCCATCCTGGCCTTGAACACTTCCAGGGATGGGGCAGCTACATCTTCTCTAGGCAACCTCTGCCAGTGCCTGACCCACCTTTCTTATAAATCTAAACCTATCCTCATTCAGTTTTGTTTAAAACTGTTACCAAGTACCCCAGTCCTTTTCATATTCATCCAGAAATACTGACAACTGCACAGTTCTGCATTGGAACAGGGACTCTGTGTGTGCAACCACCACTCTGCCAGTTGGAAACACCAGAAAACAGGGGAACACACGATCCTATGCCAAGGAAAAGTGCTCCATAGCTAAAATGCCCATTCATTCCGGGCTATCTTGGTTCACAAGAGGAGCCAAATACAAACGGAATTTGTCAGCAGAAGTGTTGTCGATGGTTCTACTGACGCTGCTCTAAACCTGGACATACGTGGCATAAGACCTATGAAAAAGCTTTAAAAACATCAGCACANAGCCCGGCCCGAGCCCGGCCGGCCGCTCCCGGTTCCCGGCTCCCGCTCCGCTCCCGCACGGGCCCACGTGAGTCGGCCTGACTCCCGCCGCCCCACGTGACCGCCCGCCCAGCCAATGGCCGTCCCGACTGCCCTCGGCCAGCCAATCGGAACAGGATGAGCGGCTCAGCCCGCCTTTTCCGCTGCCCGGGCGCAAGCGGCCCTGGGAAATGTAGTTTCTCCTATGGGGTGTCGGCTCCTAACGGGACACGTGGGACTGGGACTTCCGCGAGTGGGGGAAGGATGCTCTGTGGCCACGAAAGGGATCCCGTGTTGGGACACAAGGGATCCCCGTGGCGAGGGGAGAGGATCCTGCTGATCTCTAGGACCACCGCATCGGCAGCGCGGTCTGGGGGTGGCGTACGGTGGTTCTCGGGGACCTTCAGCCACTCTCCCGTCCCCCTGGGCTTCTCTCAGGGACCGTAGCCCCTCGACATTCCTCGCTTTTCCTGATAAGAAGCCCAGGACTTGGGTCTTCTCTGCAATCCTTGCTGACGAATAAACCTTTTCTGCTGTTTCTTTCTGAGGTTTATGCCCCTCTGTCCTCCCAGCTCTTCTGGGTGGATGGTGAGGAGCAGCCATCAGGGTCTCCAGCCCTGCAGGGAATGACTTGGCAATAGAGGTGGGCTTAAAATTGGACATGACCCAGCAATGTGCACTTGCAACCCAGAAAGCCTATTGTATCCTGGGTTGCATCCAAAGNAGTTCTAAGGCCACTGCCATGAGCAGGGACACCTTCCACTAGACCAGGTTGCTCCAAGCCCCATCCTGGCCTTGAACACTTCCAGGGATGGGGCAGCTACATCTTCTCTAGGCAACCTCTGCCAGTGCCTGACCCACCTTTCTTATAAATCTAAACCTATCCTCATTCAGTTTTGTTTAAAACTGTTACCAAGTACCCCAGTCCTTTTCATATTCATCCAGAAATACTGACAACTGCACAGTTCTGCATTGGAACAGGGACTCTGTGTGTGCAACCACCACTCTGCCAGTTGGAAACACCAGAAAACAGGGGAACACACGATCCTATGCCAAGGAAAAGTGCTCCATAGCTAAAATGCCCATTCATTCCGGGCTATCTTGGTTCACAAGAGGAGCCAAATACAAACGGAATTTGTCAGCAGAAGTGTTGTCGATGGTTCTACTGACGCTGCTCTAAACCTGGACATACGTGGCATAAGACCTATGAAAAAGCTTTAAAAACATCAGCACACGGGCAATGGCTCGTTCTCCGGAACAGAACAGGTGACAAAGCCAACGCGGTGGAGAGCACAACCCATCACAGCGACAACGTTCCTCCGCCCGTGCCCAGCGACCCCAAAGCTCCGCCGGCTGCCACCACAGCGCAGCGAGCGCGCACAGTGGGACAACACACACCGGGCACACACCGGGGCACACGCCGG
>VXAX01000826.1:199078-245345 GCA_013399835.1 Leptocoma aspasia
CACTCTCCCGTCCCCCTGGGCTTCTCTCAGGGACCGTAGCCCCTCGACATTCCTCGCTTTTCCTGATAAGAAGCCCAGGACTTGGGTCTTCTCTGCAATCCTTGCTGACGAATAAACCTTTTCTGCTGTTTCTTTCTGAGGTTTATGCCCCTCTGTCCTCCCAGCTCTTCTGGGTGGATGGTGAGGAGCAGCCATCAGGGTCTCCAGCCCTGCAGGGAATGACTTGGCAATAGAGGTGGGCTTAAAATTGGACATGACCCAGCAATGTGCACTTGCAACCCAGAAAGCCTATTGTATCCTGGGTTGCATCCAAAGCAGTGGGGTCAGCAGGTTGAGGGAGGGGATTCTGCCCCCGGTTCCTGTGAGACCCCACCTGGAGCATCCAGCTCTGGGGTCATCAGCACTGGAAACATATGGACCTATTGGACTGAGTACAAAGGAGGCCACAAAGGTGATCAGAGAGCTGGAGCACCTTTGCTATGGAGACGGGCTGAGACAGTTGGGGCTGCTCAGCCTGGAGAAAAGAAGGCTTCTTCCTTACTGCAGCCTTCCAAACTTACAGAGGGTTTATGAGAAAGACAGAGAAACCTTTAGTGCAAGGATAAGGGACAATGGTTTTAAAATGAAAGAGTGTTGATTTAGATTGCACATGAGGAAGAAATCCTCTACTGTGAGGGTGGTGAGGCTCTGGAAGAGGTTGCCCAGAGAAGCTGTGGCTGCCTCAACCTTAGAAGTGTTCAAAGCCAGGTTGAATGAGGCTTGGATCAACTTGGTCTAATGGAAGGAATATTGAAATTCCAATATTCCCATGGCAGGAATATTGAAATTAGATGATATTTAAATGTTCCTTCCAACCCAGAACATTCTGTGATTCTATGAAATGTGTAAAGTCAGTGCTGCTTCCCCATGCAGCCCAGTCTTTGCTGCTCTACTTGCCTGATTCGTGCCTGTCCCTCTTCTGCAGCATCACTGCAGGAAGGCAGCAGCTGAATGTGCCTGCTGTGTGTGTGGTCAGAGGTTGCCTCATTGCTGTGCTTTGATCACTGGAGTGCTGCGGGTGACACAAGAGAGCAGCAGTGGGATGCCCCAGGGCCAGGAGGTGCTGGGAGGCAGCTTTGGTAGTGACACTGCTTGTAGGGAGGCAAATCCCTACCTTGCTGTAAAGTCCCAGGCAAGAAAGGAATTTCTGGCCAGAGACTGCATTTAGAAGAAACAAGCGGGGCTCATGGGAAAGAGAGAGAAAAGCTTTGTAGATGCCTGGTTTTGACTTTCCCATGTGATTCTTTTTATCTGTGCATGAAAAGCTTCTTGTCCTCAAAGTCCAAAGCTGCTTGCCAGGGCCTTCCTTCACTTCTGCTTTTGCTCCAAGTAAGCTGATGTCCCCACCCCCAGCTCAGTCTTGACCTGAGCTCTGACCTGCCTTGAAACACCATCCTGAGGAATTAGAGCTGCAGGGCAGGGCCACAGACATAACCAGGTGGATGAGAAAGACACTGAGAGGTAGGACAGGAGACCTTAGGAGTGGGGTACAGGGAGGGTAGGTAGAGGGAGGGATAGAAGCACATCCTCAGGCAGTGAGGACAGCTTTTCCAGTATCTGTCCTCTGTGCCACTGCATGGAATCATGCAGACTGCCTGGACACACATGGGTTAGTGCCTCAGTGCTGGATGAAAACACAGGGGTATGCATGTCTTTGTACTCCTGAGTGAGCAAAGTCAATTTTATTTTAATTCCAATCATCATCCCCTCCTGTAAGGGCCAGCACTGAGCTTTGCTGTGTGTTGGCACACTGCTGTGATGTGGTTTCTTGGAGAATCACAGTGCAGGAAGGAGCTGGTACTGCCGCAGTGTCAGGCAGAGATACGGGATGTAAATTGGTAAGAAATCAGGGCTCTGTGGTTCAGGGAACTCCTGGCTTAATGTGAGAATTAAACGTGCATGTGATGACTGCTCAGTGCACATTACATGTTCTCTGTGCCTGGTCACATACGGTGCATTTGTTACTGCTCTCAGCTATAGGTTTTTTCTCCTGTTCTGCCATACTGCCCAAAATATTTTTCCAGGGTTATTTGATTCATAAAACCCTCTTAAGGCCAAATAAACAATTAATTTAGGGAAGTGTTAAAGGGTAGCACCAGTGACAATGTCTAAACACATCAGGAAAGGAGTAAGGTCCTTCCCCTCAGACCCATTTGCTTCAGGACCACCTGTGGGTAATTGAAGGCAAGGGCATAACACAGGAAAGTCTGGCTTCACATGTCTGTGGACTGGACTTGAACTTTTCTCACCCAGCTGAATATCCTTCTCTATAAAGACCAAAATGTATCGCTATACTTTTGGGGGAAGTGGAGGTACGACCGTGGTCACATCTTCTGTTCCTGCTGTCATAAGTGGTGGGGCAGCCACTTTGTCTCTAAATGAGGGATATCAAGAGTAACAAAGAGAGAGATCACAAAGGCTGTGGGTCTTGCTGAAGGGTGGAACAGAACCATGACACCTTAGCATCACTCCCTCTTCCACCTCTTGGTGGAAGACACCTCACCTCTTGGTGAGGGTCACCCGGCCTTCACCTGATAAAGCATCCCCCCGCAGTCTTCATGCCCTCAGGAATCCCTTACCCACACATCTCACAACATAATCTCAGGGTTGTAGGCCTCAGTTCCTATAGCTGCCCATCTTCTTTTCACTGCTGGATGCTGTCCTCACTGGCCAGCAGTTTGGCAACATCAGAAGCACAAACCATGGCCCCAGGGATGACTCCAGATCTCAGGTTCTTTGAGTAGGTCCATATGGGTCGATGCAGTGCTGAAGCTAACTCACAGCACTCTCCCTCTCTGGTACATAGACTGTTTTGGAGATGTTTCAGGTGTTGGCAAAGACATGGCTGTGTATGAATGTAGTCTTCATTTCTTGCCATGCAGAGCAGAGCTCTTCTAAAAGCTTTCCAGAGAGCACTGGTGCTCTTTGTGGATCAGAGTAGTAGTGTCAGTCTGGGCTGGGAAGCAGGACAGCAGTTGTCAGGGTGTCTGCAGGGAGGGAGGTTTAAAAGGGTGATGAGAAATAATGGCTCTTCTGTACTTATATCTGGGTTTAGGAGGCATGAAATGTTCCCAGTAGATGTTTCTGGTAGAAGCAGAATTTGTCTTCTAAGATGGTCCTTCACTAAGGGGAGAAAGAGAGAGGGTTGAAGGTGAATGTGGCTGGGAGGTGTGTAATGTGAGGTCATGTTAAAGGCAGTGCATTTGGAACAAAGGATGCAATGACAAATGGTTTGAAGGAGTAATATGTATCATATCCATTCTTCTTGTTGCTAGGAGTGATTCCTGAGGAGAACTGGCCAGCACTCTTCATTTCTCGCTTTTTTAGTTGAACAGCAAGGATTTCTCCCATGGGAACAGAGCTGTTGGGCTATCCCATCTAGCTGGTTTGTTCTGCAATAAGGTTTTATCCTCCTGAAATGAAAATCAAGTGCTTCAAAAATAAGCAGGAGGAGAGGGACAAAATTGTGTATGGGGACCAACTCCTAAAGGAAAGTTAAACTTTCCAGATTCTGGTCATTTTGGAAGCCACACTATCACTGTGGCCCAGGGTAAGTGACTGGAAATGGGGAGATGAAAAAGTGTTGGGAAGAGCTGTTCCTAGCTCTATGGGGATAGCAGGAAATCCGAAGAGATATTTTGAGGGGAAGCAATGTCTATGCTCAGGCCTTTACTCTCTGGACTGTTCTTTCAACAGAAAGATGCTCTGGATCTGCTGTGAGTGAAAAGGAGGCTGGAATGTTGGGCTTTGTGCTGGCTTAGTTTGTGAGGGTACTATCAGAAGAGAAAGAAGTGAATTATTCATGAGCTAAGTAGAAACCCATTCTTAATGGGGCTGCAGAGAAATGTTTCAAAGCCTGTAAGGCTTCACTAGAATTTAGATTTACCATGATAATTTTCTTGAGTTCCCAGCATTCAAGTGGGTTTTATATGGGCTAATCCAATATCTGTAGAAGCCAGTGATAGCTTTTAATTTATTTTAACTGATGTTAGATTGGGCTTTCACTGATGAGAAGTCATTTCAGAACCATCATCAGTTGCTAAAAGGTCAGCCCAGTTCTCTGAGACAAAGTCCTAGGCTATGGTTTCTTATGAGTATCAAATTAGCTACTTCATTCCCAAATGTCTCCACATTGCTTTCATGCAGACATATTTTGTAGACTCTGGAACAAACATGTTCATACTTATTTTTAGAAGGATTAAATACCTTTCTTTTGCAACTGCACAGGGAAAAAAGAGAGACACTATCTTCCAAAAAGCTATATTCTTGTTCTCAAAATGTAGCTTTTCTGAGTAAGAGTACCTTATGTCAGCATTTGCTTTCTGCTTTCTAATAATTTATAATTACTAGAATCACAAACAAGTACTGGGTAAGTCATTGTTCAGGGATATCTTTCCTGGTGGAGTAGGAAAGCTGAAGAATATCCTTTCAGCTGAGGAATATCCCTCAGCTTAATCCTGTACTGTTAGTTTTTTTCCTTAGCAAACTTCCTTAAGCAAGCCACATCTAATGTAGCTCTTTGCTCCTATTAATTCTCAACCTATGGATTTAGGTCTCCAGCATCAGGAGAATTCCCTGCCCACTACCACAGCTGTTAATAACTAGGGAAAAAAAGGCTTGGTGCTAAAAATGTTGTAACCCCCTTTGTTGGACCCAAACATCAGTTTCCCAGAGAACTATGATGAAAACAGCATATGGATTTTACTCCATAGGTATCAGTTTTCCAGCCTGCCCAGAGCCTGAGCTCATTGCACCTGTGTTGTTCAGAGCCCTGCATTATCCAAGTGATAAATGCTTTGGGTATGTCTCCAAGGTGATCTCAGAAACTGGATTCCTCTGCCATAAATAAATCCTTTATGAGAACAGCCTCTGGCAGTGCTGCCATGGGCTCTCTGAAGGTCAGCTGACCCCATGGACCTTAGCAGCTCTCTGCTGTGGAGCAGCATGGATTGTTGGGATGAACATGGAAATCACAGGGTGATCATTCATTGCTGTGAATATGGGAGATGCTAACAGCAGCCTGGAGGAGCCTTTCCTGTCCCTCAGCCTAACTGGCACAGTGACTGGCAATGCTCCAAAGCGTGTGTGAGAAGTTCCTACACCCATTCCTGCTCTTTCTTCCTGCAGGGCTGCCCTGCTTGTCTACTGCAGCCGCAGAGGAAGTTGACAAGGAAAGGGACACACTGCTGGGTGACTAAGTCCGCAGCAAACCTCTGAAACTGTGTGTGTGTCCCTCAGAGTTAGAAGAAACTGTTGCTGCCTGCTTTATTCCCAATGCTATTCCTTTCCTACTAACTGTTATCCATGTTTACAGGGTACTGCATCCTCCCTCTCAGAAGAACTGTGAATTTGCAAATTGGCAGACTTGCAGATTCAAGGGTAGTCTCAGGGACTGATGCTGGGCCATTGAGGCTTGGATGGAGACTCTACTCCTGCATTAAGCAGCAAGAGGAAGGCTACAGCTTCCCAGCCCTGCATCTAACTGGAGAGAGAGAAGGGGGAAGTACACAGTAGCATTTCCAAGGAATGTTTTGTACTTTGAACGATTTATCTAAGGGTCTGAAAGGATTTAATAACTGTGAACTAATTAAGCGTACTAATTAACCTAGTGTTTAATCTCAGCTTTTCGTTAGCTTTCTGTGCTGCTGAAGCAGAGACGTAGTCCCATATATCATGACTTCCAGGCACTTCGCTTAATTGTGATTCCTCTGCACATGGTGCAGGCACTGAGCCGCTGAGGTGATGAGAGGAACACGAAAGCCCACGTACAGGAGAAAATGAGAGGGGCGAAGCAGCCCTGTGTGACTAACAACCTTGAGATTATTTCCATGAACAGGATATTGACAGCCTAATTTGTTTCCCCTCCCCATTATCACTGGTTTGTTCTCATTGATGCTGCTGTTTTGCTAAGGGAGATGGGAACAATCTGCTTCTGGGTACATGATGACAAAATGTCCGTGTTATTCCTTTGTCCCATCCTTGTCACTATGGGTCCAAGCTGCTCTGCTGCAACCAGGAAGAGCATGCTGCTCGCTTTCGACTCTCATGATACTTTCCCGTGGACTTGCCTTTACATGAGGGTTTATACTGATGCTACTGGTACTATTTTTGTGCAGAACCCAAAGAGCCAACTCTCAGATCTCCATGAGCTGTTTCCTCAGTGCCACAGAAGAAGGGGCATCTGAAATGAATGCCCAGCTCAATCCAGAAGTAGATCAGGAGCAATGTGACTTTCCTGCTTCCAGGGCTGAATAATTCTCCTGGTTCTGGAGCTGTGGGAGACCCTGGAGCAGGCTAGTGGATGTGGTGGAACCAGGGGGTGGTGTGCTTCACAGCAGAAATGGAGACAGAGGATTTAGAAGATTGAAAATCCTCATACTCACAAGGGCCATCATCCCGAGGCATGAGGACCATCATCCCGAGATGCGCTCCTTGTGGATCCAGTTTTTAGTGAGGGATATCTGAAATCCTGTCATTGCTTCTACTCACAGCTGGCCTGGAAACTATGTCTGGGAAGATACCATGAAGCCCAGATTACCCAGTCAAGGGTAGAATAACTGCCCCAACAGCCCTATTTAAACCAGCAGCTTCAGTTTGTACTCAGCTGTAATTCCATCTCCACACTGTTTGCTTATTACTACTCACATAAACTGGGATGGAGGTGAGCTTTTTTCAGGTTCACAACCTTAGCTTGGAGTCACGATTCCTTTAGGAGCTACTCACTTAAAAGTGTCTGGAAATGAGTCTGTGTGAGCAAAGGATCATTAAATTAGCTGAGAAAACAGGCTGCAGTGGGGGAATGCAGCAGTCACCTTCCTTGGAAATCACCAAGGGAAAGCTAAGCACAAATCTGTACTGAGGATGTCTTAGGAGAATGAATCAGACCTGCCAGGATATGGGGAGAGAGGGGAGATGACCCACTGGGGACTTTTTTTCTGAACAGAACAAGCAAACGATTTTACGAGACCGACAATCCCCCAGCGTCTCCTTGTGCAGCCCTATGCAGCCAGCGGAGGAAATTGGTAACTGTACCCAGCAAGCCTGTTTTTAATTAACAAATAATTATCTACAAATTGCTGTAATTATTGCCTTGGATTCCAGAGGACAGGGACGTTAGTGCGAGATGAGCACAGTTTCCTTGCGAGTGAAATATTTTCCCTGCCTTATCTTCAGAGCCCTGCTGCTGTGAGGTTTGGGACTCAGCAGCGCTTTCCTTTGGAGAAAGTGATAAAACATCTCGGGCTGTCTGGAAGGGGAAGCATGCTGGAAAAGGCACCAAAGGAAGGGGAGCTTCTTACATTTATCAGGTTGTCTGTCCTCATGCTGGAGTGGTTTGGGGGATGCCAATTAAGACATAAACCCCATCAATGAGTGCCAGGAGGAGGGTGCTTGCATATCCGTGAGCCAGATGAGCCAAATGAGCATCCTGATTTGTGATCTTTCAATGAGAAAAGGATAAGTGCAGCTTTGGAAAAAGATGATTAGTGTTAATTCAGATCAAATGGAAGGCATGGAGTTTCCCTGAGCCTCCAGCACTGAAGGATGATGGTCTGGAGCGAGTGCAGCACTGGCCATGACTTTCTTGATCACATTTTGGAGGGAGGGCACACAGAGCCCTTTTACCTATTTTTCTCCAGGTTCTGTTGCCAAACATCATGGTGGATATCCACAACAACCACTTTTTCATTGTTACAAAGAATCTCTCTCATGGTAGCCTAAGTACTAACACACAGAGGTGTTTATTGTCCTGCAGGGCTTACACCCTTTCAACAAGTCCAACGGGGAAAATCCACTCCAGTTTGCAGGAAAGGCACTGAAAGATAGCAGTATATCCTGGCTGGATGGGCACAACCTGCTGAAGAGTTCCTGCTGAAGAGTTTCAGCCCTCCTAGGTGTGTTTAATCTCTGAATTCTGATGCTTCCCAAGAAACTTAGACTTTTCTTCTGTCACTTTCTAACTGAATCCCCTCAATGATGCCACTCACTGTCAGGGTTTCCATGACAGCCTCCACTTCAAGCAAAGGGGTGCTTTTTATTATTCATCCATGGCATATTTACCTGAGGTGAGCTGCCTGTACCATATGCTGCTGTGAAACGTTGCCTTTGTTTTTGCTGCTGTGTACTATGTCTTCTCCAAGCAGATACTTACCATTTGGGGCGGGGGGGCCCTGCAGCACCTTCCAAGGTGATGTGCATTGCCAACTCTTTTCAGCATCCCTTTGGGACTGAGAAAACCCTGTCTCAGTGAAAAGATGTGGTTCCGTGCTGAGGAGGAAGGGAAAAGGATAGGGCAAGCTGAGACCTTGGCCCTGCCCTCAGCTTCATCTTGCTTCTACCAGTGGGACAGCATAAAAGCCCTTAATCCTTTTCAGAAATATCCCACTTGGCCTGAAAAGACAGAAATGGCAGCTGATTTTCTTCTGTTTTATGGGGTAGCAGGAGGAAGTAGTTTGGATGCATGAACCTGTGTCCCTCCTGACGCCCAGTATGGTCTCCAGTGTTGCCTGGTCTCAAGGAGCCTCACGCTCTTCAGATCCCCTGAGGTTTAGGCTCTCGGCATGAGATCATCCTTTCAGAGCTCACATTGGGACCTCATCTGGCACAGAAAGCCATTTCTCAATCATTTCAGAGCTTCTTGTCAAGCTTCCCTTGCTGATTGTGTGAGTGAAAAATTGTCCACTGTGAGAGCCAGGTCTTCGCCCTTAGCATGGTGCCCTAAATGCTGGGACCTTGTTGAGAATCAGTAATGCTCCTGCCTTGTTCAAGGCATGGCTGTGGCTCAAATGTGTGACTCTAACAGGAAAACAAAGAAAAATCCACCATATTTTGATGTTAGGATCAAGAAGTGTTTTTTGTTTTTTTGTTTTTTTTTTTTTCTAAAATCAAGTCTCTCCCACATACTGTGGCCTTTAAATAAATGGTTCCTAATAATGGAAATAGTTCATGGGCAAAGAAGCTGTCATGAGGAATGATTGATTGTACTTAATATTTTATTTTCAAGATTTGAAAGGAAATCTCTGAAATATCCTTTGGCAGGTCTGTGAACCTAATTGAGTGATTCGTAGAGATACAGAAGGAACAGAGGGCTTGTTACCAGCAGAGCGGGACAGTTTTGGTTGTGTTTCCTACACACTTTCGCAACACGGCTGGAAAATACTGTGGGGGAAAGGCAAACAAAGGCAAAATTCAGGTTCATTTGCTTCAGGCCTGCTGAAAAGAGAAAACCTAGGGTTTTCTAACCACTGTACATCCATAATATTTAAAAAGCAGAGAGAGAAAATCAGCTCTTTGTTGGTGAAAGATGCATTTTCTTTCAAATTGGAGTGTCTGCAGGCTATTGTGCCCAGCATCACTGTGGTGTTCCGTACCAGCAAACTTTAATGCCTTTGGAGTGTTCCCATGGGAAACCAGTATCCTGTTGTTTTATTGGGCTGCACTGGTGGAACAACTTGTTCTAAATCACACAAAAGGTCAAGGTCACACATGGGATTTGAACTCTGACCTTCTGATGTCTCCTTCTGTGCATGCACCATCAGCTCTTGTTTTTCTCATGCCTCATTCCACTCCAGATAGTTTCTCCTGCCTTCAACCTCTCCCAGCTGCCAATGATGCTCCTTGCTGCCTCCAGCATGTCCCTACAGGGGACATGTCCCCGTGCATTTTTCCGAAAGGCTGGAGGAACTTAACGCTATGTGTGAAGGAAGAGACCAGGTCATGGTCTCTTCTCAAAGTCAGTTGCTTTGTGGGCTGGCTAGTTGGAGATTTTTCCCCTGCAAAATCAACAAAAATGAGGATAGGAGCAACAAGGTTTCAAGAGAAGTTCTGACCTGTTCCCCAGGTGAAAGTCACCTCCCAGTTAAGGGACAGCAGTCATCTTGCCTAACTCTAGAGCGCTGCCATGCGGGTGTCTGCATCGGAGATGTTCCCACTCCCTTCATAGCTATTGGAGACAAATAAGCTCCTCTAGGGACCAAGATGCCCCATCCTGAACTGGACATCTAAAATAGCCTAGGTGCATGCCCACAGGAGTGGCTGTGACGGCACCCTTGGATGGTCAAGCCTCTGTGGTTGGATGCACCCATTAGAGCTTTGTTGGCTGCAGGCGATCCTTGAGGAGTTAGATCCACCCTGGAATGTGAGGGAGAGATCTTAAAAATATCTCTAGTGGCTTTGTACGTACAGGTGAGACCTCACTACTGATAGTGAGCTTCAGGGGTTCAAAATGCCCAGTTTTTTTCTTTCAAGGCACAACTTGCACTGGCGTCTCTTTACCTCGATTTTCCTCCTTTTTCGGTTACTTCTTCCCTTTTGTCACTAGATGACAGCAGAGAACACACATCAAGGACTGCTCTGAATCCAGGCCAGGCACCACTTCTGTACCAGGCAGTTCATGGCTGGGTGTCCCAAACCATCCCGATGACTTCTAATAACTCTTTACCTACTTATTTATCTGGCAGATTATGTACAAACACTGTATTTACGTCAAATCTTAGGCTTTTTGAGTGCAGCTCCTTGAGTGCATTTTCCTGATTCATTGCCTCCATCATCCCCATCCTATTATTTAAGACTTTTTGTCTCACATTTACTTGATGCCTTTTGTTTTATACTCGGCTTGTTCTCTCCAAATCCATCTTATTTAATCCAACAGGAGCCCTCACAGATATAGGCAACTGGAGCACACTCCAACAACTTGCTTCTGTACAACACTGTCAGACACAGAACTGAGATCCCAAGAGATAGGTGATTCCTGGAGGGAGGATTTCTCTGATAACTGGCACCTAAATATGAGCATAAATACTTTAGACAGGATGGATAAATGCAGGGATGGATGGATGGGTTTTAGAATGCACAGTAATTACTTCTTGGTGAAATATGGGTCAGATAATTGACATAGTTAACTAAAGGGTGAAATGGGTGATTTTAAAAAAATTACTTAATTATAAATAATTCTGTTATCAGGAATACCCTTACCAGATAACAAGAAGGAAAAAGTATGGATTTTTGACAGATGAGTCAACCAAATGGGTGATTTCTGTACCTGGGGTGCTGTGAAGGAGGCTGATTCAGGCTGTGGTCTAGCAGAGAGCTCTGCATGAGCACATGGGCCTTGTCTGATGATTAACTGAACCGGGTCTCTGATCTGTACAAAGGTATTCTGTGGGGAAGGTATGATCTATGTTCCTAGGAAAGGCCAGCACACTTTAGGAGACATTCTGGTTGATTTATTCATAGTTTCACAGGAGATTCCACTACAATATTTCACAAGGAGGATTTTCATTACAAAATTCTCAAACCTACATCCCCAACAGCAATCTCCAGTGCCTGCAGCTCTTGGGCATGGTCCAGGATTTTGTTCTTGTCAAAACGAGAGCAGAGGAGATACCGAGACCATTTGAATCTTTCAGACATTGCAAAACTAGAAAATGTATCTCAAGCTTCTTGTCAGTGACTAGAAGCTTACACATTGTTTCTTACAGAGGTTGTTGCCATTGCCTTTGTTTTACCTGCTGTGTAATTTATAATCTCAAAGGCAGTGATAACCTGCAGATACTGGAAATCCTTCATAAGCAGTCCTGGGTCCTCTGCTTCTATGGACTTGAACCATGCAGGATCAGAGCCCTAAGGAGCTGTTGTAGTACATCATGATAGAAAAACAAAACCAGCCAGCATTTTCATTTCTGATCACTCAGTCTCCGTCCCACAGCTGGATGAAGGACAGAAGAGGATATTGTTTATTTGGTGTCATGCTCTAATTCTTCCTAGTAGATGGATCTTTTTAGGGAATGATGCTTCCCAGTTTATTGTAACTGGGAGGGGAGGGGAGGACAGGAGGGGGAGGGGGGGGAGAGGGATGGCAGGGGCAATCTGAGAAAGCTATTTAAGCTTCTGCAGCTGTAGGTGGAATATTCATAAAGAACCATGCAAATACCTCATTTCCACTGATGTCACGTGCTTCATCCGTGGATGAAGAGCAGATTTGGGAGCTGCCCTGTCCCCAGGCTCAGGTGGTGGCTGATGGGTCACCGGGAGAGTCTAATTGTGTTTGGGAGCATGCCCATCACCAGCAGAGGACCTTGAACATCATTTGACATGTCCCAGAGCATGAAGCAGTTCCTATGTGAACCAGCTAGGATCTGTCCATCTGTTTCATGTCCTGTTTTAAAAACTGTGAATCAAGGTAAAATCCAGACTGGAGGTGACAAGTATCTAGGTCATCCTGGCCATGTCCACAGCTGGCAGGGTGGAGAAGGGAGGGGAGAAGGGTGGCACTTACTGATGAATTAGAGCTGAAATCAGGCCTTTAGAGACACTGGTACAGGCTGAATGTTATAGATCAGCAGCTACTGACCTAAAACATTCACCTTGAGGTTCAAGGGACGACTTCTAAGCCTTGTTACTGCAGTTTTGGGACTAAAAGGGGTCCTGAAAAGCCCCCACAGGCTGAGCCTCAGGAGAAATAGCCTGCAGTTAGTCAGCTACGTGTCTGTGGTACCAATCAAGCTTTTAAATCTGGAAGCATCTGCCCCAGCAGTGATTTGATTTTATGCAACGAGTCTCATGCTACTGTATTGCTAAGCATGTCACTAAATCCTCGCACATCAAAGGAACAAGCAAATCAAGCAAAACTGCATAAGCCACTCTACATTCAGTTTTGGCAAAAGGTGCTTAGACAACCCTGGAGGCTGCAGTCCTCTAGCTAGCAGCAAAACTCACATAAACCCAGAAGCAGTGCAGTTTTTCCTGCACCACCAGGCAAATGGCTTGCAGCTGAGGTTGGATTAGGAACTGGCCTGGAGTCAAGTGGTCCAGAGGTCTAGTCCTGAATTTGATTATAATTTTCCAGGTGGATTGAGACATTATACTTCACCTTTTGGTGTTTCTATTTCTGGGTCCATATTTTTCCCCCATCCTCCATGGGGAAGATAAGGATTAATTGATAATGCTGTTTAGTGGAGACGAAAAAGCTTTGCAATTGTTAAAGATTCAGGTTTACTCTTTGCTAAGACACCTTGTTGGAGTTCCTGGTGTCAGTATTGTAGTGCAGATTTTGTCTACAATGTTACTGTGGATATTCCTTATTTGTCCTTCCAATCATACACGAATTTATGCCTTTTGCTGCTTTGCAGGCATGGGTAGAAAAAGGAAATGGTAACTTCACAAGCTCAGCAGCTGTTCTCACTCCCTGGGGCCACATTCCAACACAAGAGCTGTCATTCTGCAGCACACACTGAGGGAGAAGTCCCTGGGACAGGTCACTCATTTGGGTCTGATGGGTGACAAGGGTGGACAGACCGCTTGGAGGCTGGGTAGAGGCCACCATGGGCTGTAGGGGAAAGGATGCTGTGGTGGCTGTGGTGGAGAAGATGCAGTGCAGAAGTTGGTGTGGCTGAGTGATGGGGTGAACATGTCACCACTGCCTCTGCACTGATGATGGAGGCCCAGGGGCTGGCTTAAACTGGATGCCCACTAGGACATTATTTGCCTTCAGGCAATGGAGGTCTAAGGCTCATTGCATTGCCCAGGTGGCAGCACTAAGTGCAGTACAGAGGCTATGGGGGTCCTGGGACATCTGAAAGAAGGCTGATTAGTCCAATATGAGACACCTCTACAATCCTGGAGATTGGGCAGAACACCAGAACAATTCAAATGGACTGACCAGATATGTGTGGGCAGGCAAATAGAACTGAAAGTCAATACACCCCATGGATAAGAGGGAATGGTTCAGCCTGTAGGGAGGCAGACACCTACACTTGGATGGCTCAGTTGCTCTTCCAACTCCACAAGTGCCCTGACAAGCCCTTCACATACTTCACCAGAAGCTCACATGCATGGCTCATGTAAACACTGCACGTAGACACCGACATGTAGGGATTAAACCAATCTCTTGGTTCCTCCTAAATCAGATCCTCCAGCAGCAATGCTGAGATCCTCCACAGTGGAAAGGAGGGATCCACTCTGGAGGGTGACCATACCTCCCTATAGAGAAAGGAGGCAAGAGCAGGGTTCTCAGTGGGTTTGTTCTTGCCCTGAGATGGGTTCTCATTTGAGACTTTCGAGGTCAGGAGAGTTAGGGAATGACTAATATTTCCTGCCCAGAGCCTTTTGTACTGTAATTCGCTAGATCTCTTCCTGCCTGAAGTCCTCTCCATCATAAATCTAATTCAGAAACTCAAGGCCTCTACCCAAATATCCCAGACCTCTTGTCCCATACCAACTCTTTACTCTTTCTTGCCATAGTGCACTGTTCATTGTGCCTGTCCCACAATAAATGGATTACAGTCATCAATGTCATTTAATGTGGGTAAAGTGAAACCCAGTTAAAATGACTTTTGGTCAGTCCTGGATTAGAACATGTTGAAGTTTATAAACCACCATCCCCCCACAGAGCATTGCACAAGAAACAAATGGAACATGTCTCCTGGGGATCTTTTTCTCTAGAGAATCCAGATGCTTTCAAGGCGCCTGGTAACAGTACAAAATAGTCTGCTATTAAAATTCAAAAGCAAGTAAAATAGCCCTTCCCTGCAGGCTTTCTTTCTATGAGGCATTTCTGATGAGAATCCAGAGTCTCTGCAGAGGCCTGGCATATGAAATACAAATTATATAGCTAGCATTCCCCTCTTTAGAAGTGACTGTGTGAAGCACAAAATCCCTTTGCAATTCACACTCACGATGAGAGGCAGCTCCTTATGTTCAGACTGCTCCTCTCAGCATGCCTTGGGCTGAAGGCCTGCAAGGCTTGTAGCCCAGGAGCTACCTGCCCTTCCTAGAGTCATCCCACCTCAGGGGAGAGCACATCTCCTACATCCTTCAGAGCACAGTGGAGAGTCCACAGACAGAACCACCCTCTTGCTTTCTCTAGACCCCTAGAAACACACCAGGGCTGCATTTGTCCTTCCATCCCCACCTCTGGAGCCTTCCTGCTGACATTGGAAAGGGCACGTGTACAACTACGCATTTTGGGCTATTTTGTCACGGGGATAGGTTAAAAATGAGTCATGGTCTTTTTCACTAAGGACTTGCACAGCGGAGTTTTTCCACGCAGTGAGCCATTATGAACCCATAGGTGGAGAAGATAATTATGACTGGTGTAAAGCTGTGCCTAATTTCCCATTCCATAAAGGGGAGACAATAACTCCCTTTCCTTGTGGAGGTGTGTGATGATTTAATCACAAGGCGAGCTCTGTATTTATGGATTTTAAAGACACCGCTATGATTTTGTAGTCCCACCTCCTGCATAACAAAGCTCAAAGCACATCATCCATGAATGTCTGTGTTGAGTTCATAATTTTGAGTTTGTAGCACTTTTCTTAGAAAGACATTCATGTGACCAATCTGAAAGTATGTGTGCCAAGTTATAAACCTCATTTTCTATGCTAACTTACGCACAGCATTGTATTTTCCATTTATAAATTCAGCTTGGGAGTAGAGTCTCTGTTTTGTGCTGTCTCTTGATTTTATACTTACCCCCCATTCACTGCAAGATTGCAGTAATGTCAGCCTGCCAGTGCCCTGATCAAAAAAAGAATCTCCCACATGCCTGAGAGATCATCACTGAGAAATTGTGGATAAAACCATGTATGTTCCTTTCACCAGCTGAGTGATATGGCAGAAAATGATCTTCCTTGGGCTGTGAATGACAGAAGAAACTATTACTCTTTGCAGCTGGGTGGGTCTATGTGTTTAGCCCTTCTAATTCATCGTTTGCTTTATGTTCGTGTACCAAATTAGAAGGGACAAAGGTTTTATTTTGCATATTTTCCGAGAAAGTGAAGATAATCGCTGCATGATGTCCTCATGAATTAGAATAATTCTGACTGGGATCTCTTTGTAGGCATGTATAAGGATGGATCAAAAAGAAATTTATAGGGGAGGTATGCCCACATGCCCATGAGTCCAGTTTAACAAACACAAGAATACACTTGGTGAAAGAGCTGAATTCAATTCTCTTCAATTAAAATGGTTTTCATATGGTGAAGAACCTAATTATTTTGAGAAATTGGTTTAACCTGCTGTATTTCAAAGGAGGTTCAGTTTTGTTGTCTGGTGATATGACAGGCTGAGTTTGTTGTCCCCCATCACAGGATTTTGCTCTTGCAAAAGCATTGCCTGGCAAGAGCTAATGCAGCCTAAGTTATTTTCCTTATACTGTTGAATGTGGGATCACCATAATACATCTGAGGACATTTTGCTCCCCTACTCAGTATGGGAGGAAAGGATGTGCTTCCTGATGGGATACATGGAGAAAATGAACCTCTGAGTAGCTGTGAGAAGATTTAGGGCTCAGAAGATAAGTTTATACTTTGTCACATGCAAGTAAGCTAATCTGAAGACAGAGGTGCTGGTCGACCTCTAAAATCCAAGAAGGTCTGGCCCAGGGGCACAGCATCCTCAAAAGTCTTCAGTTAACGAAGACTGTAGATCTCTTGTTCTTTCTAAAAGTAACATGGCACGATTAAAAAATTCCCATGCCAAATGTTTGTGTTTTTTCTCTCACCCGCTGATCATTGTGTCCTCTAAAGAGTGAAACTGAGAGCAGATAGGCTTAGTGAGGGGGCAGCTAGGGAGAAGATGTGGAGTGTGAATGCAGAGTGTTATGCCTGGAAGGAAGACTGAGATGAAAGAGCTGTGCTAAAGTATCTGACCGGGGACCCACAGCCAGGAGGGCCAGCTTGAATCCAGACCAAAAAAGATGTGAGGGGACTTACTAACACTTTTTTGCAGGATATAATTTTTGTGTCTACTTCTGGCGACCTTCTTGAGATCACCCACACACCATGCACAGCAGGATCATCACTAGCCAAGAAGAGCTCCTATGAGTGCTCTCTCTTGGTGCTGACAGTGAGGGAATTGCTTGGATTCCCTGCACTCTGGTTGCTTCTCCATCCTCTCTTCGAGGCAAGGAGCCATGGCTCTCCCTGACTCATGGAAAGAGCATCTGGCTGATCATTGCTGAGGAGAGAGGTGACAGACTGGTAGCCAAACAGAGCCAGAGGTAAAGTGTGGATGTGCATTAAAGACCCTAGGTTTCATGTTCTCTTTACCTACTTGATTAACATGACCATTAACATGAACAGTGCCTGCCTGAACTGTTTTCTGGGAGGCTGGGGAGGTCCCAGGCCATAGGAAGGTGACCTTTCTTCAAGAAGGAAGAGCCTGGTGATAACAGTCTCTCTCTTCTGTGCCTGGTAACATCATGGAGAAGTTTATTCTGGGAGTTATTGCAGTAATACTTGGGAGACAATGCAGTCATTAGTCATAGCCAGTCCATAAGTGTTTTGTACTCGTGACTAGATGAGGATGGATGAATTCACCGGCCGTGGTGTGGTGACTCTGGCCTGTGTAGGCATGAAACCACGAGGGCTCGGGACAGACACAATATTAAATTGTGTCCTTTGCCTACTGAGGAGAGAGACAAGGACACTTCATGCATAGTTGGAACTGGCACAGAGCAGCACTGGGGGAAAAGCTTCACAAAACTTTATTTGGAACAGGAAGTGGCCAGTGATGGACCCAGTGCAGAGCTTGGATGGGTGTATTCTTCACTGGGTGAAAAACTGGCTGGATGGCCGGGTCACAGGTGACTGATTAGGTGGCAGGACAGAACCACCGCTGTCTTTCAGAGCCACTTGTGATGTCACAGGTGACCAACTGGCTGATTCAGTATGAATGAACACCTGGCTTTTGCAGTGTTTGACCACCATTTGTTATTGTTCCTTTTTCCAAGACATGAACGTGGTCCACCAGGGACAATCTGCTTTCTCAGGTTACACAGAGTATCTGCTTACACAGATACTGTGTTCATGATCCCCACCTATTTTCTACTAGTAGTCAGCTGGAGGACAATATTACCTGCAGGATATCCCAGCACTGATAACAGCAATAAAATTCCAATTTTATTTGGAATAGAAAGGATGTACTCCTTTGGGGACCTGCATGCCATAAGAGGTGGAGCAATAAAACCAATAAGGGCATTGAAGCAAAGACAGAAGAGAAAGTTATGGGACAGCTGGATGTTTTTATGAAGAAAAGTAGAATTAAATGATGTGGTGATTAATCAGATAGGTGGGGCTGAGACTCCCAGAAATCAGAGAGGCAGATTAGAGGTGAGATAGTTTTTCCTGTTTAGTAGTTCCCTCCTTCCCTTTTAATACCTGAGATAATATGTTCCTCATGGAAAAATATTTTATACAACTTCATGGACAAGCCTGAGATGGCCAGAGCTTTGGCTCATAGGTGTGGGCATGGCTGATACTAGAAATGCCTCACTGTCCTATCCCATCTCTTGTCCAAGAGTGTGGTACCATTGCTGTGTCTTTGGGTTGTGGGATGCTGACTTGGCAATTGAAAAGTCATCTTTTTCCTTTTTCCTCCACTGATCAGCATCCTTAGGTGATGCAGGCTTCCTTCCTCACTCCAGCCCCTCCTGTACCTTAATGTGTCCTTAAAAATGCACAACAGTAATTTGAAAGTAATGTTGAAAATCGAGACTGATGCTTTTGGCCTTCCATAAGGATCTAGAATGTTTGACCTATTTTCCTCTGTGGTGGTTTAACCCAGCCAGGAATGCAGCTGCTCATTCACTCCCCCCAGGTGGGATGGGGGAGAGAATCAGAAGGGTGAAAGTGAGAAAACTCATGGGTTGAGATAAAGACAGCTTCATAGCAAAAGCAAAATCTGTGCATGCAAACAGAGCAAAACAAGGAATCATTCATCACTTCCCATGGGCACGCAAGCCTTCAGGAATCCCCAGGAAAGCAGGGCTACATCCCGTGTAATGGTGACCTGTGAAAACAAATCCATCACTATAAATGTCCCCCACTTCCTCCTATCCCAAACAGGACACCCTATGGTTTGGGATATCCCTTGGGTCAGTTGGGGTCAGCTGTCCCAGCTGTGTCCCCTCTCAGCTCCTTGTACACCCCCAGCCCCCTCGCTGGTGGGGTCAGTGAGGAGCAGCAAAGGCCTTGGCTCTGTGTGAGCACTGCTCAGCAATAGTGAAACCACCTCTGTGTTATCAACCCTGTTTCTAGCACAAATCCAAAACACAGCCCCGTACCAGCTACTATGAAGAAAATTAACTCTACCCCAGCCAAAACCAGCATATCCTCCCACTTGGTTACTTCTCTCCTTTTAATAAATCAAATAAAACTGTAGGAGCACTGCATTTCATCTTGTCTGAACTGTTATATTTAATCTCCTGAGTGGGTGGGGTTGGTTTGTGTGGAGGGGAAAAGCTCAGAGCCTGAAAACATGAGAGATGACTCTTTTAAGCTTTTCTGATTTCACGGAAAGTTGCCAGATAGCATTTTAATTAGGATCTATCAAAACCAATCAGGAAAAAAAGAAGGTTTGTCAAGTTGTTAGCAGCCGCTAAGCTTTTTAGAGTTTGTAGGATGGGGTTTTTTTGCCTTGTGCACAAATTTATTCATCCTAACAATTTTACAGCTCTGCTCCCTTGCTTACAGCACATCTCTCTGCATGAGAAACCTCTTCTATCATCTTTGCCGCTAGCTCCATTGGTAATTTTCCTGCTGGGATGGGCAGGAGCACTCAGGCATTGCCAAGGTAGAGATTAGATTTTCACTTTGCAATTTGGAATCTTTTTTTCCTGGTGCTAAAAACATTTTCCTTGTGTGCTGATAATGCCATTATTTCTGTTTCATCTGCAAAGTAAGTTTGGAACTCAAGGATCCTCAGTATTCACTTAGTATGTAAAACATAAGCATGATAAATAATCATATTATGTAGCTTACTAGGGAAAAAAGGGGAAACCAGCACAATCTTAAATTAGAAGATTTTCTTCAGCAGATTTTAGCGGAAAAGGTTTTTACCACCCATTTGTAATTCCACGATGTGGTTCACATTATCCCTGGAATTCTTTGCTCTGTTTGTTGTGTTTTCAGAGATTTTGGTCAACAGGGAGTGAGTAAAATATTGCAAGTTAGGATCATCTTGAAGTGTTTTCCTGGATCAGAGATTTCATTGTCAAGATACTGGTCACACCATCTCTGACATCCGGGAATATTTCTTGTTCAAAAACACAGTTTAAAATAAAATTGTTCACTTTCGTGTCTAATATGGCCACTGAAGGAAAATATATGACAGCTGGAGGCTGTAAAAACAGGGTAGGATCACTGAACACATCTGGAAATACTTTAATTCCTGCACATTCAACTTTGAACTATTTGTTTCCTATGTAAACACAAAACTAGTAATTAAAGTAGAAGACTTAACTCATGTGGATTGCCATCTTTTAACTACTGGTTTGAAGAAGGGAGAGGAAAGAGAAGGGGTAATTTTACCTTTGTAGATTTGAAGGCCAAAAGGACCATTAGATGTGACCAGCTGTGTAACTGGTAGACTGGTGAATTCCACCCCATTGCTCCTCTTTCGAGCCCAAACCCTTGAGTCCACCATAGCGTATTTTCCTGAAAGACAGTTAATCTTGGTAGAAGAAAATCAAGAAATGATGCTACACATTTGACAGTGGAGGGAATACTTATTAAATGAGTTTTAAGAAAGCATAAAGTTAATTAAAAGCTTTTCAAGCCCTTTTTTGAAACAATCTAAGGATGTATGACATTTAAATTTGATTTGCAATAAACCAGTTACAAAGACCTATAGTTTTATCTGTAATTAATTATATATTTAACTTAATATTTGTAACAGAGGCATAAAGGATATGCAATCAAAAACCAGTCAACTTGGTAAATTATTCTGAGGGATTGCTTCAAATAAGGTTAAATTTGCTGACTTGCCATGAAACTTTGCACAGTTGGCTCAAGATGATAAATTAACTCTGTAAAAGTAAAACTGCTTTAAATATATTTTTATTGCATGGGGACGAGTGGTGATTTTTATACAGTGTTAGGTAGGGCCTTATCTGCTGGTCACCATTTTGGGTCAGCAAGTCTTTCCTGTCTCTGTGAAGGCACAGTGCATGCTTCAGCCCTCTGCAGCGTGCTGGGCTCTGTGAAACCAGTGCCAAACTGCAGGTGATGTTATTGCCAAGCATTGCCTTGCCTGTCTTGAAATCATGCACACCTTGGCTCTTCTGGGTTTGCTTCTGTGCTCAAAGGACATGTCTCTGCTGTGCTGGTGGAAGCTGCACAAGGTGCCCTCGTCAGGATGATGACCAAGCTTGACTGAAGGCAAACTCAAGGTGGGCAACGCCAAACTGGCATTCAGTTGGCAAGCAGCAAGACTTGTATGAGTCAGTTTGTCCTTGGAAAGCCAGGACTCAACAAGCCCAGGAGCCTGGCTTGATTGTTGTGTTCTTTGTTTCCACTAGAGGTGGGAAAACTTGTTAAAAAAACACTGACTTTTTGAGTTTCTCCTCTGCATGCTTTTGTTTTTTTTCTTCTGAGGTCCAATGTGGAAAACTTAAACATTTGGGGAAATGAAGAAAATGTGCTTTGTGTGAAATATAGCATTCAGAATAGAATCTGGACATTTTTAGAATAAGTATTATATTATTGATACTGCACTTCTACCTTTTACTAATAAATATTCCCAATGATATCAATATATATCAAATTGTATAATATCAATAGCAATGATTTCCACAGGTTTTAGACTTTACTACTTGTACTTCACAGTGCTTTGTTATACTGAATTATAGTGAATATATATATATAACAATGCCTTTTTCCCTGATCTTTCCTCCTGAATGATGAAGATTTTCTTCTTTTTCTGCAGGACAATATAAGAGGATGTAACCTTTCTTTTTTTTTACAGGTCAACAATATTGATGCTTTTTATTTTCAAGTCTGTAATTTCCCTACCTATTTTATCAGTATTTATAAAGATAAAACATAGTAAAAACATAGATAAAAAAGCAGGCACTTTTGTATGCAGCACTATTGTATGTGTGGAGTGTATTTGTCAATATTGGGAAGTAAAGAATTTAATAGCACCACCAAAGTGTTTCTGTAACATATAATGATAAAGAATATATTGTTTATTAGATATTAAAAAAGATTGCAAAAGATTTTAAATTCCAGGTATCCATTAATCTGTTTCTTAAACATTCCAATGAAATTTCAGATAAATAGATCTGTGGTGTTACTTACCTTATTGAAATCAAATTTCCTGCTGCAAAGGGTGAAAAACTGAGCAGTGATTTGCCACAAGGCGATGCAAAGCACCAGGAGGTAAGTATAGGTTATAGCTAAGAGAAAAAGGGGCTTTAGAGAAAGGACTAAAAGGCAAACTGCACTGGGCTGCAAAAGAAGCAAATGGGAGAATGCAGAAATGCAGAAACAACAGGAGACAGTCGGTGATGCCCATGGATAGATCTCTCTTTGCAGCTGCTGAGGCTTTGCCTTTCAGGGCCTAATCTCACCCAACAGGTTTTTTCAAAGGAAAAACGTGAGGTTGTTGTGGAATGCCAGCCTCTTTCTCCAGATTCCAGTGGTGGCAGATTCACCTGAACATCAGTATTACCAGAGAAGAGTTTTCATATTGCAGAACATCACTGTGTATCTTATGGCTACAGAGCAGAGGAGTTTTTGCAGCTCCTCCTGTACAGTGTCTTGTGTGTCTCAAAGTCTCTCTGGTTTGTGGGGTACAAAATTCTTGTAAAAGTGTAGGACTGTAAAGTGATGCCCTCAGAAAAAAATCCCAGTCCTAACTGTACCCATACAGAGAGGCTCTGAGCTGACTGTCGCCTCTCACGGCTGAGATGGCAATAAAAATTTCTAAAGAAAGCAGCACCTCGATGCACAAGAGCTGTCAAAAAAACCTCCAAATTGCATCTTATGAACTGTTAGGAAAACAACACAGATCAAACCACAAGATACCATCGTGCTGTTGTACAAAACCCTCAAAGAGCTCTTGTGCAGTTCTGCTTCCCCTGTCTCAAAACCAATCTACTAGAAGTGGGAATGGCAGAAAGGAGAATAGCAAGGATAATGAAAGATATGGCTTAGTTTCTGTACATACAACTGAGGAGACAGGAATCTATAAAATCATGAGTGACATGGAAAAGCTAAACAGGGAATAGCTAATTGTGGTTTCCAATGCAAGAATCATTACATTGGAATGATGGGAGTGTTTTACTGCTTAAAATGAAATTTAAAGGAACCGTGTTCCCAAGATGTAAAAGGCTTTATTTCTTTCCAAAGCAAGGAAGTGAAGTGCTGAAGTGCTTGCCACAGAATATTGCTGGTGGAAAAAGCTGGAGTTAAAAAGGGTATGGTCCAGCTAGGGTTTTAGTCTGCCCTGACAAGGCGTTTCTTATGTGAACTTGGAATTTGATGAAAAATTCTTATGTATTGGACTTATAGACCTTTAATTTATCTGTGTGAGAGTGTCTGGCACTGGGGTTTTTGATAAGAAATTTTATGTATTGATTCAAATCATGTGGCAAAAACCTGACTTTGGTTACCATATATCCCCGGCACTAAAGGGACTGACTGTTGTCACTCCTGTAATAGAGGATGCAATTCCAGTGTCAGTTGTAGGATTTGAAGTAGAGAATAAACCAAGAAAACCACTACTGATAGCAGATACACTCCTGAGAGTATTTCATGAGGCTGTACTTGAAAATGATACAGGGAACAGTAGAATACATGCATGTTTGACCAAAAAGAATTATCCGGTTTCAAAACCAACTGGAATAAATTTACAGAAGCTGCAGCTGAGTGTGACACATCACTGGAAGCCACCATGGTTTTGACTGTGCACCGGCCAGGGAGTCACACATGTAACCAATACTTCCAGTTCCACCTGAAGTGTTGAAGTGGCAATTCATGACCAGCTATCTGAAGACAACCCCATTGGCTTCAGAGATGCTGAAGCATTTGCTGCTCTGAAGCATTTGAAATGCTTCAGAAAAATACAGGAAGTGTAAGTGGATGTACCTTGAAGAGCTTAAAGAAGGGTATAAAAAGAACTATTCAGAGCAAAAAAATGCAAACTGGACACAGACAAGATCTTGAAATGTGTGAAATGTGCTGAAAACTGCAATGAAACAAAAACTTGTGCTAATAAATCAGGACTTGAAGCTGTGGACCACATGTACATGACAAAAGAGTGACTATTTCTCAGCTTTAGCATACTCATCCTAACACTAATTGCTTTAGTGGAAAAACTAGCACCAAATCCATCATCAGTCATGTTAGACTGATATTTGCCAGATGTAAGATCCCAGCAGTAATTGGAAGCAATAACCCTCTGGTTCAATAGACAAGATTTCAAACAATTTATAGTTGTTCATGAGTTTGAGTTTCTCTCTGTCTCAAGCCATACAAAAACGTGGTGGAGGATATCAGCAAAGGTAGATGCCTACACAGTGGTCCCAAAATCTGGTGAGGAGGACCCAGGGGTGCAAGACCCTGCAGCTGGTGTACATGTTGTTACCACAGAGGATCTCCGGAGGAAGATTTGTGGAAGAATCAGAGTGCACTTGCAAGCTAGTCTGAGTAAGAGGAATAGGGTTATGAAACCTGTCAAAATAGCCCTAAAAGTAAAGGAAAAAATGAGAACATTGCAGAGCTGTAAAAGAATGAGCAGAGGGACAGAGATGGATGGGCCTCTTAGAAGGGCAGCCAGCACACACAGCGCTTCTGGGAGCTCCTGAGAGACCAACTGAGTGCTGCTAAAACAGTTAAAGTGGAGCTGAATGTGTATTTTTTTTTCTAAGTGCCGTAATACAAATTGCAATGTGAGCTAATTTATGGCTGAAAAACAGGGAGTTGTGTTATGAGGATATTGATTTCCAGGATAAGAAACAAGGTGATACTGACCAGAGATGCCCAAAAAGGAACCACCAGGCTTCTGGAGTCAGTTAAATGTCATTACTATAACTTGACTTTTCTACTGCATGTTCAGCTCAGGCTGTTGTCCTAATGGGAGCCTGAGCCAGTGTCTTGATTCTTCCTCCATGAAAACCGTGGCCAAAGCCCCTCCCTTTGAACATTTCAGGCTGGTGACAGAGCAGGACACAGCCTCTGGCTTCCTGTCTTCTCTTTGCAAGTCAGGTAACCCGACTTTGAGTATCTCAAGTTGAAGTGTTGCCAGCTGTTTTACCTTTGAAACAATCAAAGGACAGAAATAGGCTGCTCCTGTGGTCTCCCCTTGCATCTTTCTGCCATGGCTTGATGCTGAGCTACATCGGGACTAGAAAACTGCACAGGAATTCATATGGGAGGCAGACATAACATGGCAGAAAGATATGGACATGGTGAGGCCCACAAGACACAAATTATGAATTCTTGAAATAGGGTAATACCTTGTTTAGTGGGAGAAGTCCTCTTATGCTCAGCTTGGGGAGCTCAGCCTGTCTGAGATGCACCATCTGTGGATCTTCATCTGTGGATCTTCATCTACAGCCAGGTGTTATTCACCTCCTTGCTATTCACCCCTGGACAATGTGTTCTTCAAATGCAAAACACATCACATCATTAAAGGAAAAAGCTTGAGTAGCCTCATCTCTGCACCTTCCTACCCCAAATTATTGTTGGACAGTTCAGCACACTCTGTGCGCTGTTAGATCTACGTTGGTTACCTGGCTTCAGCACCATCAATATTCAGTCCACCAATGTGCAAATCCTACTCTGGGAAATAAATATCCATAAAATGTTTTGCTGAAACTCCCAACCAAAAGAAGGGCAGCTGATGCTCCTAGCTGGACTGTACAGATGACTGGAAGTAAGAGCTTCTGAAATAGCTTCTTGATTGACAATATGTGTCACATTAATCTTTTAAACAGAACAGTGTGTGCTGAGCACAAAAACATAATGGAGCTCCCAACAGCATCCTTGGACCTGCCCTCAGGACAAGGGTAGCAGTGCTTGGGCCTGATTAAAAAGTCATTTAGGTGGAGGTGGTATTCTCTGGAGGTGCCTAAAATACCACAGGCTATGTTCACTGAAGGACATAATGGCCCTGCAGGTACTGGATTGAAAATGCAGATCCCCCTCCTGTCCTGCTTGGCTGCTTCTCTTTCTGCAGGTAGCTGTGTTCTTCACAAGCTTGTTTTTGCCACTTAACCTTTCCTAACACCCCAAATCTGTCCCAGGCCTAAAGGTCTCCAGTATTATGAGTAATGAGTGTGAGCTGAGGCTGAGTGATGATGTGGTTTGTGCCGGATTTGCTCCACACTGAACTCCACACAGGGCTGAAGGAATAGAGGCTCCCTACCTTCACCATGTGGTGCTTGGAGCACCACTCCAGAAGGAGAGAGACTCATTTGATTCTTCTTGCAGCAAGTTTTGCGCTTGGATTCATGGCTGTCATCATCCATTTTCCCAGGTGTCTTGCTGAACTTGTTTGATGAGGGCCATGGTATCATATGACTTGAGCAAAAATGTTTATTTCTGTAGTCCTGCTCTGAGGGAGTTCCCAATGAGAGAAGGAGCTCAGAGCTCTGGGCTCTGCTTCAGCAAACATTTCTCTTTTGCATCTCAGTCTTTACAGCCAAAGCCCCAGTCAGGTCATCCCTCTTGGGATGATTCTGGATTCTTTATAACTTCTGGCTTCTGTGTTTCAGCTGTTGCAGTCATTTTTTTCAACAAGTAAAATCAGAAAAAGTGAGATTATCCCCAACTACATATCATCCAAAACACAGGTGTCTGGAATAGCCATGGGGGCACGCAGATTTGGACTGAGGCAGGGCAGAAGCTGGGTTGCCCACAGCTTGAATGACTCCTACCACAGCTGTGTCACAGCTGTGAGAGGGACACAGCAGCAGCCCAGACTGTAAATGCAAGCAGGGCTTGGCAATGGTCCTGAGAATGCTTAACTCCCTGGTGTAGGTAATCCATTAAAGGTGTTTGGTGGTTTTTTACTCCCTTCTCATCCTGTTATAAGGCCAGAAGCATTTTTGAACCACTTGCTCATCTCATGAATATATAAGACTTTCCTTTGGCTGTAACCTCCAGTGGAGGCACTGCCAATGGCTCACAGGAGTCTTGGCAAACCAGGAGACTTGCTTTTCATTACTATTTGTACCAGTGATTCATGTTATCTTTGGCTGGCTGGTTCATTGATGTTCCTTCATTTCCTCAGGTCCTTGAACTCTTTAGCCCAAATGTGGTATATACATGAAATTATTAACTGCTGTGGTTGCTTCTCCTTCACACGAATTCAGACACTAACGCTTCACAAATTAGTACAGAGCAAACAAAGCCAGATTAGAAGAATTGCTGAAGCTTTTCCTCTCTTGTTTTTTGAAGTGTGGTTTAGCAAAATCAATTCTAATCTCTTTTAAAAAATGATGCCAGTAGCAAAGTCCTTCTGAACTTTAATGACTATTTCCCAAATATGACTGGGAAGCTCCTGCTATTTTCAGTTGAATAGGGAGTTTTACAGAAGGTTTTTGTGAAAACAGATGAAATATTCTGATCATAAACAGCAAGTGATAAAGTAAGAATCTTCTAAACCAGACTGAAAACTGACTGCTCTGCAGTGCAGCCAAGAGGCTAATGTTTGATGAAGGTTGCCTGCAGTGCAAGTCTGCCAGGCTATCATTTCTTAAATCATAGTGGTTTGCTCAATTTTCTTTTGAAGGAAGAGAAGGGAATGTGTAAAATTAATGTCAGCAGACCCCTAGTCTCCACCAGCAGAATGGGTTGTAAAGTGCATCTTTGCCATTCTCCATCTTCCTTCTGGAGATGGAAGATATTCTTCTCCTTCTATTAGTTTGCTGGAAACCCCGTTTATTTTGCAATTTATCACCAGTTTTGGGGTTTTTTGCTCTTCCTTTTATTTTTATCACCCTGTGATGTCACACTGCAAAAAAATAACATTGTCTCTTCGAGGCACTGTGGGGAAAATCTCAGTGGCCCATGAGTATTTGTACACATAAACTTGTTTGCCATTCTTCAGGGCTCTGCTCATTACCACCATGAGGCATTTGACCCAACATGATTTATTTCTTAAAATGGCCTCTTACAGCAATTCAGTCCCCAACATGGCTCTGAATTTGCCAATGGCATCAGTTACAGATTGGGTCACACTTCCAGTTCATTGTCCCTTTGTGAGCCCTGAATGAACACAGGAGTAGCTGGACAGCAGGATGTTTCTTGGTAGATAAATTTAAGTGTGACGTAAGACCTGCATTCAAGTTATATTGCAGCACAGAGGGATAAGCTTGAATGGAAAGGAGGAAAGCAAAGTGCAGACAGAAATGCTGGATCAAATCCTGCAGATGATGAGGATTTACACCCCTGGAGGATTTACATCCACTATGGGCACAGCTCAACCCAGGTGCAGTAGTGTGCGGTTCTGCATCAGAGTCAAGACATCATCTGTGCTCTTCGGGTGTTTCTCCACTCATTTCAGTGGGGTTTAGATCATCATGGATTTAAAACTTCATCTTTTCCACTTCTGGTAGAGTTCACCTGTACACTCTTAACTGTGCTCCTTGGGGAAGGTGTCTTCCTTCCCCTTCTCTTTTCATTCACGCCCTTTCCAGCTTTCTGCCCAGCTCCTTTTCCAGGCTGGGAATGTCACTGTGCAGGAGAAGGGCAGCTTGGGACACTTCAGCTGAATGTGACTGAAACTTGCCAGATTCAAAAAGAACATTCATGGATATTTCTCACTCAAGCCACAATCAGTGAAATGATTGAAAATCCCCTCAGATTTCTTACATTTTAATATTTTTTAACCAGTTGGGAAACCTTGACACTGGCAGAAAGTCATACAGGAAAGGGTCATAAAGGCAAGAAGAGGGACTGCAGCTTGATCTTTATACAGTTAATCTCTTCTTTTCTAAAAGCCTAATTTCAAAGGATCATAAAATGCTTTGGATTGGAAGGGACCTTAAAGATCCTCTCGTTCCAGCCCCACTACCACAGGCAGGGATATCTTCCAAGAGACCCAAGCTAGTTCTACAATAAACCCCAGCATAACGGGATTTGAAATGCCATTTTAATAACAGCAACAGCATAATAGCCTTTGTTTATCATAACGTTCATTTCAGCTAGTTTTATGAAGGCTCTTGGGCTTAGGTGCTGATAAATTAGCATAAATTGCCATCTTATTAATGGCTCCCACTCTAATCTTCCTTGTGATGAGAAAGATTGGGGTGAAAAGTCTCAGCAGAAGCTGCATTTTCTAGCAGGTTGTTTTATTATTATTGTGTAGGTTAGTTTTTATTATTGTGTGGGTTGTTTTTATTATTGTGTGATTCATTTTTTGTTTTGGTTTTTTTTTTTTTCCTGTTCTGTCTAATTGTAATTAACTAACAGTTGAGAAAGTCAGCCTTGCTGCATCACCCGCAATTGCTGGGGTCCAAGCTGCAGCTGTAATTTAGAGGGCTGGAATAATCACATAATTACTCTGCAGTGATTACAGGAGGCTTGCATGGTCAGTGGATAAGAGAGATTAAATGGCAGTGGGAAAAAAGAGGCAGACATATGTTGCTAGTTAAGTTAACCACTTTATATTAATCCTCGCCTGCCCAGGGGAAGTACCACACTCCTGCCAGAGGATGGGGTGCATAAAACCTTTGCCTAGACTGTGGGGAGCATAGAGGCCTCATGCCCCAGTTCTATTGAGTGGAAAGATTAATTTTCATAGAGGAAAATAGGAGGATTAACTCCTGGAGGTAATCTGCTTTTCCTTACCCTGGCATTGCTTACGTGGCAGTCTTATGTGCAATTTCCTTGAGATGGCAACCTAAACCTTGTGGGCTGCAGCAGGAATTGAGTCACACCTGTCTGGAGCAAGGTCTGGTGCAGCATTTGGCCCAACAATGCCTCAAGATGTGCCTGGGAGACAGTTACTCTTCTTTGTTAAAACAAGATGTCTTAAATCAGGTCTGAATGCTTAACAAGGCAGTTTGGAGGTGCTTAAGTCAAGTGGTGTTTTTCCCAAGTTATTTGCCATGCAAAGGGAAGAAACATGATTTTATGTCTGTTACTGATTCTTCATTAAAAGCAAACTTTAAAAATCACAATTTTTGTTAGTGAAAAAAAGGAGGCTGGTAATAGGAGCTTGTAACAGGATACTGCAGCCCCCCTTCTCATATAAGAAACTGTTAGGAATCTTTGTTCCCACCTCGGCTAGGCAAATGGGACCAACAAAGCAAGGAGCAATGTGGGATCATTGTTCCCCTTTACTAGCCTTGGGGCTCATTCTCAGGACTGACCCTGCACAGAAACATGTCTGAATTTAACAGGTGTGTGGCAAGATTATGTTCAAGGTGGCCATGGGCTTCACAAGGCATTTATGGGCACAATCCTGGAGCTGTATTCCTCAGGCATCCCTGGGTGCTGTAGGTTGACGCAGAATAAAATAGAATATTTCAGTTGGAAGGGACCTACAGGAATCCTCTAAGTCCAGCTGTCTGACTGCTTAAGGCTGACCAAGTTAAAGCATATTATTAAGGGCATAGTTCAAAGGCCTCTTAAACACTGGGGAACACCCCTGTGCTTTGGGGAACATTTGTAGAAAACCTTAGTGCATGAAGCATCCCATCCCTGCTCCCAGCCCTGTCCTATCTTCTCTGCTCATGGTATGATTTTCAGGAGGGTAAAGCCACTCATAGAAGTGTCCAGAGGAGCTGCCATCAGGAATGACCTGGAAAAGCTGATGACTTCTGTGCATGAGGACAGCGCTTGGCTGAAAGCAGGACATTCCAGAGTCCAAGCAGAGGTGACTGCTGGAGATATTGGCAAAAACCACATTTCCCAGGGGGGAAGGATTGCTTTATTCCCCTAAAAGCTTGGAGGAAAAAAACTTCCAGTGAGATACAAAACCTGCTTTAAAACAGTGCTGGATATGGTCCCTCAGTGGGGAAGGGGGGCTGTCTGAAATCTGCTTCCCAAACACCGCTGTGTTATCAGTTGTACAGGTGCAGTGTACACGAGGGTAATGAAAACAGGATAGGAGGGGATTAGTAGGACATTGCAAACAAGTTTGTGCTAAGTGGCTTAGGGTTCATCCTGTCCTGCTTCTAAATACTGACTTCTGCTGCTTTCACCTTCCAAAACACATAAACCGTTGATTAGTAAATGAATTTATACAGATAAGCTTCAGCCATTTGTTAACAGCAAGATGTGCCCCACCACCTTATCTTTGATATTCAGAATGGAACTCATGGCATTTTGGTGCAGGGTGTCCATACTGACATTCATCTGAACTGCCAAACACAGGATGTCCATGCTGTGAGAGTGTGTGGCACATTTACCCCTTCTTAAAATCAGTCCTAAGTCCTGTAAGTACTCATTCTTTTGAGCCTTGACAACCAACATGGCATTACAGTGCAGAAAAAGATAGAGAGTACCGAAAAGACCTTTAGTTCCCAACACCCTGTCTCTCTACATGCAGATCCTCTGCACCCATTTGAGTCTGGAGTAACTAAAAATAGAAGAATAACTATATGTAGCTGTTCTAGAAGAACAGAAGAAGTAACTAACAACAGAAGTCAATTACTGCTGACACAGTTTACGTGGGGGAAACAGCCTTTCTTCAGGATGAGTCAGGTTCTTGGCTTTGGCTTTCACTGAGTTTCTTACCAAAGTTTTCAATAAGAAGGGGCAGTTGCATCACATCTAATATTTAGTAGGAAGCTTGAAAATATTCCTAAACTCCATGTCACTCTTCTGCATGCCCTGGGCCCTGCTTGACTTGATTGTCCAAAACTACCAAAACTCTCAGCCACAGAATAGATTCAGAAGCAATTTAAGAGATCATTACCTCTAATTTGCTTTTAATTCCTCTCTTGGAAACCCAGAGAGCTGCTAGCAGTTTCAGAATGATTGTGGGGGTTTGCTCCTGGTAAGTAAAAGTCCTTGGAAGAAGGCAGAAACTTTACAAGATGTGGGGGGCGTTTCATGCTGTCACTTCCAGGTTGACTCCTTGCAGCATCCCATTTAGGTTCTCCCTGTGCAAGAGACCCTGGCAGCAGCCAACAGCCTACAAGTGAGCAACTCAGGCTTTTCCCCACTTTATTAGGACACTTGGGGGCCTGTGAGTATTTCTATCCTTAGCATTAAGGAATCTGGTATCTTTTATGTCCTGACACAGGCTTTTGCCACCTTTGTGTCCTGTGTGTGGTAAGGCAACGTGCCTGTGACAAACAGGAGGGAGTCTACTTGACAAAACCTTCCTCTTCTGGTCTTGAACTTGGGTTGCTTTGCCTTAATATTTGTTCATACGCAGAGCAGGGCACTTTTTTCCTGCAGTAAACCAATACCTTTATGCTCCTAAAACACATCAGCATCCAGCCTGCCCTCTGCCAAGGGTAACACTACCATCCCCAGACCCAAAACTTGTCCATCACATAAGACCATGGCAGGTGTGCCCAGACTGGTCCCGTCCCCATAAACAATGGCTGCAATCAATCCCTACTCCCACACGGAGCTATTCTGGTCTGTGTATATGGAATCAGAGCAGCCAGAAGATGCCCTAAGCTGTGTAGTTACAGCAGGTAGTGGGGCAGCTCTCTCATCTCTCCCCTCTCACAGACACTGCTCACCCAGCAAAATCTGTTGGACTCCCTGTATCCACCTCTGTGGTGCCATCGGTTGGCTCCAGGAGAAGGGACAGAGCAGATGTCACCAATTGTGGGCTGGTGGAGCCAGAACGGGAGGAAACATCGCTGCAAAAAAAAGAGCAGAAGTTGCAATAAATGGGGAAGCATGTGGCTTTCCCGATGAAATGCTGCCTTGCCCAGTTCCCTGTACCTCTTTTTCAGGTGCAAGCAGGCACATCCACCCTCTCCACTCCACACCTGCATGTTTAAACTCCAAACCAACTTCTTAGAAAACCTTTCCACTCTCCATAAAAGCTGCGGATGGTGACATCAGTTCATGTTCCCGGTGAGGTGATTATTTCTGGGTTAAAATACCAAATCCAGCACAATGTCTGGTGGATGCCCTGGCGTCAGGGCTGCCGACTCCAGGAGGTGGCAGCCTCACACAGCGCAGGGCTCCCATGTGCTCACCTGATCCCACTCAGCTATTCGGAAAGGGCATAAAATATTTATCTGCAGAGGTATTTGAGTCTGATTCCCCACCACCACCTCTTTGTATCTGAACAATCTCTTTCTACCTGTGCTGGCATGGCAGTTTTCCAGAAAAAAGAGAGTTCTGAGTCTTGTCTATGTTTGGGCTTAAACAGGGCTGTGTGGGCTTTTTTGGTTTTGGTTGGTTTGTTTGGTTTTTTTTTGTTTGGTTGTGGGTTTTTTTTTGTTTGTTTGGGTTTTTTTTTTGTTGCACAGTGGAAAAAAAATAAACAAAATTATAACTAAAAGCTTTAAAGCTAATCCGTGGTTTCTGGTACATAGAAATCATTAAAATCCAGCATGTTTTACAAAAGAAAAGGTGAAGTGAATTTGCAGAGTGCGTATTTTTCCCTTCCCCATGCTCATATTAAAGCTTGCTCATAATATTGAATGAGCCTTTGGCCAGAGACGTGCCGAGCCTTGCCCCTGTTGATCAACAGGGATTAAAAAAAGACACCTGGGACTGCTCATGCTGAGGTAATGAAACAGGAATCTGAGGGCTCTGGAGAGCAATTTGGAAAGTTTCTTTTCTTATTACTATGGCTGGGACAGGCTTTTCCCCAAATTTAGTATTCTGTCCGGGAGAATATAAAATAATGAGACTACTGCTGCTTCCTAGGGGAGACCCTTGAATTGCCTTGGAGATATCACTGTCAGCCTGACTTTTTTTTCTGTCTAAATCTGACCTGAAAAAAGGAGCAAAGAAGAAAGCAGGGAAACATAAAGCAGGAAAACATAAGCCTGTTTTGATGCTTTCTGGTGGCCAAAAATTAATTTTATAATTTATTTTTTTGTTGTTGGTTTTTTTTTTTTGTTTTGGGTGTTTTTTGTTTTGTTTTGTTTTTTTTTTTCAGTGGGGAGTTGTTTGTTGATTCATTTTACGTAAAAAACCCCAAGGTTAGGGAGTTCACTACTGAAAACATTTCTCTTTGGAAAATGAGAAGAACAGAGTATTGGTCACAGTGTGTTCTCAAGGTCTCTGCAATCGATGGGGAAGGGATGCTATGAGACTGAAAAAACACAGGGTGTTTCACTGTTGTCCATTGAAAGGATCAAAAGCTGTCACAGTAAAAAAAAGAGAGAGCAGCTGCTGGAGCAGTCAGAGGAGGAGAATGAGATGTGGGGTTTACAACAAGCTGGCTTTAGGGCATGAGGAATTCAAACTCCAAGGAGTTCCACCAAGGAACACCAACATGTTCCTTGCAAGTCAGGAGGAGGAAAACCAGAGTGCTCCATGCAGAGGGCTGGAAAAAGCTGCTAAGAAAGAAAGTCGGTCAATAAGGAGAGATCCATTGCTGTTTCAGCTTGCTTTTAGCAGCTCTAAAACTGCCCTGATGCTGAACATGGACCTGTTGTGTCTCTGATGTTGCCCCTTGGGCTCTCACTGCCGGCTGCAATCTCTGATGGTCCCGCAGGAAAGCCATTATTCCACACATTTATGACACGCTGGGGGCTGCTCTGCAGAGCAGAGCTCTGGCTGGCTGCAGCTGGGCTTGCAGACAAGGTGAGAAGGGCAGATGTGCAACTACAGTGGCTTTTTAATGGGGCCTTGTGTGCAAATTACACCTGCCACACAGCCACCCCAGCCCTGAGGAATAAATGTGAGAAGCTTGGCAACCATCTCTGCTAGCGACTTAAGTGAAACGGGGAGCTGGGCAAATCATAGAATGGTTTGGGTTGGAAAAGACCTTTAAATGTCAATTAGCCCAACTGCCCTGCAATGTGCAGGGACAGCTTCCACTAGATCAGATTGCTCAAAGCCCTGTCCAGCCTAGTGTTGAACATTTCCAGGGTTGGGGCATCCACCACACCTCTTGGTGACCTATGCCAACGTTTTATCACCCACATCATAGAAAATTTCTTCCTTAAAATAGTGGCTCAACTCATCATATACTTTGCTTCCAGTCATTTGAGTGGTGGTGCCTGGGTGTTGCTCATGTTTCACTTTGGATGGATATGAACGTTCAGGCACTTGGAGCTGCAGCTGCAGGAAGTGCCACCCAAACCTGGCTGCTTTTGGTAAGCTGGTCCCTGAGATTTGGGGTGGGGAAAAGTGCGCTGGGGACACTGGCCAGCTGCGGGACACCGGCCAGCTGCGGGACACCAGAAATAAGCAGTGTCTTCAAAGCAGTTTGGGAGGTTGGATCACAGTAGCCACAGGGATGAGCCAACAGACAATGAGAAAAGTCAATAATAGAGTTTGCAAACAGTGCTGGGAATTCAGTAAAGGAAAATCCAAGGATAAATCCTCAGTGAAAGTTGCTTCCCAGCTTCTATCCCTCTGAATACAGGTGACCTAATCCACTTCCATCCCATTGGCATGTAAAACTGGCTATGCAGCCTGTGGAGGGTGTGCCAGCCTTCTGCTGGGTATCTGTCTTTGTCAGGGCTGGTGTAGAGCTGGCATGTCTGTCATCACCCTGGACCCTTTCTGAGCTGCTCTTTTGTTCACTGGAGCAAAAAACCAGGTCTCATGTGAAGGGCTGAGCAGCTGGGGCCACCACCTGAAAATAAAAGGCCACAGGGATAAAGGAGAGCTGGCAGAGCCCCTTTTCACACAAAGGAGAATAAACATATGGAATAGGTTAACATGTGAGGTGGCTGAAGCCGTGCTATAAATAAGTTCAGTAGGCACTGCTGGGAAAAAAAAACACGGTGGGGAGGAAGGGATTGCAGATATTAGGATGGGGGTGAAGATAAAGATAAGCTTATGATAAAGGGAAAATAAGATGGAGAAGCAGTCTGGTCTCTTCTTCTTCCAGCTGTGCTGTGAGTTGGAGGAAAGAGCTGTTTCTGACCCACATGTCTGAACCAGCAGTGATTGGTCTGTTCAGCATAAAGAAGGTTTTGCCCATAAAACTGGAGAGTGTTGAAGACAGTTGGCAGCATGGTGTAAGGAATTGGGTGTTACATGCCTCTGGTTTTGAAGCTGCTCTAAAGGGTGGATGTGTGTGTTTGGAGGCTGGTATTGATCAGAAATACATCTGGAGGGGGCATTTCTCCAGACAGTGTCTTGCTGAGAGGGGAAAGGGTGAGGGTACAGGGAAAGGACCTCAGCTCTGCAGAGCACCTCATCAAGGAGCAGTGGCAAAGCGCAGAGACTCCTCTGTAAAGCCTCCTCTGCAATAAAGCATGAAGAGGTCACATTGTGATGGAGTGAGAGGAGATGCACTGCAGTGGTGCCTGGGGCTGGTGGAGACATGGAGGTCCAACAGTGCTGTGAGAAAGATCAGAACCTACTCCTGCCTCAGCCCCCAATAACATTAATTTCTTGATGTCATCAACAGACACGGGGAGAAAGAAGCAGTGAATTCAAGTAAACTGCCTGGGTGTAGTGGATGATTTTTGGTTGCCTTGGCCAAGCAGCTCTTTAGGAACTAAAATATGACCCAAGTCCAGCAAATCCATCTCTAAGATTTTTTGTAATCTTTTATTTTCTGCGTAACAGATCTCTTTAATAACTCTGTGCTGGAAAAACCCAGCACTTAAACAGGAAACATGTCCTGAGCTTTGCAAAGGAAGATGTTTCCAAAATCTTCATGTGGATAAGCATCTCCTGGCCAAATGGAGTAAACATCCTATGCTGTGATACTTGCAGATCCAGCCAAACTTATTTTACCAGCTATAGTAGCCACTTTTTTGGCTGCCATGGTGGGAAATGAGCTGAGAATCTGCAGAGTGAGAAGCCAAGGTTTGATAAACTGGAATTTTAAGTGATGTTAGTGGTGGGTTGCACTTCCAGGGAGCGCAGCTGATGGGTTTTAGGGGATTTCTGATGCTTACCCTGACAATAAACGCCTGATGTCTGCTCTGACTTACTGGAGCCTGGCATCACTCACAACAGAAAGGAAACATTAGAACCCCTGAGTTGCTTTCTTTGAAAAGCAAACTCTTCTGTTACCCAAGTTAACCCTAAAGACATCTGTCTGTCTTGCAAAGGTGACAGAGCATCTGTTCTGGGATTTGGGTTGGGACTTCCCTCCCCACCTGGGCTGTAACAGGCCTTTCTGAGATTTCAGGGAAAAGTTTTGGGATGCTATTGCAAGTCCAATAGCTACAACCTGAGCAGGGGCAAAGTGTCTGGTGAAAATTGCTGGTGAAAATTGAGGCATTGAAGGAACATTTGCGGCAATCATAGAACCATAGAATTGTTTAGGCTGGAAAAGACTCCAGGATGATTGAGTCCAACCATTAACCCAGAAATGCCAGGACCATGTCCCTAAGCACCACATTTACACGCCTTTTGAATACCTCCAGGGATACTGACTCCACCACTGCCCTGGGCAGCTTGTTCCAATGATTCTGGTGCCTGTGAATGCTGAAATGCCTGGGTGACTATGTGTGGCTTGTGTGAGTCACCATATTTTGTGACTTCTAAAATTCCAGTTAAACTGAAATGCAGGCACGTAAGTCCCTTTGTAGATCTGGGCCTTGGAGCAAATGTTTTAGTTCAAAGTTTTCCCTATAAATGTACAGAAAATAACCTAATGTGATGTTAGCCTATAGACATCACAGCCCAGTGAAAGCATCATCAGATGGTTCCTCAGAGTTAATTCATCCATTCATTATTAATGTGTGCCTGGAATTTCAATTTACTCTCATTAAAATGTGATTGATGATAAAGATACAGCACATAAGAGTCACACTGCACCAGCTCTTTCTTTGCACTCAGCAGAAAAACCCAAGAGCTGCTTCATGAGCAAAATCAGGCCATTTGCTTTGCTTCCTGTGCAAAAGTTGGACTTTTCTGGTCTCTCTATGGTAGCTACTTTTCCTTTGTCTCTTTCATACTTCATTACCATGCAGTGAATTGGGAAAACCAGAAAGAAATGAAGAGCAAACATAGGAAATGTCACTACTGGGCTTGCAGCTTTAGTGCAGGCTCAGTAAAAAGGTGCTCAAGGGGCTGACACTGGTGCCCCACGCCTGGAGCTGGTGATGTGGCCCTGTTAAACAGAGCAGTGTCACCATGGCACATGGTCACTACCACCCTCCTCCTCCTCCTCCTCTGAACGTGGGCGACTATTTCCCGCGTAGCCTGGCCAGGCTCCAAGCTATGCTCTGAGCCAAACCCTGGCCTGCAGTCATACAGGAGTTAAGGCCTCATTAGTTTCTTATTCCCATGTCAGCAGGCTGTTAGCAGGCTCTGAATTGGCCAGCTGGTTTCTGGAGAAGAGCCAACCTGCAGCAGCACAGGCTCAGTCCACCCAGCAGGCACTGCTGCTGCTGGAAAGATGCATTTTGCATGCATCCCATGACACTGGCCCCAGTTCTTCTTCTCTCAAGGGATCCCTCTTGAATGAAGTTTTGTAGTTGATGGTCCCAGAACTTCCATGCCAGACTGCTGTCAACCCAAGTTCCTCAGAAAATGTTTCTCCACCAGCCACTTTTCATCTCTTCCCTGCTCTCCAAATTCCTGGGTGTCTTGGTCCAGAATAAGCTTTTCTTGATTGCTTAGTTCCCCAGAGAGCTGTCTGTAGCCCTGTGTGTTGTGTTGGATGGTGCTCTCCACTGTGAAGCAAACATCTAAAGAGTCTGCTACCTTTTCATCTCTCAAGCCAAATTTTCAATGCTAAGTCAGAGCCAGCAGGGTCTAACCCGGTCTTCAGATCTTCTTCTGGACAGCTCCAGCCTTAGTCTGCAAAGAGCTGCTCTTTTCATCTGGCACTAGGCACAAAATCCACTGGCAAGAGATTTTCTTCCCTCAGATGTGTGTGGGGGAAGTACTGCTGCAAATCATGCTTAAAATTCAAGCTGGGCAGAAAAGCCTTGAAATGCCTTTAAAAGGCTGAGAAAAACATTTATGTATGGCTGTGTAACCTATCCCTGGAGATGGGAGAAAGAGAACTGCTGGTGTCCCACCATGATTGGGGTTTTTTCACCTATTCCCTCTCATTCATACCTTTTTTTTTTCTTTCTATCCTTAGATCTCCCTGGTAATATGATCCATATGATTATTCTCCTTCCAGGGAAAGCAACACCAGCATTCACATTGCACACTTGTACACTGCCATGTTTTCCTAATGTGCAGTGGGTTGTTAGGAGGAATTTCAAGGCTTTCCATAATTTCCAAAGTTGGCAATTAGATCACTGCCTCCCCTCTGTCTCTTGCAGTGAAAATAAACTCCCATTTCCTTTACTTTCCCTCATACCAATTCCCAGGAATTTCTGAATGTTTTGTGATTTCTCCAAAGCTTTGCTCCTCTGGGTAACTGCAGAGTATCTGAGACAAGGTCATGGATCCCATACCCAGGTCTCTAGCTGAGATGTAGCCATTCCTTTGCAAAGCAAAGCCTCTTCTTGCCCCTGATTTCCACACTGCAGCTTGACACCTTCTCAGTTGCTTTCTTTTCTGCAGTGTTGCAGATGGGGAAGGTTTCCTGCCCTGGGAAATGAATGGCTTTTGATGCCACATGAAGACCATGGGTGTCTGGGTCCTTTACTTTGCTCTTTCTCTGTCATCTTTCTGTTTCCCAGCGGTCCAGCAGGAGATGTGATTGCGAAGCACCCTCTGGTCCTCTGCGTGCATCTCATGGGGCAAGGTGGTGGTGGGTTTGGTAAGGATGGGAAATTGCAGATTCAGAAATAGAGGGGCATTTTTCCAGACTGACTGACCATTTTTTGAATCACATCAAGTCCCTCATTCAGGCAAAATTTCAGCTCAGGACAGCAAGATTTTGCATAATTAGATTTCACCATGTCCCACTTACCTTTAAGAGATAGACTCTGCAATGGTATGAGCTTACAAGGGAGATTCTGGGAGTTTCAAGGCATTCAGTGCTGCTTTCTGAAAAGCTGTGAGAGCTTGGTAGAGATTACATCAAACTTACCTTCAGGAAAATAAAAAATACAGACTGTAGGAACTAAGCAGTTAAACAGGAGGAGAAAATTCAGGGCATGTTCACGAGGAAGTTTTGCAAATCCTAGTTAGAAAATCTCAGTGACATTTTGGGGTAGGTAAAACAGAGACTTAATAGGAAGAAAATATCCCATGTACTGTGGAGGAACTGTTCCTAGCCAGAAGCCTTGGGCAGAGGGGATCAAGTACAGTGTTTCTTTCAGAGAAAGAAGAAATTGCTGCTGAAAGCAAAGATATCAACAATGTGTCTGAGTAGCCCTACGGATTGCTGTTCATTTATGATAATAACTTTGAACAAAGAGAAATTTCACCAGCAAGCGGCACTTTTTCCAGACCTGTGCTGTCAGGCAGGAAGCTTGATACAGATTTGAGTTGTTTGAGATCTGAAACTTGAGTCATTCAGAAGACCTAATGGCCTTCCTGTCAGATTCTTTAAATGACAAAATCCAAATCTTCTCGCTATCAGCTGTGACTTCAGTTATGCCAAAATTTCATTAACTGTTTCTTCAGGCTTTTTATGTGGGTTATCACAGTCTGAGATGGGAGTATTATCCCCATGCCTTCATTCTCAAGAACTGACACTTCTTTCTTTAGCAAAAGAAGAGGATGCAAAGTAGGGAATGTGATGAGCCCTATGGTTAGGGGACAATTTCTGTCCTGGTTCAGAAGGTGTTGCATTTGATGGTTGCATTGTGCTCCTTAATTGTTTAGAGGTGGATAGTAAATGTACAGTTTTCTCTTTCCTGGTTGCGTGTAGGAGCTCTGAGGTCAGGACAAAATGATTTCAACATCTTGATGTCTTCTTTTATATATGATCATGAACTTTCACCTCATACAAATGAAGGCCACATGACCAAAAATCTGTGATGTATTTCCTTCTCCTCAAGTGATGACAGTCACCGAACCAGCCTTGTGTTGGGTATAGCATAACACTGAAATGCATGCAATGACACTGCCTGGTTTGCTATTTGAATAGAAATTCTGGTTGAGGCCCTTAGAAGGTCTCCACTTTTTCCTCATGTCCTTTCTGTCCGACAGTAACGTATATCTACCATTTCCATGATTAGGAAGGCTCTACTAAGGTAGTGCCAAACTCTTTGGGCAACCAGATAATGAAGGATCCTGTGTAGCATTTATTTTACACTGTTCCTGAGCATTTGTTTAAGGCATCATGCAAAAGGATATTCATCTAACTTGAAGAAAACAGGAAAAAGCCAGCTTTTGTGTTTCAGGTGGATTCTAAAGTTGTTAAAAAATACTTGATGACCTCAGAAAAATGGAGTTTTTTTGCATTGCAATGAGTCTTCAAGCCAAGCGGTAGAGGAAGTGGGGAGATATGGCTTGAGCTGTCACAAAGGAATCAGATTCAGTTTAAACCTCTAGATTATCCATTTATTGGAACTGGTTTCCCAGAGAGTGAGCTTTTCTCTGAATTAGACAAGAAGATACCTCCTAGCTTGCACCTTCACTTCCAAAAAGAGTCTGGAAAGATCCTGCTTTCTGAAAGTACTGAAGGAAGCTCTGGATGCTTAGCCCTATACCTGATTTTATAGTCTAGGGATGTTTTAAACTCCTCACAGACATTTTATATTCATGGAGTGAGTTTTCTGTGATACAGCTCTGGGTGAATATTGATTTTGTACCACGCTCCACAAAGTTGCACTTGTGCACTATGGAGAGGAAAAGCCCTGGATTAAAGCTGCTGTAAGAAAATTCAGTCATGCAGCTCGTGTATGTGGACTTGTACAGATTATGGCCATGCTTTATGTCCTGGATTAAAGCCTTCTTCCTTGGCCTGAGAGCTGGCTGCACAGGGACACACAGGGCACATGGGAATGCACACTCTCTGCCAACTCATTTTGTTGCTATCTCCCCACAGTTCATTCTGCCTTCACACATGAGACTATCTGAGTACAGGAAAAATCACCTGGCAAGGGAAGGGAAATCTAACCCGACATGAAGACTTAGATGCTTCCTTGGAGCATACCAAGGAAGCTGTCCAAGGCTACCCTCTAATTTTGGATCTTGGCGTGTAACGGTACATCTCATTCCTGGCAAGTGAAGGAGCTCTCTTTAGGTCTAGTTGTCAGTGGCATGAGTCTGAATACATTGGATTTCTGTTTCCATTTGCCTGGAGATGTGGATGAAAGTCTGAAACAACACCTGCTGACTGTCAAATCTGAATGAAGTTCTGGGAATGGGAAAAAATGTGGGGAGAAGAAATGTACTGCTGCTTTTGCCCATGTTTTATCTTTGGAACTCATCTATTTGGTAAAATCATCAGCTGTCTGGGCATCTGCCTGTTGCTTAGCAGCAGAACTGCTCTGCTGATCTCTGGAGGACTTTATCTGGGGACATGTCAGAGGAAAGAACTGGTCCGTTATTGCTCTCAAACAGTGGAATTCTTTTTTTCTTTATCCATGATTTAGAACAGCAAGTAATTTACAGAGAAAATACCTTGTTCCTCAGTAATTCAGTTTAAGGACGTATAGAAAGAATCTAGATGTCTTCTTTAGTGCTTTATGTGCTCTATGTACTTTAGAACTCTTATTAATTCTCCAGTACTCATGAATTTTTGTTATTCACAAAATTTATCTGGGTCTTCTTGCTGCCAGTGCTATCATGGGTGAGTATTTGCTCACTGAATAAGACGTATGTGTCGTTCTGGTTTGTTGATAGCATCGTGAATCAATAGCTGTCAGGGGATGGTAGATAATTTGTGCCTTGCATTATTGCTTGGGAGAAGGAGGGGAGGTGTTCAGGAAATCAGAGAACAGAATAAATAAGTAGGCACGTGGGTATTTGTTTTGTTCTGCATTGGCATCCAGCTAAGCCAGAGGTAAAAGTTCATGGTTTTTGGGGCAACACTGGGTGATTGGCCATGAGAATGGCACAGGAGAAACAGTCCAGAGGTACATGCTGGCTCTCAGTGCAGTGCTCAAAAGCCACTCACGATGTTGTCCCATTCCTGAGCATACCAGAACTGACACGTGCTCTTCACTATTTGTAAATCCCTTTCTGCCTCTGCACAGCCTTGGTCAGCCAAGCCCCATTTTAGAAGGCTTGCATGCTTTCACCCAGCACAGATGGCTCCAGAGGGGCAGCAGCTGAAGAAGCTGATGTTTGAGCAGATGATGTACAGTGAATAGTTTGGAGAAGACACATGACAGCGTGGGACAGGACAGGAACAGAAATCCAGCCTCTGCACAAGCGGCCAACTCCTTACAAACAGCACTGCAATCATGTCCTGTGAGCTCTGCTCTACTCTACCATCTCCTTTTGGAAAACCTCATCCAGTTGTCCAGTCCAGTGCAGCTGCTGCACTTTCTGCTTTCAAATTCCTGTTTGCTGATCTCAATGTGAGAGATATAATAATATCTCCTATATATTTGTATCTCTATATAGAGATATAAAAAGCTCTCCTATAAGGTCCTGTGCTCAGGGCTGGACCTGCACCACTGTCCACCACTGCACTGAGCCACCTCTGACTCCTGCTGCTGCTGAGCATGTGCTGGCCTGTGGTTCTTTCCTGCAGCTCAACTTCCTCTTGTTGCAGATCAGTGCCAGAAGAATTAGGAAATTCAGTGACAGAATCACAGCACCATTAAGTTTGGAAAAAATCCCTAAGCTCATTGAGTCCAACCATTAATCTAACAGTACCCTGTTGCACAGCTTAACCAGGGACATTGTCAACCACATTTACCTCAGGGACCAAAGGTTGCTGAGAGCTCTGGCCAAAGCCCAGCCTCTCTTCTTCACTGCAATCCTGTTGGAAGCAGCCAAAATCTGCCTATCAGGTTCCCTGCTGTCTCCCATCCCTGTTTCCTATCTACTCTCTTCGTGTGATGTTCTTCCCTCAGAGCAGAGCTTTACAGGCTGCCTCTGTGCAATCCCACTACTAATCCAGGAGCCAGTGCCAGCCCTGCGCTCCAACTCACACTGGTCACAATGTCCCTCCTGTTGCCATTCCTTAGAAGAAGAGTCCCCCCAGCCTTCTTTCTTCCACTTGACTTTTTGAATGTGTGACCCAATCTATAATTTTTTTGGCTCTGATGGCCAGAACACCTTCATGTTGGCCCTGATGCAGCAGAGCAAATAAATGGGGGATGAATTTAGACCTGGAATGCAGCAAACAGGGTGGATGGACATCGGCTTTCTTACCCAGTTAGTCTGGGATGTGTTGGCACCTGTTCAAGCAATTTCTTGCTCAACCTGGACATTCCTATCTACTTCTGTAACGTCAGTGGGTAATGTTATGCAGCACCGAGGATAAATTCAAGGCCCAAGTGATTCCTGTGTTGTAAAGAGGCATTTTGAACTTCTGGCACTAGATCTGACTGATGGAGCCCATTTGAGTTGAGTCTGTTGCTGTACACCAAAGCTCACCTCTTCCAGCTGGCACAGCGAGACCTGGCTGCATTTCGTCTGCTTTGCACCTCATCAGCAGCGAGGATGATGCTGGAACCAATTTAGGTGGTGATGTGGTAGACAGTGCGTGAGGCAGAGCAGGATGTTGGGAGTGGCTCCGCATCTGTCTCCCATCACGGGGTCTGGCTGGGATTTTTGGTCTGGCTGTGGGAAGAGCAAATCTCAGTGAGCGAGGAGCACGTGCACCCGCAGCACACAGTTGTGCCTGGGATTGCAGCTGGGGAGCGAGCAGCCTTTAGTAAGCAAGGTTATGGCATTAGTTTGGGTGTTGGAAGATCTGGGCTCTTCTGCTGGGCCTGTGTCACTCACTTGTGAGGTTTGGATCTGTTTTTTTCAACCCAGCAGAGCCTTAAGCTCTTCCACAGTTGTTAAAATGCACAAAAATGGTCTTGATGGGGTGTGGTGCAGTTTAGCATTTGGAAAGAGGTGTGAGGCTGGTTTATTGGTGAAAGGAGCCTTAGAAAATTCAAAGTGTTGTTCTGACCCTCATTCGTGGAGTAGTTGAGGTTGGAAGGGACCTCTGGCGGTCACCTGTCCAAGCCCTCACATTCAAAGCAGGGTAATACTTCTTGTACTGCTGGCTTCCAGCACTTTCTTTACTGGTTGTCCAAGATTAAATGAATTTTGAATTTTTAAATACTGTTTCCTTGCAAAATTCCTTCCATTGTTTGTCTGGTCTGCATATCTTCTGAGTTTGAAAGAGCTGTTTGGGCTGAATGGTGCCAAAATGTGGAGTGGAGCCTTCCCTCTGCACACCCTCTGCTCCATGGACAAATGCCTGGAAAACAGTCTGATTCACAGCAGATTTCAAGCCTGTGGATCCCCAGAGGGATCCTCTGTTTATTTCTGCAGGCTCTGCTGCATAACAGAGATTGCACTGCATGCACAGAAATGTTTGAGTGATATGAGGGCCTGTTCCTAAACTGGAGCAGCTGCCACCCATTTGGCTTTGCCACAAGACTCTGGGCTATCAGCAGCCCTTGGCTGAACACGTGGATGCTGAGCAGCTCCACTGTCCCAGAAGGAGAGCAGGAGTGAGCAGCTGGAGGAGGGAATACCAATAGCCAGAAGTCTGTCCGCCACACCCATGTCTCCAGCGCAGCTGCAAGCCTTGGCTTGCAACAGGAGCTGCTGAAGAGTGCCCTTGGTTTGAGAGGTCTGGGGCAGGGCCTAGCCCTCCTCTTCACATCCGTGTTTCCTGGGTTTTGGAAACTTTCCTCCAAACCACAGCCCTCTTAGAAGCTCTCAGACATTCCTTTACCCCTGGTTTAAATAATAATGCAATTTTTTTGGTAGTTATCTGTCTACTGCCCAGCGCCTCATCAACAGGACATAGAGCTTATGTCTGCCTCATGTGGGCAGGCATCCTTTTCCAATTTTTTTGCAAAGTATGAAAGGCTAACAGAAGAAAGCTGGTTGTTATCTGTGCCGCTGCTTAATCCTCAGTCTCCAATTCCCGCTATCAGGGGGACTTTTCTCTCTGCCACCATGTTGCAGAACTGCAGATAACATAATCCTAAATCCCAGGTAAAAATTTGACCCTTCTGCCATGCAGCTTTATTTTTGAAAGTAAAGTCTCTTGCATCAGATGAATCATGGCTGGTAATATTCTCCTTCAGCCTATATTGCCTTAGCATCAAACCAAGCCCCATGTGCTTTCTGCTGTCTTATTTTCCGAAACTATTTTCAGTTTTCATCTGAAAATGTCTTTTAATGTGGCCTTGCATGTAAGACCTTCTGGGAAGAGGAATCAAAAAAATTCCATGATGCATCTTTCCCTCCTGAAAAGATTTGATTTATGGCTAAGAAGAATTATTCTGCTGCCCATAAAGTAATTTTTCAAGCATGTTGGCTACAGACCGGGTAAGATTACTTCCAAATCCAGATAGCTGTGGATTTATCAAGCCATCTAAAATGCACATGCACATGCACATATGTTTAAAAATATCCAGTGGGGCTTTTTTTTTTTTTTTTGTTACATA
>VXAX01000826.1:245368-422538 GCA_013399835.1 Leptocoma aspasia
TGGCAAAGGACATTTTTTTAAAAATATTCAGTGGGGGTTTTTTTTTTTTTTTTTGTTACATAGAATAAATTCAATCAAATTCATTAAGTTGCCTTGGATTATTACCAATGGAGTTGAGACTGGGCTATGGTCCAGGGACTGCATCTGTGCAGGTATTATTACCATGATCACCTGCACTTGTCATAGACCAGATTTTTTCTCTGTGTGCTAATTACAACCATAATGTGTGCTTTAGTTGCAAACAGTAATGTCTTATAGGAACATACTTTCATTCTTAACTGCATTCCAGTAAAAGCACATGATTCATGATGGCATTTTTTGGAAAATCCCAAGTGGTTGGAGTCTAAGCAGTATGGGAAGTTACGATGAGCCAGCCTCCAAGTTCCTGTGGATGCTCATGATACACTGTTCAGGGACACAGAGTGGGTGAACTTAATGCACTAAGTAGAAAGGGTATGTGGAGGCCTTTTTCCAGGCAATGAGCAGCTACAGTTTTCATGGAAGCAGCTGTGACCCTGCTATCTCCAGCCACATAGGCTTGCTTGGCATTCACAAGCAGTATTGGCTATTATGTGGATGTGGGCTAAAAGCTTTTGCTGACATCTTTATGGTGTGTTTAATTCTGCTCCAAGATTAGGAAACTATTATTTTTGTCCAAACATCAAGTTATCATGGCCACTAGGCAGTGTGACTGCAGAGGCAGGAACTGCAGGAAAATCCTGGCACATCACAGACTGGGGATTAAGAATCCTGCAAGCATGCTGTCTCCTGTGAACCTCACTGGTCCTAGGCTGCTGCTCCTTAAACAAGTTCCTGCCACCTGTGCTTGTGCCACTGGCACACTGTGGGCTACAAGGAGCTCAGCAAATCCAGGCTACCATGGTTAATCCTGGAGGTGCCAATGGCACCTTCCAGTGCAGGTCCTGACCCGTGTTGTATCTGCTGTACCAAAAAAGAGGGCAAACCACTTATGCAACCTTTCTTAAATTAGCTTGGATTGCTGTGCAGAAGAGTTTGACCAGTAAATTAGAAAGCCAATTAGAAGGAAAACCTGGCTCTGAATGCCTTAATGTGACCACAAGCTGCTAATAGGGTGTGGTGTCCCATGCGTGCTGTGGGCTCTAAAGACACCTCCTGGTCCTGCACCTGCCCAGAGTCACTGGCTGCTGGAAACCCTCCCTAAGCCCTGAGCCAGTTCCATGAAATGGGAGCAAAATTTGGCTGCTTTAGAAAAGCCACCCCAAATGGCTTCTGCATCCCTAGAATCTCACCTTCTTGACATGAAATGCTTACTTATACAGTCTGAGGGCCTCTTCACAGTCAAGTCAAATAAAGCACCAGAACTGTAGCCATGGTTTTCTGAACTTGTTTGGAAAATTTCTCTTTTTGAGCACCTGACTTGGTGTGGTCCTCTGGCATCTAAAAGATGTGCTGTGGTCCTGTTGACACATGTCAGGTTGCTCACATAAAGACCCCTAAAACTTTCCAGTGACAGGAAGATCTTGCTGCCTTCTTCTCTTTATAAAAAGAGTTTGTTACGAAATGCATCTTACATGATTATAAAACCTCCCACCTTCTGTTTTGGGTCTTTCAGAGTGGAACTAAACAAGCCACACACAACAGTGTCTCTTTGAGGTTCATACTTAAACGTTAGTTTTTTTCCCCTATAGTAACAGGAGAAGAATAGGCAGTGACAACTGATGGAAGAGGAATTTGAGCATCTGGAACAGGGTAAAATCCAAGAAAACAGTGAACTCTGCTAGATTTTCTTCCCACCCTGGATTCTGAATAGTTTTTCCATTCCACAAAAACACTCATGGAAGGGAGATGCTTTTCTCCCTGTTTAACTGTAACAAAAAGCATGCTGTGAATCAAAGGTGCTTCCAAGAGCATCTGGAAATATTTCCCACTCCAAGCAGAGACTGGTGATGCCTGCTGTGAATGCTTTGCAGCATCCCCCCCCAAAGAAAAAGAAAAAGAAAAGAAAGAGTGGCTGAAAGAAAACTCAGCTAGGACAGGTTCAGGGGTGTGGGGGCAGCAGGTGGAAGGAACAAGGGCTGGATGTTGGTCAGCAGCTGGTACCCCATGGTGACACCAGTGTATGCTGCTGTGAATGCAGTGCCACTGGTCCTGGGCAGCTGCTTGATTCTGTGATGGGTCACACAGGGCTTGTTTCCAGCTGTCCTGGTGCCTTTTCCATGGCAACAACATGGTTAAGAGCAAAGCCCTGATTCCCACCTGGGTGGCAGTGTGGTGATTGGCAGTGGGGGGATCCCCCAGGTTCATAGTTACTGTTGAGTCCAATTGCTGGGGCACAGTTCTGTGATGCTCTTTTGTTGGCAATATCTGGCTGTGGCCATTTCACAAAGTAAACAACATCCTGAAGCAATGGTGAGGATCACTTTAGTGGGTCTGGTACACAGAGTCGCCCCTTCTATATCCAAACCATCTCTGCTACAGGCAAGTGCCCCTTTGAGCTGAAGATGCAGTGATATATCCTGGGACTGTCCCTGGTCTCCCAGGGAGATCAGGAGGGGTCCTAATCTCTCATTGGATCTTCTTATTTTAAGGGGGGGAAGGCTTTATAGCCAGTGTGAAACTGCAAGAATTTGCTTTTCAGCTGACATGCTCTGACACATATTTCCTACACGATCTTGGCCAGTTATTTGAGCTCTCAGTGTTTCAGTTTTCCATGAGAATATTAAGACTTCCCTTACCTTGAGGTTGTATTCCTTATTGTCAGGGAGGGGCTAGGGGATCACAGGAGAGATGGATGACTTGGCACCTGTATAAACAGCTCTCAGCAAGATGCCTCTCCCTTTCTTCTCTGTTCCTCACTGCTGGGGCCTCCTGTGTCGCCAGTTCTGCTTGCCATGGGTTTCTAAGAGCTGGTAGATATGGGCTCCTAATGATGCCAGTTTTCCAGACCAAGATAGCCATCAGAAGACACGTAACTTTGACTGCAGGCTCACCAGTGGGTCACAAATCCCATCTGCGAGGGCATGGTTAATTCACCCCAGCTGCCAGTGCTGCCTGGTGCTCCAATGCTTCCACCTGCTGCCCCCTAACCAGGGTTGGTTGGGTCTATTGCTCTGCCATGGACAGAGTCAAGCAATGGACATAGAGGGGGATTTTTTATGACTCCTTACATGAAGAAAGCCTGAGATTTTCTGAGCCTAAGAGAGAACAGCTTCTGCAATTAAATGGATGCTGTTCGGCACAGGCTGTTCACTTTTGCTGGTTTCCTAGTGGTAAACTCCCAGCAAAAGCCTTGGAGAGTGATATGTAGAGAATACATAAAGACATAATATGGCAGAGAAGAAAATCAGAAATTTTTCTCATGCGTGTGTCTGTCTGTTGAGATGTATTTATTATCAGTTTCATATAATTTTATATTTTCCAATGTATTTCAGATATATGGTATGATATAAAAATATGGAGTCTCACGACAGTGTTATAAATGATTGGAAATTACCAGCTGGGAAATTTGTCTTCTGCAATATATAACACAATGGAAGCACGTTGTATTAAAAAAAAACCCCTATATTTAAAGAAATAAAATAATAAAAAAGAAATACTTGTCATAAGCAATCTGTTTCCCAGGAATATTCTGGATACAAAGTGGAGATTTATAAACCCTGCAGTGTGTGCAGAGAAAATGGATGAAAACACAAGCCGCTGGTTGGCATTAAAGTGCAGTGGCATTCCTGCAGCTCTCTGTGTCCAAGCCATGTGTACAGCATGGATCGCTTCCAGCCGGGAATCCAGCAGCGCTGCCGTCCTCCTTTCCAAAACTTGGGAAGACTGCACTTCCCTGGTGGGGTTTGCATGGGTACAGGACAGATGTTTGCTAGTCAGCAATTGGCCTTGCTAAGCTTTGGACGTGATTCTGGGCCTTTTTCTCTTTTTTTTCCTCAGAGACAGGGAAATAAATTACTTTAATTCAGCTGAGGATGCAAAGAGCTGCTGTTCATCATGGAAAAAGTAGATGTTTGCATTTTTTGTGAAGGTAACTAGATTTCTGAATAACATGTATTTCAAAATAATTGTGCATCTGTGGGAATTCAATTCCTGTTTTTGTGCCAAATAACCAGACATCTGTCAATTGATATAAAACTGGATGTATTTGACTTAATAAGTAGCAGGCTGTTGTTGTTAGGACCTGCCACCCAGAGAAGCCGTGGCAAGTGCTCTGCATTTGGCCATTGATGACTCTTGATCCATGTGCCAATAGCAATAATAAGGCTAACCAAACTGGCTCAGGGAAAGATGAAAAAATCCCCAGACTTTTATCGCAGGTTTGGAAACAGGCAGGATCTACAGGTCTCACATTAGCCAACACACAGAGGGATGTGGAATGGGATTGTAAAGGCCCAGAAGTGATGAAAAACATACTTCACATTGCATTTCTGTGAAAAATTGCTTCCAGGAGCGTGCTGATGGGAGAAATGGGCCCACTGACCTGATCAGTGAAGGCTCACATGAGTAGCAGCCAGGGGCTTGGCTGGGACATGGATATAAACCTTCTTGTCTTGGCCTGAGCAGATCAGTGCTGGTGGATTCTGTTCACAAAAGGAGGAATACCTCATATTTTACTGCAATGGGTAGCCTGATGTAGGAGTGCATCTATTTTATGGCATTTGTGAACTGTCTGTTTTTCCTAGTCTCATAACCATCTGGTAGTCATTAATATCCCCTTGGAAAGCCAGGAATTTCATTTCCCCCCAAAGACATGTAACTTTCCATGTGTCCTTGACTCTTCACAGAGCCTCCAAGAAAATCTCTCCCAGCTACTTGCTAAAAAACTGTTTTTAGGGAATAGATCTATTGCTGAAGAATATTTCAAGCTTTTCCTTTCCATGCAGGCATCTTCCAAGGCCACGTTCCCAGTCTGTTCCCTTGGGTGGGATAAGTGCACGTGGCCAAGGAGGTGTCAGTGAGGGAGAGACTCATGGCAGCCAAAGGCAACCACCATCTGAGCTCAGCTTCACCTCCTTCATAGCCAGGGAAGAGAAACAGTGAATTCTGGAGTGTGAAGCATCTGCCCTAATGTAGCCATCTGTCTTGGGATGGGATGGATCAGATCCCTATTGCTCTGGATTGACTGTAACGGGAGAGTATCACAATTAGTGGGATGGATGGCAATACTTTGGAGCCTAATGGTGGACAGGATGGACACCTCCTTTGATCACTTGTGTTGGAGGAGAAAGTGCTTCTACTCTATGTGACAGGTCTGAAAAGGATCACTGATAGCTTTGGCTTCGAGTGTGCATGAAAATCTATCTGTTCTCCTGGATGGCTGGTGGCACAGTGACCTCAAGGCTGGAACAAAATCCTGATGCAAAATGAACACCTAAGAACGGGCAGAGATGTATTTATGGGGCTGAGAGTGGATTCACTCAGTCCTTTTTGAATATGCTAAAAATAAGCACAAACACTAATGGCCTCTTTAATGGTTAGAAAGACATTAATGTTAATGGACTTCTCTCCTTGCTATCCACTCTCTGCCTAAAATGTGTTTGGTGTCATTGGCCAAAGTCAGACAGTATCACCCAAGCTAATTCTGTCTGAGTTAATGAGCAACACAGGCACTCCTCTAGGGATTTCAGGTGGCACAGCTGTAAAATATTTACTGAGATAAGGGCCGATGCTGTTTCAAAATAGTCCAAAGAAACACATCAAATCCAATTTTTGAAATGCTAGGACTATGTCCTCTGCATATTGCTGTATTTTCTGTCCCTGCTTTTTTTACCAAAATAGCCAGGGAGCAGAGCAGGGTGGAGCGGGGGAGGAGGGGAAAGGAAAAAACCCACTAAAGGCAAATGTGGGAGAATTTGATGTATCTATATAAACCTCTATTTTTTTCTATTTCAACTCCTTTTTTAATTTTTTTTTTCCTGGAGATGGAAATTTTGTTCTTGCATTTTATAATCTTGCAGTATCTCCTTTGCACGAAACTGGGGAAGGTGGAGGGAAGATGGGGAGTGCATTTCTGGTAATATCCAGCTGCTTTTGTTAGATCACCCGCCTAATTCCCAATCTTTGTATTCCGCAGCCTTATTTACATTACATTATCATTTCATTTATAGGCCCCTCGGAGTTCTCAGTCACTTTGGGGAGCTCTCTAAATTTGCCTTTCATCCCGTATTAATGAAGCGTTAATAGCTCACCCAAGCCATTTTTGAGCAAACACCACGTGGCGTGTTTGTGTTGTGCAAACAGCCCGTGTGCTTCGCTAATCCGCGGCCGCTGGGGACGAGGCACCGCCACCTCCCCGGTCATTTCTGCTGCCTCTGCTCTCTTTGCTTGCACAGGACATCCCCGCCCTTCGGAGGCCAGCGGGGACCTCTCTGCGCGAAACTGAACTCCTGAAGCTCCGTGCACCGCGTCTGGTGGCAGAGGACAGGAGGATGAGGCAAAGTCACCCAAAACTGGGCAGTTCCTGGAGGCCTGTCCTAGGCGGGAGATCTGCTGGATGTGTGCGCACCTGGCAGCTGCTTTGCTCCAGAAATCAGGCAGAGCAAGGGGAGAGGCAAGGGTGGTCGAGGACCTCTTGCTGTCCAAATTGGTAGGACAGGAGGTCTGAGCCTTTGCCACGCTCCCCAGGGCACTCAGGGATTTGGGGGTTTTGACTTGCGTGTTGCTGCATGTGCTTTAGCAGTTAATTCTGTCAGTGTTTGTGTCTGGTTATTGATTTCTCGTCAGTTCTTCCATCCAAACAAGATGAATTTTTTTTTTTTTTTTAANGAACAGAACACTTTTTATTTGCCAATCCCAACTATGAGGGATCTTTTAATCAACTTTTTTTTCTTAGGTAGTCAGGAACTACATATGGAATTTTCCATATTCCCTTCTGTGTTGCCTCTTGTGCATTTTACTACCTTCCCTTTTTTTGTTTTCAGCTGCTGCTGGACACCTTCTGCCCTGATCTGGCAGCACTCAGATTGCTGCTCCTGAAATCCAGAGAGGAAAAAAATCTGATACTCTGGGGGTTGTTCTCCTGGGCATCATGCTAAGCTCTTTCAGGATCCGACTATTGCATTCATGCAAGTGATGGGAAAAGGCACAGCGATGTATTTTAAATACACTGTCGGGAAGAGCTTATTGACAGGTCCTTAATAAATGCTAAATAAATGCATCTTCCAGACCTCATTGCTGTGTGGGAGAGGGGGCGATAAGCCTTCTGAAGATGGTTTTAATGTTCCAAAACAACCCTTCCTGAAGCATCCCCAGCATCCCCTGGCTGCCAAGGCAGCAGGGCAGGGCAGCAGGGGGCTGTGGTGGGGATAATGCAGAGTCTGGTTGTGCATAATGGGCCCTGATCACTTGGAAGGACGTGGGGAAACATCACCTTCTACACGAGCAGACCTCGTTACTAATTCAGCGCTCCCATTAGCCAGGGATGACATTTGCAGCCCCCTCCAAAGGACAGGGACATGTTTCTTGCAGCCTTTGCAGCCTGGGCCACGCTGTGTAGCAAGATCCATCACAAAGCCCAGCTGTAGGGATGCTGTAGCTTTTAAACATATTCAAGAAGCACGGTGCCTCCTTTTTTTAAATTCACCTTCCATTAATTCTCTAGGATATGTGATAGGATGCGAACCTCTTACTGCTGACCTTTTAATAACAATAAAATCACTCAGTGGTGCACTTTATTTTGATTTATCATTGCACAACATAAAGGGATTATATATCAAAGGAGGCACTAAAATGATAAGACTAATAAGAAGAGACCAGAGGAAGATGGGGAATAACTGGAAGAAGTTTCATTGGTATTTTCAGTCAAAAGAGATAGGAAGCTATGGCTTATCTTGAATAGCCTTGGGAATGATTTTTTTTCTCTCCTTTCCAGCAGCTGAAAATGCACAGATCATGTCAAAATAAACTCATATTCAGAAAAAATATACAGGCTATGTAGAATTTATCTCTGATAATTGGAGTACTGGACATTTTCTGCAGGCTTCAGCTATGTGATTTTTTTTGCATTTAAATTATTTTCAAAAAAGAAGAGGTATCCATAGCTGTCATATATTTTGATTTTATTTCCTTTTTATTATCAGAGCAGTTTGATCCATTGGCAGAGCAAATATCAAAAGTTAGACTGACAAACACCTCAAGATTTTCTTTTAAGAGAAGAAGATGTTAAAGGGGAAATGATTGCTCTAAACCTCTTATTTTATCCCCCTTACACACAAACTGACAGGTAACAACCACGGTGTTTGGAGCACGAACACATTTGTCAAAGTGACGTGTAGGACAACCAAAATGCTTTGTGAGTTTGAGTTATGTCTGAATAGATTCAGTAAGAATTTCCAGGAAAACTCTAGGATTATCAAAACATGACTTTTTTCTTTTATGGATTAATGAAAGTGAATGTTTTTACATATTTAAGTAATATTTAAAGAAATCCTCATTGTATAACAGCCTTTTTTGTTACAAGGATTGGCTTGTGGTAAAAGAATAAAAATTTTAACATTAATTAAAACATACCCAAATCATTCTGTGCAGAGCTAAAGGTTTTGCGTGAGCTTTTTACCAGTGTTCGGCCAAAAAGTCCAAACTCTCCCTTCCAGTTCTACCTGACCTCCTTTCTTCTCCACTTTTTTCAGCAGAGCAGGAACTGCACCAGGAAAGGATTAAAAACAGGAGGCTAAAATTCAGCTCATCAGCCTAGACACGGGAGGTCTCCTAGTCCAGCCTCTCTTGTGCTGTAAGCCTTGGAAATTCCCAACCATTAACATTTCATCAGTCCAGGGATTTGGGTGGCAGCTGGCAGAGGAGCTGTCTAAGAGCAGCACAGGCTGTGCTGCGAGGCAGCCTTTCTGAGGCTGTCTCAGGTGCAGCTGCTGTGGTTAAGTCAAGTGCTGGTTGTGGCTGTAAGGCCACGTAGCCTGACCAGCCAGCTGATGTCACAGCTGGACTCCAGCCCTCTGGGTGCCCAGAGAGGCCTGAATCCACTGCAGAGTGAGAAAAGGAGGAAAACAAGCAGGAGTGAGGTCTGAACACACAAGGAAAGAGGTCTTGTAAGGAAAGAGAAGAAATAAATAGTTTTAAATATGGGGTTGGCATGCTGTTATGTGGGCTCCTGTCTTTGAGAAATCCACAGACGGTGTAAAATGAGGGTAAATGGGGCACTGGAAGGTCACAGACACTGGGATGAGGGGAAGGAGGTAGGCAGCAGCCAGAGCTGGAGAAAACAAAACGGAAGAAGTGAGGTACAAGTGTCTGAGCAAGTACAAGTGGGGTCTGATGCTCATTTCAGTGCCCACTGAAATGGGTACTTCATCCCCTTCCTGAATGAGGACCTTTCTGAAAGACACTTTTGGTTTTGCAATTTCATCCTGTTGGCTGGTTTAGGGGCTGAGTTTTTCACAGCATGTTTCCTGCTAGGATACTAGGGAGCATTTAATTTCTTATTCCAGGAGTGGAAAATAAAAGATGAAGAGGAAAAGCCTGAGTTCAAAAGGTTGGGTTTTCTCCACCAAGTTCAGCTGACTTTATTTTACTGTAGAGCCAGTTCATTCACTTTCCTGAGGATGCTGTTCCCATGGACAGGGAGATGGCCAGAAGACAGAACCAGCCCACCTAAGACCTCAATCACTTGTTCTTTGTTGGTTGTACAGGAGTGTGTGGCAGTGGGTTCTTCTTCTACATGTTTGAGCTAGAAAACTAAATTTGGGAGGAAGAATTTGGCCATCTCTAAGTAGTTTTATGTTGCAAAGTGTAAAAACAGGACTGCTTGTGAGAGGTTTTTTGGCTGTTGTTTCCCCCACAACCTGCTGGGAACCTACCCCCTGGGCCCTAGAAGGAGATTCCCTTCCGTGAATTCTTTGCCAGGGATGAAAAACGAGCGAGACTCACTGATTCTTGGTCTTCAGGTTATTGTTTATTCTTTTCTTATCTTGAGGTTGATACACTNTATGTTTTCCCAAGGGTTTTCATAGATGTCTCTGCCTTTCCCTGCTTGATCATAGAAAATATGGAAAACATCCTTGGACCTAGATCACCCTCTTGCAGAGGTTCAAGGCCAGAGCCAGAGCTTGTGCCAGCACAGATGGCATTGTTAGGCATGTGAGGGGAATATAGAAAAAAAGAAAAAAAAAAAAAAAGACAAGTAGAAAAGTGCATTTCAAGAGTCGTCAGCCCTCCAACTTTGAAGTGACAGGGCATGTTTGCTGCACTCATTTCTCAAGGTCCCCACAGATTTGCTGAGAGGAAGAAAGCCGTGTTTAGAAAAGCTGCCAGATGACAAGACCTGGGGATGTAGGGCACGGAGCAATCACACGGTGCTTTGCTTGCTCAAAGTGCACCTGCAGGGAGGAGAGCAGGGATAGGAATGTGTCTTTGTGACAGTGGGGGGGAGCACAGGAAGGGATGGAGGATCTGCTAAATGCATATAAATACATGAAAATCTATCTTGAGGCTGCTCCTCTGAAAAAGCCACACTTATTTCTATATGCACAGATATTTCTGTGTGAATATACAGCTCCATTTCAGCTGCAGGCTGTGAGCAGCACACCTTGGTGTGCCTGTGTGCTGTGTAGGTGTGAAACCTCAAGCTTCCCAAGGCCATGGGCATGCAGGACACCTCCCTTGGTGCTGCCCTATCAAATGCTGGAGGTGGGTTTTTTACCCACCATCCAGAGGCAAGCGAGCACTGGGGAGGCTCTGGAGGAGAGGCAGAGCAATGCCATCCACAGAATCCTCTTGCCCCAACTATTTGCCCCAATGCAGAGCTGACCCAAGCAAGAATGTACAGAAGAGGGCCCTAGATCAAATGCAGCACATGTGCAAAATGACAGACAGAACACTCTAACCTCTTACAGCTGCCATTTCAGGCTCCTGGACCAAAACCCAGGCATGCTGAGATCCTCCAGCTAACATTCCACGTGTCCAGTGCAACACTGGATTTTTCTTCGTGGTCCTCCTTATCCACCTTGCTTCTGGAACTTCCCTCCTTGCTGCTGCTGGCTGGCTGATGGGTCCTCTTCCTGAGCCACCACCAGAGCCTGAGGAGCATCAACAACACTCCTGAAATGGCCTAAAACTATCACTGCTGCAAGGCAGTTCACCAAAAATACTTCATCACAATGCTTGTCAGGCAATGGAACCAGCTTCCCAGGGAAGTGGTGGAGTCACCATCCCTGAAAGGATTCAAAAGATGTAAAGGTGTGGCACTTGGGGACATGGTTTAGTGGTGGACTTGGCAATTAATGGTTGGACTCAATGGTCTTAGAGGGCTTTTCCAGCCTAAAAGATTCTGTGATTCTGTGATGAGGACTGGTTGCATAAAACTCCTGGAGGACATGAGTGTCTTCTAGATGGAAAATAACAGCATAGCAATGAGTTAACAGAATCCTCTCATCTCTTGCTCTTGGAGGCAGAAATCAAAGCCATCTCGTGGTATCACTGGTTTGCAGCATCTCACTGGTGGTGTGGCTCTGCTGAACAAACTTGCTGTAATTATCTGCCCACTGACTGACTCCTGCCTGAGAAACCCTGGGGTAAAAAAATGTTTTCTGAGCTTTGGGTTAAAAAAACCCTACTGTTTCTTGAGAGAGAGACTTGGAGATGCTCAAGCAGACTGAGTAATGCAGCAGGTTGAAGTCCAAGCTCAGAGCTGTGTTTTGCCTGTGGTTCTGTTTCATTTAATTCAGAGAGTGGGAGATGAGCTGGTTTTAAGCCCAAGCATGCTGTGCTGTTAACAGTAAGGATGTGGTGCTTACCCTGTTCCTATATTCCTTCCCATCCTTCTCTGAGTAAATCCTGACAAGGATGTGCTGGCTGGGCTTAGGAAGGCTTGTGGTTTTCCAAACACTATGCTGGAGGAGAAGGAGGTGTTGAAGTTTGTGGTTTATGTAGTGGGTTGGTGGTTGGAGTAGTTTTTTAGACAGAACCCAAGAAATGCTTTTAAAGCATCCAACTCACAGTAACTCATGAGGTTCCCTTGCCTGGACTGTCGTCGTTTCAGCAGGCTGCATTCAAAGGAGCTCCCTTGCCCTGGAAAATTCTCTGCAAAGGAGCACCACCTAAAAATGACTATTTCAAACCAGAACTGCCATGATTTGACAAAGGCTGAGCTCAGTTGTTTTGAAGGGATGCATTAATGACCAGATAATTTTTTAAACCTAATCTCTTTGCAGAAGAGTCTCTGTCCCTGCTCTCAGGACCAGCTCAACTTTTCTGTATCTTGAACCTACACCTTTGTGGAGAAGGGTCAAAAACATTGGGAGCATTGGATTGTAGGCCTGGACTTTGCCCAGTGTGCAATTGCTTGTGTTCTACCTGTGTTCATTTCTCCCAGACAAATATAATCACCATTCTTTGGTCTTAGTACTTTTCAACTATATATGAGATGTGGTCCATGGTTGAGGCTTTGGCTGCTTTCCTGTGGGAATGCAGGACAATTTTTTCTGTGCTTCCACCTTGAAAGCACAGAGAGTCTCCTTGTAGTGTTCTGAAAGATAAGCCAGAGTCCTCAGGCTATGGCCCCTATTAAAGACATGATGTGATAAGTCTGCCCTGGCCTATCAGCCTGGCATGGTAGGGTGGCTCTCCCAAAAGCACTTGATTTACTACCCATAATATTTTGATTAAAACATTGCTCTTATCTGGCACAGTCACATAAGGCAGAGACAAACCTAGTTCGCCCACAACTTGAAACGTTGCTGTTTCCTTGGCTACCCTTGGGGATTAGTCCTTGGTCCAGTGCCTTTCAATCTAATGATCAATGATTTAAGGCAGGGTCTTTTTTGATGATAAACCGCAGGTGGCACAGGAAGTGAGGGATGGCGGGTACCGGGGGTGGCAGGTCACGGTTGCAGGGGGATCTGAATTCCCTGGCTAAGCACAGCTTAGGAAAAGGCACATGAGTAACAGCCTGATGCAAACTAAGGCATCTGATTTGGAGAAAAGAGACCAGACCAGACCCATGGGAAACCAGAGGCTCAGGGGAGGATATCAGGGTCATTGTGTAATTATCTCAGTAGCCACTTTCTAGGGCAAAAAAGAAGGGGCCAACACCTTCCTTAGAGATAAAAATCTCTGAAAAGCAAGACCCTGCCTTGTGCACAAGGTAAGTGAAACTGTCTCACTGCAGGTAAGGTGGCCAAACATGCCAGAAGATGGAAAAACTAAAACTATCCAGAAGCTGGAAAGTGGACTTTGTGCCGTGAGGCTGCAGGAGTCCATCTTCCTCAGTGTAGCACAGGGACAACAAGGAGGGGACTTGGCTGGTGTCAAGGGGATGTTTGCTTTGCAGGATGGCTCGAGGAGCTGCACCAGATCTGGTGGTTGGAAAATGAAGGCTGTGGAACAGGGCCTTGAAAGAAAACACACTTTGGTGGAGAAGGTAACATCACACAAGGAATGGCCAAGTAAGGGTAGAAACCTTAGGGAGACCTTGCAGGCATCAATATCCACCAGCAGCTGGACTCCTCTCACCTTGCTCAAGGCGTGCATGCAAAGAGGCCTCAACTGGTTCCTGTGGCTCTGCCTGGTGTCAAGGGAGAAAGAAAGATGCTGTTTATTTTCCCTATCACAGCCATCTACCTCCAGAGGAGAGGGATTCCACACTGGACAATATTCTAAAATATTCTAAAAGACCCAATTTCACCTGGTTTTGGAGAGCAGAACAATGCTCAGGCAGTAAAGCTGGATAGCAACTCCCCATTCCTCCTCCAGTGATCACTACCCAGTCCTGTGCTTCATCTTCCCATTAGGTTGTCCCCAAGGACCACACATGAATATTTCCCTCAATACATGTTTTCTAAACACACGTGTTTTCAGCCCCTGTTTTCTGAAGTTATTCTGGATTTTTTCCTGAAGCATCAGAGCAAGCTGCTAGTGGGGCTGGACCAGGCAATATCAAGAATCACATGAGGGTTTGCCTGGGTCATTGTGGAATGCACTGCAGCAGCTTCTCTTCTGCCCCTGCCTGAATGAGGATCAGGTGCACAGGTTTCTGCTGGACATATCACTAAATCTAATGCTATCTTGATTTGTTAAGCATTTTTTTTTGGAGTTCCCAGTGTAGTTTCTCAGTTAGCTTACCTTTCTACTGGAATGGGGGCTCCTGTAGTGTCTCAGAGAGGCTCTGAATCCCAAGCATCACCTCCTGGACTGGCAAAGCCTTGGGGCACCTGCAATCCCATACCCTATGTACAGGTGGGAAATGCACCTTTAGGTGCAAATTTGAGGACTGGGGGGACATTTTGGCCAACTCGTTTGTCAGGTCCATCTCCCATGTAAGGACCAAACAGATGAGGTGAAGAATTTCAACATTTTCACAGAAAAAAAACCCCAAAACACTATTTAAACACAAAATATTCTTTTATTTGTCACTGAAGGCTACACATGGTCATTTCTGTCTGTTTGCTTTTTTTTTTTTCCTAGAAGGTATCTACATCTGCACTTATTTACAGCCTGGTTGTATTTACACAGTCAAGAATACAGTATTAGAAACACAAAGTATCGAGAAAAAAAATTTCTCAAAAAATTAGTTCCAGACTTCAGGAAAATTATTACACAGGGTAATGACAAGAGTCTTCAGTGCTGGGCTTACAGATGCAGCTTTGATACAAAGTCCTCTTCTCAGCTGGAGCTGCATTAGAAGTCCTCTCACAAAATAAACATTTTTCTTTTTAATAGAAAAGTGTGATTCTTTGATTGGTTATTTCAACAGCATCTACAAACTGTCCAAACACTTTAGTTTTCTTTTTTGAAAGTTTTATTGTTTGCTTGAACAGTTTCCATTGCTAAGGAAAAAAAATTATATATATATATATGTATATATATATTTAGTTAATTTTCATTTGTGGTTTTCTATGCTCCCCAGAAAGCATTGACCTCTGGAATGGGAGTTAACATCTGAGCTATGTAACACTTGGTCAGGAACACAAAGTTTTACGGTATTTAAAGGAGAGTAGGAAAGAAACACAAAAGGTTTCCCTTGGGTGGGCTGGGTTGTTTTTGGTTGGAGTGGCAGAGGATGGAAAACTGCCACAGGAAATGGTCCCCAGGACATGCAATGGCCTTTCATCCAGGAGCAATAAGGGGGGTCCTGGACAGGGCCTCTGTGCCCCTGTGGTGTCTGTTTGAAGTTTGCTCTCCAGTCGCAAGTGATTTTATTTAAATATATTCAAGTGATTAAAAAAAACCCAACCCAAAACAAACAAACAAACAAAAAAAAGCAAACACAAGAACGCTTTGGGTTATTTTTTATTTTTACAAAACTCATGAAAATTCTTTGGTGTAACAGGGGACTATTTAGTGATCATAATAAAATGAGTGATTATAATAAAAAGAGGTACTGAAAAACTAGCTTGTCTTGTGGAGGACTGTAACAACAGGAGCAAAAATGCCCCAGGCCATGCTCATGTGGGATGCAGGATGCTGCTGGCCACATGGCAGCCAGATTCCATCCCATCAAACGCACCCCTGGCATAGAGGCACAGTGTTCATATTCACCAGGTTTGGCAGTGCCACCAGGGCGAGAAGATAAAGTGAGTAAGATTTAACAAGCAAAGCGATCTCCCTGGCTCCATTACTAATGTTATAGGCAGTCATTTCTCCTCCCCTTTTAAAAAGCAGCCACAGGACTAACCATGATCCCTGGCCCTGGTTTCAATTACGCCGAGATTGAATCAAAACAGACTGCTGTGCCATAAATACGAGGGGGGCCCTCTCTGTAAATCGTAAAATTGAATTCTAAAATTTCATGTTAAGAGCCTTGTCTTTGCATAATGGATTGCGCTGCCATCCATCACAGTGACACTTACAAGTCACAGCTGAAAACGTATTTTGTTAGATTTTTTTTTTTTGAACAATTTTGATTTATTCTGGTTACACTGTCTGTATAATAGACTGAGCAGAATTTCATGCCGGTCCCTNAAACACAAAATATTCTTTTATTTGTCACTGAAGGCTACACATGGTCATTTCTGTCTGTTTGCTTTTTTTTTTTTCCTAAAAGGTATCTACATCTGCACTTATTTACAGCCTGGTTGTATTTACACAGTCAAGAATACAGTATTAGAAACACAAAGTATCGAGAAAAAAAATTTCTCAAAAAATTAGTTCCAGACTTCAGGAAAATTATTACACAGGGTAATGACAAGAGTCTTCAGTGCTGGGCTTACAGATGCAGCTTTGATACAAAGTCCTCTTCTCAGCTGGAGCTGCATTAGAAGTCCTCTCACAAAATAAACATTTTTCTTTTTAATAGAAAAGTGTGATTCTTTGATTGGTTATTTCAACAGCATCTACAAACTGTCCAAACACTTTAGTTTTCTTTTTTGAAAGTTTTATTGTTTGCTTGAACAGTTTCCATTGCTAAGGAAAAAAAATTATATATATATATATGTATATATATATTTAGTTAATTTTCATTTGTGGTTTTCTATGCTCCCCAGAAAGCATTGACCTCTGGAATGGGAGTTAACATCTGAGCTATGTAACACTTGGTCAGGAACACAAAGTTTTACGGTATTTAAAGGAGAGTAGGAAAGAAACACAAAAGGTTTCCCTTGGGTGGGCTGGGTTGTTTTTGGTTGGAGTGGCAGAGGATGGAAAACTGCCACAGGAAATGGTCCCCAGGACATGCAATGGCCTTTCATCCAGGAGCAATAAGGGGGGTCCTGGACAGGGCCTCTGTGCCCCTGTGGTGTCTGTTTGAAGTTTGCTCTCCAGTCGCAAGTGATTTTATTTAAATATATTCAAGTGATTAAAAAAAACCCAACCCAAAACAAACAAACAAACAAAAAAAAGCAAACACAAGAACGCTTTGGGTTATTTTTTATTTTTACAAAACTCATGAAAATTCTTTGGTGTAACAGGGGACTATTTAGTGATCATAATAAAATGAGTGATTATAATAAAAAGAGGTACTGAAAAACTAGCTTGTCTTGTGGAGGACTGTAACAACAGGAGCAAAAATGCCCCAGGCCATGCTCATGTGGGATGCAGGATGCTGCTGGCCACATGGCAGCCAGATTCCATCCCATCAAACGCACCCCTGGCATAGAGGCACAGTGTTCATATTCACCAGGTTTGGCAGTGCCACCAGGGCGAGAAGATAAAGTGAGTAAGATTTAACAAGCAAAGCGATCTCCCTGGCTCCATTACTAATGTTATAGGCAGTCATTTCTCCTCCCCTTTTAAAAAGCAGCCACAGGACTAACCATGATCCCTGGCCCTGGTTTCAATTACGCCGAGATTGAATCAAAACAGACTGCTGTGCCATAAATACGAGGGGGGCCCTCTCTGTAAATCGTAAAATTGAATTCTAAAATTTCATGTTAAGAGCCTTGTCTTTGCATAATGGATTGCGCTGCCATCCATCACAGTGACACTTACAAGTCACAGCTGAAAACGTATTTTGTTAGATTTTTTTTTTTTGAACAATTTTGATTTATTCTGGTTACACTGTCTGTATAATAGACTGAGCAGAATTTCATGCCGGTCCCTACGCTCAATAAAGCAACTACAGATATATTACAGAAATCCCTCACTGTTCCTAAGTTACGGCCAAATGGTGTCTCAGGGACTGCTCCCAGACATCTGTGTCTTCTAAACCTGAATCAAGCACCAGGCTCTTAATGACCTTCATCTCAGCAGCTCTTGCTTGGTGTTGTTTAGCATTGTTGGCCCATTTTCACTGTGGCTCTGATCAATAGCTGTGATGACAAAGATATGATGAGCTGCGTGACTCCTTCTGGTCACTGCTGCTTAATGATTTTTCCACGTGCCAATCTTCAGTTGAAAGGGAAAAAAATAAAACAAAGATCTCAGAGGAAACAAATGTGGCATTTCTCGTGATGCCTAATTAGTCTTTCTCCTCTCCCCCTCGGCTGAGTTCACAGGATGATTTTCAGCTGCAGAGTCCTCATGGCACTGCTCCTGTTTGAATGCCACACCAAGTAGGTCCCATCACTGTTGTCCCTTCAAATGGAGCACGTTTCAGTACCAGCTCCAGGTCCTGAAGACTTGAGCTGTTGCTCCTTACTGCTGTCATTGAGAGATGCAGCCTCTGCTCCAGAGCACTGGATTTTCTCCTCTGAGCTGTGAGACTTGGTCAGGATCCTTCTCACCACTCTTTGGACTGGAGACAAGACCAGAGTTGAAAGTAAGTGAAGTTACATCTTTGTGTTTTGATGGGGAACTCCTTTTGGTGAGGGTTAAGTCCTCTTTTTGGGAGTCAAGAAAGAAAATGACTTCTCAGAATCAAACCTTAAAGCACGTGAGACTTAAAGCACAGTGACATTTTTCCTAGGAGATGGTCTGCCATGCCTTTGAACAGCCTTTGAAACAGCATCTAGAGCAATTGTTGACATGCTGGAAGGAAGGGATGACATTCAGAGGGACCTTGACAAGCCTCAGTGGTGGGCCACTGTGAACCTCATGAAGTTCAGCTGGGGCAATCCCAAGCACAAATATAGGCTGGGCAGAGAATGGATGGAGTGCAGCCCTAGGGAAAAAAACCTGGGGGTGTTGTTGGGTGAGAAGCTCAACATGGCCCATCAGTGTGCACTCACAGCTCAGAAAGCCAAACGTGTCCTGGGCAGCATCACCAGCAGCGTGGGCAGCAGGGCGAGGGAGGAGATCTTGTCCCTCTGCTCTGCCCTAACCAGATCCCACCTGGAGTGCTGCATCCAGCTCTGGGGCACCCAACACAGGAAAGATGTTGAACTGTTGGAGCAGGTCCAGAAGAGGCCACTAAGATGCTCAGAGGGCTGGAGCACCTCTGCTATGGACACAGACTGACAGATCTGGGAGTGTTCAGCCTGGAGAAGACTCTGAGAAGCCCCCAGAGACCCTTCTAGTGCCTAAGGGGCTCCAAGAGAGCTGGGGAGGGACTTTGGACAAGGGCATGGAGTGACAGGACAAGATGGGATGGCTTCACATAGAGAGAGCAGATTAGGTATTAGGAAAAAATTCTTTCCTGTGAGGGTGGCGAGGCACTGGCACACATTGCCCAGAGAAACTGTGCATATTCCATCCCTGGAAGTGTTCAAGGCCAGCTTCGATGAGGCTTTGAGCAACCTGGTCTAGTGAAAGGTGTTCCTGCCCATGGCAGGGGGTTGGAACTGGATGATCTCTAAGGTTCCTTCCAACTCAAACCAGTCTCTGATCCTATAATAGGGGGTTAGTGCTGTGGGATTTGCACCCAGGGCCTTCCAGTCTTATGGAAGCAATAAATTACTACACATCTGCACACAAGCAAGGCAAGGAGGGTCAGGCAGCCAGAATGGTCCCATGGGGAGGCCAAAAGGGACAACAAAAAGGCTGGAAAGGGGCTACGGGGCCATCAGTAAAGTGGAAATGCTTGTGGATAGTAGACTGCAGATCCTTGATGAGGGCACAACTCTTGTGTTTGCAGCCCATTCCACAGAAATGCACTTGAAATCCTGTAGAAAAAGCATTTTTCACTAATGAAGGGGTAAATTTAGGGCTTCAAGACTGAAAATGTTGTTTTGCCTTCTAGGTGAAGTGGAAAACTTTCACAGAGGCTGAGGATTCAGGAATGTAGTAGCTGTCTTTGTTTGTCCCCAATATTAGACAGCCATCTCTTTTAAATTTTTGTTTTGATAGAAAGGAGCAACATATACATATGTATACTTTTACATATATATTTCCCCCGCCCCCCCCCCCTTTTTGACACAATGTCCATGGTTTCCACAGCAGGTGCAGGCCCAGGAGAAGACCATCATGGATCTGGCAGGCAGACAGGCACAGTCACATCCCAGTGCTGCTTGAGGATGCAGGAAAATGCAACACGAGGGTCTGGCCTTGGCCACGGCACAGAGCTCTGGGCCCCTGGCTCTGGGCATGCTGGACAAGCATGGTGGGTCTGGGAGACTCTTGAAAAAGGGGTGAACTTCTCAAAGTCATTAGCTCATGTAATAACCTGAAGAGTCTGCGTAAGGCTGTAGACGTGCCATCTCAGGCTGGCAGGGTTCCAGTAGGAATATTTTACACTCAAATCCCTTTTCTTGACTTCATGGAAAAATGGCCCATTTATTCTTGCACTGCTCCTCTTAGCATTGTAACACATGGGTGCAGATGGATACAGAAGCACTACTTTTCTTCAGAGCTTACTTGGAGTGGGGCAGTGTAAATGGGAGGCACAGCGAACTCTCTCTGCTCTGTGGGTCTTTACCAGGGGTTCATACCTTTTGACCCTGCCTCCTGCAGGTCTCTTTTTGTTCCATTCATGCTGTTTGAGACACTCACACCCACCACAAGCTTTTGTGGTTTGAGGTTTTAAGAGGGATTTGTCCCTGGTGTGACATAGACAGGGGGAAGCAGGGAGCTGGACAGCACTGGCAAGAAGGTGCTGCTTCCTTTGAGTACATGGTTACTGCTGGTTTGGCTAACCTGCCCCTGACCCCCACCTGTGCATCCTCAGGGCAACCCAGGCTTACCAAGCACTTCATACCAGCCATACAGGTGGCAATGCCACAGCCTTTTAACCATCCCTGGCAGGCAGCTGCCAAAGCAACTGCTCCCTTGCCAAAGCCTGGAGCGGGTCTGGCCAACATGTCTTCTCCCACCTGGCTCTGCCAGAACTGGAAACCCTTCCCAGCTGCCTGTGGTTCAGTCCTGCCAAAGTAATAAAGGTTGTGTGCTGCAAGGGGTGGTTCAGGGTACAGTGCTGGGACACAGCACCAGCATTGTCACCCTTGCTGCAAGCAGGAGAGACAACCAGAAAATCGAACCCACACCGCTGGTTGTGGCCACGCAGCCAAAGGTGTTAGGGATTCGGAACTGGAGGAGGAACAGTCTGTTAGAGGAATTTCCATCCCATCACCTTCCTCCTGGCAAGCACCTGGGAACAGACAGGCAAGGCAGACGGAGCTGGCAGCTGGCATCTACGGACAAACTGTGAGAGCACCGGGGCTGCCAATGTTTCGCTGTTCGAGGACTGCATGGCCAACACACGCCCCTGCTGTATCTGGGGGTGACATCCTGCAGAGGAGTGTCAGTCTGTGCTGGAGGATGGCAGTGGTGGTGGCATGAGTGCAGAAGAGCTGCCTCTGAGTACACAGCTGCATTGTAGGACTCCGAGTAAGGAAACAGCCTTGGCATGGACTTGCACGTCTTGGGTTATCTCTCTGCAGAACTGGGAATAGCCAAAGTGGATGGAATAAAAAAAAATCAGAATTGAGCTGTTCCCAAAGAGACACAAGAGAGTTCTTAGAGTCAGGACACGTGCAAGTATCAGCGTGATAGAGACACCTATCTGGGACCAGGGTTGGCTACCTCCAGCCAGAGCTCGATTGAGAGGTGGGGTAACACTTCTGCCTGCAGGAACAGCACAGGACTGTTTTAGGCAGGGAAGAGGATGCTGAGCTCATCTCCTTGCTCCCTTGAATTTCAAGGACTCTTGCAAATACCAGAGCACAGAGGTTATGTGAATAAAAATTACATTAGCATGCTGAGCAACTTTGTCAGCAGTTTCTTATTAAAGCACTTGGTCCTCTCTGTAGTGGGCATTTCCATTCAACCTCCCCCTCATCACTGCTAACAGTCAAGTGGGCTCTCCATTAAATTTGAGCTCGTGTAAGAAACAGTGAGAGGGTTGATTTCAATATTCTCCTTCTTGTCCCACCACGCACAAGCTGTTGCTACTTATTAAACATTTTAAAATCCCTGCTGCCAAAGTCCCCAGGAGACATTTATCTGCCATAGTCATAAATGACTTGCCAGCATGCTACTCCAAACTGCATTTCCCAGCCAATAAATACAAGCTCCAGAATCAGGAAAAGCGGGGTTTGGCTCTAATTTTCAGTGGTATGTCACTGGGATACTATAACTACTTTTAAATTCAAATCAGCTCCCTAAAAATTAACTGGTTTTATCAGATACAGCACAGTGGACTGTTAAACACGTAGCCTCATGTACTGAAACACTATACATTTAATGAAGTTATGCCATTAGCAAATGTACAACATGGGCGCATTAAATCCACCTATAGAACAGCTCTACGTATGAGAGAGGATTTATTTTAGCTTTTCTCAATAGAGCAGAAGTCCCTTTTCTTGGCTTTTGCTAGGTTATTTAACTAAAACCAGGATTTGCGCACACACCAAAAAACCCAAGAAGTATCTACTCTCATAATGAAAAAAGACTAATTTTTTTTCTTTTTTTATTCCAGTTCAGGAAGGAAGAGAATCATCTTGCAAGGTAATATAATCAGCTCCTTTGCCTCTATAATCTACTTCTGCTCAGCAGGAGCCCCCAAAAAAACACTTTACGTCCCAAGTGAAACGTGAAAACTACTTGTAAGGTCTCTTTTGAGGCACATGATTCGGACGGTCATTTTGAGAGTATCAGAATCAGCGTTGTCTTCCATCTCCTTTCTTTCTGGGAAGAGCTCTCTGGCACACCATGGGCTCTCCCTGTTCCAGGTGGAAGGCTATGTCCCCGCCCCAAATCAGAAAGGGTTAGGATGACACAAGTTAGCACAGACACCCATTTCGCACTTACACCTAAAGACGTACGTTGACGACTCCCCGCTTCAAATTCCTCACAAAGAGGAGGGAAAAGAAACAAAAAAACCCAAAACAAACAAACAAAAAAAAAGGACAAGAGACAGTAAATTTCACTGTGATCACACTACAGCAAAATATATCTTCTGTTCATTGCAAAAAACGCGTGAAGGCCAAATTAAAGTGGGAAAAAAGTATGTTGCATGAGTTACAGTGCAACCGTATTATTCCTTCTCTTTCTATTTTCTTCCCCCCCACTTTGTTCAGTTTAGAAAAAGGATTGAGTACAACACAGTCAGGTAAGTGGCCACAAAAGAGTAGCTGTCTTTGGCAAGAAGTCACCGCACTGACCCTCTCTGTCACCTTCTGCCCATTTCGCTCTGTCTCATGAAGTGGATGTTGTTGGCGCTGTCTGAGAGTTCGGGGTACTGCTCCACTGAGATCACAAAATAGCCATCGTAGCCCTGTACCCGGCCCGTGTTTAGCACTTGCTGCTTCTCCCCTTCTGTCCACGAGCGAATACCCTCCTCCCCATCCCGCAGTCTCTGCTGTTCCCGGGACCAAGCTTGGGTGACGGCGCGCTGTCGGGCCAGCTCCAAGACGCGTGCCTTCTCCTCGTCCAAGGTGGTCCCATAGCGCGTGTTTAGACACAGTGCACCGTACTGGAGCTGGATGTCCGTGTAGCGTCTAGTCCTCCCACTCAGCACTGTGTTGATCTGGGACACTGTCACATTCACGCCGTTCTCCAGGGTCCTCCGCCCGCCGCTGAGGCCCAGGATGGATAGGTCGCCCTCCGACGGCCCCTGCTTAATGAAATAGTGTGTGTCCACCCCATCGATGGTGAAGTGCAAGTTCTCCAGGTAGTGGGCGTTGTTCAGGATGGCCGCGATCCTCCGCCCATCCTCGTTGGCCACGCTGATGATGTCAGTGGCCACACGCCCGTCCTTCATGGCGAACTTGACGCCCTTGCCAAAGATGGAGCCTCCAGAAGCAAAGTTCTTGTTCTTCTTGACATGCCGGCACCCAGCGATGCTGGAGCTGTAGATTTGTTCGAAGCGCTCCAGGGTGACAAAAGCCTTCAGCTGCTTCTGCACTTCACACTGGACCCCCAAAATGGACTGAGCACGGAGAGAAAGAAGAGAATGACATATTAGAAAGAGAAACCTGATGACCCAAAAGCATTACTAGGATGCTGGAGAGCAGGACAACATACTGGAAACATGCAATGAGGAGCTCCATTTTCTTTTTCCCCTCATCACATATTTTCAAAATTTTAATTCCTTTTCATGGAAGAGACATGCTGTCCCCTCCTAATGCTCATTGTTTTGTAAACTGAACTGTATTTAATCTCATAGATTGAAGGATGTAGAGGTAGAAAATTGTTTTTTTGCCTCAGTGGTGTGAGGGTTGAGTTTGGACACATAATTAGGTTGTGTTTCACTGTTCTGTGGCATATAAGAAACAATTTGTCTTGTGGCTATGATGCTTTACCAAATGCTTTCAGATTTTCTGTGAAGCAGGGAAGTATTTGTCAGTTTCTTTTATTTTAACTCCATGTTCTAACTCCTTGTGCTGCCTTCAAAGGTCCTGCATGACCTGTATGACCCTCAGAATGGCCATAACCCCTCTGTATTCCATTTCAGCCTGGCCAAAGAAGGTTGTTCAAAACTCAAGAAAGGCATTAAATCCAAAACTTATTTCCTGGAAACCCTCTACAATTTGCCAGGCTCCCTGAGTTAAGGCCAACCACACCTGATGCTCAAGTTTTAGCTTATATTGAAGCAAAACTGAGAGACAACAGCCCAGATCATCTGCAGTCTGGTGCAATAAAAAGTCACTTTTGCTGTTAGTGTATAATGGAGCAAGCACAGAGTAAGTCAGCAGCTCATCATTACTGCAAAATGCTCTGGAAATGCCCTCATCAATTCATGGCAGCACTGGCTTCTTACAGACTCACGTTCACGAACAATTATTTGCTCAAATTTCACAAAAGCAAGAGGATTCTATGACAAAACTCTCCTGACACTGCCAATGGCTCAGTTCAATAATGTAATGACACTCAGAATTAAAAATAGGCCACAAAGTTTACGCCATTCCAATTATTTTGAGGAAATCAAACACTCATGAGGAATATTGCCTTAAACTGTCCATGAACTAGAGATTCACATCCTGGGCGCAAGAAGACAATTCAGATGATGCAGACATTTCAGTGTGGACCTCTCACACAAGACTTGTAACATGACGAAGAAAGTGAAATAAACCCTCATTTCCATGGTGGCCATTTCCAGGGAAGAATCATAAAGTATTAAAAAAAAGAAAAAGATTGAGCATTGTAACTTCCCCAGAAGTTATGAGCAGTTTTGACTGATAAAAAGAGAAAACTATAAGTGAATAGGAGAATACAATTTCAAAAGCACATTTTAGGTTGTAGAACATTAAAATTCCCAGAAATTACTTTTATTCAAAGTGCTGAGCAGGCTGGTGTACCTTCTCCTTTTCCCTCTTTGATTGACAGCATAGCAGGTGGAGCAGGAACCAGTTTCCTATGAAAAAGGAGCTCTTTCTGGTTTTCTCCATCCTGCCTGTGGGGCATCTCACACATCCCCTAGAGAGCGATATAATTAACAGACTGATAAAGAGCCGAGCCCAGCTTCTCTGCCAATTGCACAAGTGCTCTAATTATGCAAAAAATGGACGTAATTAATGTAGATGTCAGTGATGATGGACATGGAACAATTAGGCTTCTAGGCTCCATGAAACACTTACTGTTCTAAACAAGTGCACACTACACAGCCTTGGTAATTAGCTATTTCCTCTTCAAAGAAGTTTAAATGGAGAGTTCTTCTCAGGTGTATCTCCTAGGGGTTGACTCTAGGTGGTCCCTTTACCACTTTTAATGTCAAAGTGTATGTATGCCTTTCCAGCTTGCCTCAGTAACATTTAGCAGTGATGGGAAAAGGCATTTCTCAGCACTCATACCAAATCACTGCTCACTCAAGGATGTAAATCAGGTTTTCTGTGCTACACTGCTATGTCCTGTCATCACTTATGTATCACCATCTATATACATACATCACCTTGTTTACCAGCAGGTGAGTGATAAAGAATCCCTGGAATGAATTGCATCATCTACTGATTATCAGGTTGGGGAAGGGAGTTTGGGGAGGTCAGGCAGTACTGGGCATGGACAAATAATTCCTATCAGAAATTGCCCCTGTTCCCCTTCAATTTTGCCTTCATCACCTTAGTCTTGATGAGCACCAGGAACTGCATTATGTTTTCCATTATGAGCAAATTATTAGGTAAAGATCCTCTATGAGTGCCTCCAAATTAGGTTGCCCCAACAAACCAGCGGATCTGGACACCACCGTAATATCAAAATTCACAGGCAGAGATCTACCTGAAGGTGTCTTAATCAAGAACAAGAGAGCAACCAAAAAAGGGTTTTCTATTGAAAGCTACTACTACTACTTCTGGGCTCTCCCCACCTTTTTTTCACACAGGGAAGTAGGAAATGAGATGTGCAAAGCTGTAATGCTGAACATTCACCATCATTTAGAATCACAGACTCGTTTGGGCTGGAAGGAACCTTTAAGATCATCTAGTTCCAAACCTTCTGCCACAGGCAGGGACAGCTTCCACTACACGACGTTGCTCAAACTTAACTATTAGCTATCAACTATTTCAATAACTAAATGCATCTCTGTTACCTTGAAAACAAGCCCAGGATGACTTTGAAATTACTTTTTCAGTGCATTTCTTTGATAAAAGAACGTATTTGGGAACATTCTGTTAAAAGGAAAAGCAAACACATCCAACAGAAAAAAAACCCCAACCAACAAATTCAAGCAAACCAGAGCACAGCCAGCACGTATGCTGTGCTTGCGAATAGAAAGAAGGTGGAGGCAAACAGATTATATGTAGTTCAAAGAGGCAGTGTATCCCTGACTTTGAAATTACCATTTCTGTTTAATCTTAGAACTCATTTCAATGAACTGGCAAGGAAAAGAAACAGAAAATTTCCATCCAAAGTTGCAGTGGCATGTGCTATTCTCTAAAAATTGCTGCTGTTTTTAGCAACTGCAAACCAAGGCATCTATAAACCAGTTTTACAGAAGAAAGAAGGGAATTCGTCGCTATTTTATTTCAATGTTCATTGCTTGATGTGAGTGACAAATATGCTGGGTTTGTTTTTCCTCAGTCTTTTTTAATCAGATGTCCTTAGGTGACATTTCACTTTATCTAGTAACAACCCTTTGGAGAGAAGAGAACGACCTTCATCATTTGTTCTCTGCTGCACAAAGCTCAGGAGAGCGGCACATTACCGGGATCTCTGAATAGCCTCTTGCATTTTGTCGGCACCTCTTGAGGATTTGAAATACCATTGCCAGGTCCTATCATCTGTTGTTTTTAAATACCGCCTTCCAGTGTGAGACTGAAAGCTTTAATTTCCCATCAAAGATCCAAGATGTGAAATACGTGAACATGTTTCCAAGTTTCTTTCTATCCTTGTGCCATTATAGACAGATAGGTGTTTCTCTTACCACCATATGGCTTACAATGCAGAAAGCTACTTTTTCCAAAAGGTTTGGAAGTTACGATTTCTCTGATCTATGATTCCTTTTCCACTCTTTCCTATTTACCACAGAATCACAGAAAGGCTTGGTTTGTAAGGGACCTAAAAGATGACCTTCTTCTAACCCCCCCCACCATGGCAGGGGATGCCCTCACTAGACCAGGCTGCCCAAAGCCCCATCCAACCTGGCCATGAACAATCGCAGGGATGGGATATCCATATCCTGTCTGGGCAACCTGTGCCAGTGCCTCACTGCTCTCCACATAGAATTTCTTCTTAACATCTAATCTATACCGCTACTGTTTTAATTTAAAACTTCCCCCTTGACCTATCCCTATTTTCCAGTGTAAAAAGTTGCTCTCCCTCTTTTTTATAAGCCCCCTTTTCATTTACCCTGTAGCTCTCTGTTAACAAATCCATTGTTCAGCCATCAGCCTCCTCCCTATATTCCATGTGGCCGTCAGCTGGAGACAAGTCTCTGTTTGGATGTGCCCACGAGCATGGCTGCACTGCAGGCTCTCGGGCTGTCCAAGAGATGACGTGTGGGGCAGTAGAGGTGAGCCATGGGCCAGCAAGGCCAGTGCTCTGGATGCTGCCTGGCTGGGAATGAGCCAAACAGAAGCACTAACTCAGGGGCTTAGATGAGAGTTCTCTCCTCCACCCCGCCACTGTACACGACTGTAGGGGGATAACGAGGTTGAGTTCATTAAACAGATTTCAAGTGTGGAGAAGTAAGAGGATTTTCCTCCTCCTGTTGCTCATCACTTTACAGATTTCTCATCTATTTTCATAAAGCATCAAGAGCTTAATGTCTTTGAGACTTCAACTCCTTTCCCTGCGTTAGATCCTTTGAAAACTGACCACTACATTTGTAAAACATAACTGGCTGATGGACAGAGGTGCAGACAGCGTGACGGTCCAAGCCCAGGCCAAAGCACCTGCAATGTCAGGATGCCTTCCCCAAATGATGAACACTAGCAGAGCCAGTCCCTCAAACAGATTGTCCTTGGAGGAAGCTCTGCCAGAAAGCACAGCCCTATAGCTCACTTCCTGGCTGAGCATCCCAGAGCAGCCCTTGCCTCCAAAATGCTGCTCCAGAGGGGATGCCAAAAACTACTTCTCCAGCAAAGCCTGTAACAGGCACTGCAGAAAACAGGACCCTTCCTGGAGACAGTGCCCATGGGATGGAGAGAAGGTTAGTTATAACAGGATGTAGATAATGATACAAGTGCTGACTCCAAAACACCCCTCCCTGGAAATAGAGTTGTTCTGGCTCCAACAATTACCTGACAGCTCAACAAGACAAAAAAGGAAGGCAAGAAAAAAAATCAACAAAAAACCAGAAGAGAAATTGGATTCAGGTGCCGCAGTTCCACAATATGCCAGAGGTCACCCAGAGTCCCCCAGTGGCCAATAACACTGAACTTGTTCAACAAACAATTTAGTGACAGCCTCACAGTTGTGGGGAGGGCTGGGGGGAAGTGCTGCACAATGGAGTATTGGATTTTAAATGTCACTTCAGAGCTTTAGGGGGTTAGTGCAAGGCTTATGACATGCTGGCTGTTTTTGAGGTGGTGGATGCTCAAAGTCAGAATTATCTCTCCTGTCTTCTGGACCTGCAAGGGGAGTACCAAAAATGTTTTGGAAGGAGATGCTAGGGCCCTCTGGTTATGCTCTCTGAAAAGAGACGAAGCAGCCATTTATGGCTGTTAGTTGCTTTGTTATTGTGCTCCTGTTAGTTGTTCCTCTCTGATAAAAGAACAGACTCAATCCGCTGGGCCAGCTTCAATCAGCAAAGCCAGTGGAGTACCTCAAATATACTTTTGTCTATCACAAGGAGGTATGTGACCCAGAGAAACTAGGGATCAGAAGACATGGAGATGAGAAAGTTGTGGTACATCATTCAGTGATCAGTGCGTTGTCCAGGCTACTTTTAAATGACAAAAGATCTAGAGCTTACTCTGTATGGGCTGCAATACCATTTTACAGTTTGGTCAGTCTTATTAACTGAAAATGTTTCCTGTGTTTCCATTTACCTTGGCTTAATTCTGTCATCTCCTATGTGAAATTTTCAAAAGTTTCTATTTTCTTCCACATGCTTCACCAATAAATACAGAGACAACCAGTGGGAAGGAGGACTGGACTGTGTCTGGGAATGTGTATTGATGCCTGGAAGGGCTGGGAGTGAACACAACTTTATGTGAAACATCAGTGTTGAATGAACGGATAGGCGTAGGAGAAGACGGATCATGTGTTCAGGTATCATATGTGAATGAATTTGGTATATGCAAATATGTGCCTACAATATGCTGGGTGTGACAGAACGCAAGGGAATCCTGCTCTACAGCATTTAAGAGCCACTTGCTATCACAGCATGAACCTGCAACTGTAGACTGAAATCAAAATGCTCATGTTTTGTTTTGTCATAACAAAGGGGAAGAATATTAAACAGCCTGCAATGGTTAAATTCCACTTTCAACATCTGAGTGCCAAGGGACTCATCTGGAAGCATGACAGCTGTATAAAGCCCTTTCTTAACGAGCAGGTCCCTGCACAGCCCTCACTGCAGCTTCTGGCTTTAAAAACCTGTGAGGGACATGGAAACTTCCTTTTCTTCTTATTGCTCATTCAGGTAGATTCACCTAAAATGGGCGGACAGAAGGGAGGGCTCTCCTTGATTTTATTTCCAGCTCATTTGCCTGTATGAACAAGGGTCAGTCTTCACCTCAAGCTGTCACTCAAGTTACTTGGCTACTCAATAAGTCAAATAATGATACTATAATACACATTAAAAAAAATATATATACACACACTATAATACACATAATGAACTAATGATAAAATACCAATATAATACTACCAATAATTATAATAATTTCTGTGGTGGTTCTTATTGGTGGTTCTTCTGTGGTGAGAGTTATTATCTACAGCACATAACAATACAGAGATTGTTATGTGCAGATTTCTGTGCAGTCTCTGTGTGAGCCTTTCCTGTTTTCCTACTCCTGTACAGCTTTTCCCAGGGAGACTGTGTCCCAGCAGAGAGGAAAAATCCTGAGGCTCTCTCTCATTAGAGAAATAACTTCTATTAGCATTTTATTGTTTAATCCAAGGAAATAAGAAACAAAAAGGGAGTCTCTGAACTCCAAACAACAACTGAGTTACTGCACTGTAATAGTTTTCAAGCATCAACCCAGTCATTGTAGTTTTTTTAGTTCCCCTTATATTATTAAGTGACACTTCATATAAATATCTTGTTGAAGCTGGTACATTTTATCTTGTCTTCAGCATGGCTGTCATGCTGAGTACCAATGACGGATTGACACATGACTACTATAAATCTACAGTAATTTGTTTGTACCTTTGAGTGATACCTTTTGTGGTTCAGGAAATGTGACCTCCTGGTTTAAGATCTATACCTCAAGAATCTGCTTCAAGTCATCAGGATTTCAGTGAAGCCATAGGTAGAGAGGCTAGAAGGGCAGATGGAATCAATTCCATTGCCTACTGTTATTGTTTTATTAGCAGAAATGTGGAGAGCATGTCCTGATCTCCCCAAGCATGTTGATGCCTCACTGCTCTTGCAATGTTTGAACACAGCAGCAGCAAGTGGGAGTTCAGACTAAAGAGGATTCAGACTAAACAGATGAAAGCCACCCCAGAATACAATCAGGCTATGAAATGAAAGAGAATCCTGAGAGGTAAATGACTTTCAAGGTCATACACTGATAAGCAGTAGGGCTGGGAGTTAACCCAGGGCTCTCAAATCCTGACCCAGTGTTCTAACCTTTAACAGTGCTGCCTCCATCTTTCAGCTGAGTAAATCCCAACAGGAACGATGGGGAAATTATTGGGATGCAAAAGCTTTTTTCTTGCCAATTTTATCACTGAATTTTGCACCAGCATCTACCAAAATGGCTTGGGAAACAAGCCTGTTTTTAAAAGCAGGACACAGTTACATGGGATTAAACCTGGTCAGGTAAAATGAAAGTTTAATATCATAAAAAAATTATTTCTGGAAAGACTCCCTGCAATACAAAAGAGTTTCCTATGGAAGTAGTGTGACTTCTTGTTTAAGACATTTTAAACCAGAATGAACAGGTTTCTAGAACAAAAAAAAAAAAAAATCTTTGTAAACCAATTCTGTATCAAGATTCTCTTTTTTTAACTTCCAAAAATCCTGAGTGCAAAGGCCTTGAATTTAGCCTGCAATATGTGATAAGAGGGCCTCTTGTGCGAGAAAGAAACAGTAACACACCACTTCACTGAGCCACCACCAGAAAATATCACAGGAAAAAGCACCATGGCAGTAGGGAACTTAATATGTGATTATTGGTCAGATTTCAGTACTGGAATGCGGTCTGACTCACTCTTCATCTCACAACACACTGGTAGAGCTTTTTCAACCAAGACTGCAAATGGACAGTTTGCTGATAAGGGCATGAGATACAGTATGTAGTTACATGGATCACCTTGCTGTTGTCCCATTCTTGGGTTTTCATCTGTGTATGGATTAGCTCATAGGATGGCTCCATTGCATCCATGTCTGGCTTGGGGTAGCCAGGGATGACATTGTGCAGCTGGAACCCAAAGGTGAGCAGCCAACTGTTGACATCTGGAAGGGAAGAGAAACATAAATAAGATTATCTGGTCTCTCAAGCAGGTTGCCCAGGAGAAGGCCCAGAGGAGGACCCCACGGTGGCTGGCACTGTAGCAGTCTGGACAAAATGACGAGTTTCCGCTTTGTATGAAAAGCAGAAATCTTAACCATCCTAGAATGAGCCATGTGCCAGAATCTGGCCTTTCCACCTCCAGCCAGAGCCAAATTCTGCATTTTCCCAGCTCTGAAACAGAAATGTTGGCAGTGAGCAAATGGCCCAAATCAAACCCAACTGCATGTCTGCGCTTCATCAGCAGAAACCAAGCTCCGTTTGAAGGTGTGCAGAAGTACAGCAACAGCAACATGCTAGGACGCTGAGATGCTCAGCCACCTGGGATGTCTTATCCAGTCCTGAAGTCAGCTTGGAACACCTCAGCCCCAGTACTTCTCTCCCTGAAGACTCTCAAAGGGCCTGCAGGCTGAAGACTAAATTTAGAGCTATGTGCCTGAATACCAGGACATCTAGGATGGACAGCTCAGGCATTTAGCCGGTGTTCACGGAAGAGGCTCTGGACATATCCACTGCTTTTTCCATGGATTTCCACCTCAGTCCAGAGTTTCCTGGTTTCGTAAGAAGCTGTAGTTCGAGTATTAAACCAGTGTAAAGTCACATAATCTTTTATAGTGATATTTATAGTTAGCCTTCATACTATCTGCAAGGTACATTATAGCGAAAAGAAGTGTACAGACATGAGAGATACTTTGCTTGGGTAACTTTTAAAAACACCTTAAAAAAAGTCCATGGATGGTGAGAAAACTGGTGGCTACCAGTGATAAATTATTGTCTTATACAGAAGAGGGACCACTGGCACTAAAGGGAACGTGCTGGAAAACCAGCCATTTGGGACATAATTCCTGTATTTATTTGCCAGTAGATTACAAAGTCTTCCTTGATTTTTGATTGCACAGCTATTAGGAATAGCAGATGAAAGTTAATCTGCTGAAGGAAAAAATTATGAGGTTAGGTAACTCCTAGATCTGCTTGGGATTAGCATTACTTCCCCCCTTAACTTCAGAGCATTTGATGAGTACACCTTGTTTGCCTTCACTTAGCTCCAGAGGACACACCTGATACAGTCCCTGAGCAAGATGGTGTGCATTTGGCACACAATAGCAATTGCAAGGTAAAGAAAGGTATGAAGATGAAGTTTAACTAATATTAGCTCCCAGGAGTCGTAAGTACTTGGATGGAACTGGAATTTTGTTGGTGACTGCTCTGCTTCAAACTGGATGTGCAAAGGCTTGACTTTCATTTTGCTAAACTCAGTAAGTGTTGTTGAAACAATATGAAGATGGAAAAAAAATTAAATAATCAAATATGCATATTTGAATATTTTTTTCTCCATTCCCATGAGCCTAAATGAATGTTTTGAAGAACTGGTTGGAAAGAAATTATGGATGCAAGTGGCAAATAACGCCGTTCCAGATGACTGGAGAATCAGGAGCCAAACAAACACACTATCTGTTGCTTGTTTTCCTACAGGCCAAAATGTTGCGATTGGGCAGATGTCCAAAAAGCCCTTGCGACAATCCATGTGGAAGAGGGAGGATTTCTGTAATAAAAACACTTCTGTTCACTCAATGTACAGATTGTTTTTGGAGTGTCTTTGAAACAGAGAGGTTGGGGGGGTATGGAAGAAATGAAAAGGCTCATTTGATTATTTTGTTGCCTAGTGCTAAGCCAGCCTGCTTGCAAATCCTTCTCATCTCAAATGAAGAACTTTGATGTACATATTGTGGACCAGGTGGTCAGGAGAACAAAGTAAAACAGTGAAGGTCAGCATTGGTGCAGGAATAATTTCCCAAACACTTCAAAAATGCTAAAAAAGAATACAGAGCATGGATGCTGAACTGCCGAAAAATATGTAACATGTCTGGAAATATCCAATACAGGGGTTTTTTTATGCTTCTCAGAAAACTGACTTCCAAAACATTTGCAAACAGGAATTTGTTCTTTTTGGGAAGAGGTGTTTGAGTACCCAGAAAAAAAACCCCACCAAAACAAACAACCTAAAACCATGGGAGGAAGGTGTGGAGCTGAGAAAACAGAGGGGAAAATACTAATTTACCAGGAGGCAGTGACAACTTTTTTTGACAGAAAAGTACATTTCACATCACAGAGGTTTTTTTCAGCTACAGTAACCCTGCCAACACATTTCACAGTAAATTCATTTGAGGGCAAAGAAAAGGAGTGCTTAATGCAGACACATGTAATGGAAATGTCAGTTCAATCCATCAGGATTGCTGAAGCTGGCAGCAAAGCTCTGTGCCATGAAGTGTACAATCACTAAAATATTCATGTTTAACAATGGGCCCCTCAAAACATAAATACCTGCTTCTCCTGCTCTCCCCTCCACATACCTTCAATTCCTTAAGCTCAGAGACCTCATCATTGTGGACCAAAGCATGTGCTGGTCACCAAAGCATGTCCTGGGCACTGAGCTCCCCTAAGGACAAGCAGGTCCCAGTGTGGGAATGGAGGGACAGAAAGCGGTTCCCTGTGTCCAGATCTGGACATGTGCTGGGCAGATCTGGGCAGATTTGGTTGTGATGACAAGGACAATCTTATCATGGGTCCTGTCCACAAGGTGCCTGAAAGCCTGAGCAGAAACAGCACTTCCTGGGACAGCAGCCTCGTGTAATGGCACTCATCCTAGCATGGCCTGCTTCTTCCATGCACTGGGGGAGAAGAAACATGAAAAATGTATTTGGGCTCTGTATTCTTGAAAATCTAAAAATAGAACTTACAAGACCACGTAAAAATTTTTATTTGGTGCATATAAAATATTAGTGTATCAGGTTTTGACATCTTGAATTTATTGTCAGAGCTGTGTGGGAAGCTGTGCACCTGTTCTAACACAGGCCTAGAAAAAATATTTTGTCCTGTCTTAACTTGAGCAGGAAAACAATAACCTGTTAATATGTCACAAAGCAACAGTTCAAAAACGAGATCAGTTCAAACAAAAAATCTCCAATTAACTTCTGAATTAAACTCCATTTTGGTTTTGACTCCTTATTTTTCTTTTCCAGTTTTCAATAATTAGTTTACACTTAACTTGAAAAGGCTGAAAATCCAAAATGCATTTTTCTTTAAGGACATTTTGGAATTTGTCATTTAGACAATTTTGAGAGCTGTTTACGCTTCTACTGAGAAATCTCTCAAGCTCAACTCTCCCCCATAAACAAATTCAGTTTTGACAAATAAGCACTTTCTGAAAGGAAAAGTTATCTTGAGGTATTCCCTCCCAGCCTTTATTATCAGAGTGAGAGAAACATACAGGGTCTTAAGCCTGTATCTTTTGACATATTTTACTTCCCTCATGGCATCATCTTCTCAGCTCTAGAGAAAACAACTTTTCATGAAAAAAACCCTTATGATTATTGCAGAAGAACCTGAAAGCACAAATCCTAATGGCTAGAAAAACAAGCAGGATAGAAAACCCAGGATTTTTACTTTGTCACATTTATTTGCTATTAAGCAGATCTTGTAACTCAGGGGAATGCAATTATTGTAGAATATGGGAAGGCTGTGATAGATGCAGCAGAATTGTTGCTTTAATTTTAATAAATTAAAAATTTATTCAATCTCCTTAAGAAGTAGGCACATTTGATATGTGTTTGTGGCACTTGGCTTTTCAATGGGAAGTATCTAGAAAAGAGTCCCACCAAAAAGTCCTCTCAAACTTCTCAAACTCTTCTCATTGCTACCACTGTTGCACACAGTACGAACTTAGGTTTGAAGGGGGAAAGGGATAAAACAAAGCTGGCTGGAGAGAAACCTGGGGGCAGCACACCAACGGTAGAGCAACAATTTGCTAGTGAGGTCCTTCAGGCTGCTGTCTCAGTACAGGGGGGGAATGGCAGCAAACATTCAAGTGTGACCAGATGGCCAGGGGAAGCAGTTCAGAGACTGTGTCAAGCTTTGGGGTAGGTGTGCCCCAAAATCTGTCCTCTAAGTCTAAAGCACCTTCTTTTCTTGACTTTTTGTAGACACTGTTAATTCTGCGGGGCTGATTAACTTTGAACTACATAGCTAGTAGTGTAGTAGTCATGTAGATGCTCTGAAATGGCTGACTGTAATGAAAGCTTTAAATTGCTTTGCCATTCTGCTAAAACAAATCTGTATGCCATTTGTTTAGTTGCAAATAAATCTCTAAGCAAAACTGTGTAAACAGAGCTGCCCCTCTACAAGGAGAAAGGTTATCAGGACATTAATTGGTAGCTAAACTTCAGATATCTGAGGGGACAAAAAACTGTAAGGGCAGTTTATAATAAATACTTTTAAAATAAAAAGAACAAACACCTAAGACAAGAAAAGGAAACAGGTTTGTGAATTACAATCTCCATCTATGCAAATGAATTAAACATGCCCTGTACATGGGGGTCCTGGCAAACTACAACTTATGTCCATTAATTAAAGAATGGAAAACCTCATGGTGATCAGGACACTGAGAGAGGAATTACCTATTGTACTGGTTTTGGTGAGGATAAATTTCTTTACAGTTGCTGGTACAGGGCTGCGTTTTGGATTTGTTCTGGAAAGTGTTGGTAACACAGGGATGGTTTTGCTACTGCTGAACAGTGCTCACACAGAGCCAAGGCCTTTTCTGCTCCTCACCCGACCCCACCAGCAAGGGGTGCACAAGGAGCTGGAAGGGGACAGAGCTGGGACAGCTGACCCCAACAGACCCAAAGGATATCCCAGACCATATGGGTCATGTAAAGCTGGGGAGGAAGTAGAAGGAGAGGACATTTGGAGTGATGGTATTTGTCTTCCCAAGCCACTGGTTTGTGGGATGGAGCCCTGCTGACCTGGGGATGGCTGCTTGCCTGCTGATAGAAAGTAGAGAATGAATTCCTGGTTTTGCTTTTCTTGCACAAGCAGCTTTTGCTTTTCCTCTTAAACTGTCTTTATCTCAATCTCTGTCTATGGGTTTTCTCACTTTTTCAGCTCCCCATCCCACCTGGGAGGAGTGACTGAGCAGCTGTGGTGTGGGCCTTAGTTCCATCTGGTGTTAGACCATGACACCTATTTGCTGATGGCAATCTTGTGAAAATTTTTATTAATTTAAATGTCTTACCTGTCATGTAACATTTGATATCCTGAGAATTGCTAATGGGGTTGTTGTTTTTGAACATATACAAGTTGAAAGGCATTATGTTATTGCTACTCAGATGCTTCCACATATCATGGTCCGGACTTGTCCAGCGACCCGCTAGCACATCGTAGTCTCTCCGCCCCATGTGGATAAGCTTTGTGAGGGGGTCATACAGTCCTCCATGGTAGCCGATGATGATCTGGAAGTTGGGATTAGTGTCCATATAGATCTCCCCATATGCTGTGTACAGTATCTGCTTGATCATTAAGCCAGTCCCACTGAAGACAGCCAAAGGAGTGCCAATGTTATCGCAGGCTATGTAGAATTCATCGCCGCTGCTGAGCTCCATTGCAAAGAGGTGGCCTTGGAGGTCATAGTACAGGGAGGTGATCTCAGAGCTTGAGTGGTTGTACAAGTGGGTGACCTTGGTTGGGTTGGTCAGATCTGCGTAGAAGAACTGCAAGTGATGCCCATGGCTGGTTTTGCTGGAGACTCTCCTTCCTAGGCCGTCATAGCGGTACTTCACACTCCACCCACTCACTTTATTATAGGCTTTGATGAGCAGGCCAGCTGAATTGTACTCAAAAATATCATTGCCCCTTTGCTTCAGGAAGCCATCTTCATCCATTTTGTACTGCACATCCCCCAGTCTAGTAATCCTATCCCTGAGGTCATACCTGAGTGGTGTAAGGCGGGCACTATTCCCTGGACTCAACAGATGGAGGTTTCCATTTAGGTCATAGCTGTAACGCCAGAGAGGTTTGTCATTGATAGACACAGTCTGCAACTGGCCATCAGCATCATATTCATATGAGTAGCGAGTTGTGTTTGCGTAAGGGCCAACCTTCAGCTCTTTCTTAACCACTCTCCCCATGTTGTCATACTGCACAGTCATCCAGTACATGAGAGACCGGAATATCTCATACTGGACTTCCTTCATCCTGCCATAGGCATCAAAATGTTTAGTGTGGGTCATGACAGCAGTGGTGATAATCTGGTTGATATCGTAGTAAATGACCCCAAATTTACCGAATTGCTCCGTTTTGCCTGACACATCATCGTACCTGTAGAGATCAATGGGCAAAGGTGTCTCGTTGATGACCGCTTGCATGCTGGTCACCCGGAAGCTGTTGTCATAGTTATAGTCAAAGCGTGCATTCACCATGCCCTCCTCAGTGAAGCGGAAAATCTGCCGGTCGATGAGGGGTCCTATCTGTCTGTACCTGATCGTGCAGGTGAACCCTTCATTCTGCAAGTTTATGGTCTTCAGCATGCCCGCAGTTTCGTCGTACGTGAAACTGATCTTTGTGGTGTCGTAGAGCATCTCGGCTAACTTGGACAGCTTCCCATACTTGTAGATGACACGTCTCCCTGTGCCCAAGTACAAAGTGTGGAGGAGCTGCTCATCCTCTGTGAAGTCCTGAATTACTGAGGCATTGCCTTCTGGTGGCCGGTAGATGTTCCTGTAGTAACCAATGGAACGAATGGTTTCCAAAGTCTGACGGGCAACATTGGGCATGGTCACTGAGGACAACCGGTCATTCTTGTCAAACTCAAAGATGTACTGTCTCTGGCTGTGAAGGAGCAGCACCATGGACTGGATGGGAAGAAGAAAAGTATTGATTAAATCTCTGTTTTTTTAGCAAAATTATACTCTCAGAAAACCTGTAAGATTCCTCAACCCAAAGAGCAGGGCAAGTAGGACAAATCTCTGCACCCATAGAATTCAACAGCGAGAGGTAAGGAGCTGCACATGGCACGTAAAGTATTCTCAAACACAGGAGTGGGTCAGTGGAAGAAGCAGTTAATGCAGTGAGGAAGGTCCAAGTTCAGAATGCTCAGTTTTTCAAATCACTACCCTATAGCTGTCTTACCAAATTGCCTGTGCCAACACCCTTTGAAAACTAACTAAATAAAATTGGTAGAGCTACTTAAACAATGCCTGAAAAAGTATCCCCCAACACCTTCCAATGCTGAATGAATTGACTGTGTCAACCCATCTTCTGTTATCCTTTTCCTCCAAACTTCTGCCTGCATTACTTCTTCTGGGATTTTTTTTTTTGCATATAACAAACAATCCCCATAGATTGTATAATACAAGGAATAAGTCAATACTTTTTCCTTTTTAAAAAACACGGCACAACTACAGTTTCCTTGAACTGTTTTAGGGATAGGCGCTATTCAAAAACCAGGAAGAAAAAATTCCAGCCCCAGGTATATAATATATGGATCTGTGAGTAACTGGGCAGTGTAATGCTGAATGGTAATACCCAGAAAATATAAGTTCCATGCTAATCTACAGAGTTCAGGCCCTGGGAAACACTGCAAAGTGTGCTACAACAGTGTAGCTGAATTAATGCCTCACTTATTAATTACATGTAGTTTTGTAAGTAGATATGGACGACTTGAAGAAGGCAAGATGTCAGACTGTAGGGTTGTTTTCACATGGAAAATCCTACTGGAAATTCTTACTGTTCACTCTGCTGACTTTATCTGAGCATATTTTATATTGCAGTCAACTCAATAAAGTAAAGCAAGATTGTGCTTAAAAAAAATCACATGTCAAAGCTTCACAGTTCACGTGCTCTCAGCATGACTGGGAAGAAAGCATCTCAGACAATTTTCAACTGCTCTGTGGTGGTCTGGCACAAAAGCCACTACATGCACCTTTGTGGGACAGAAGAGGAGGACTGGACCATAAGGACCAGCAATAAGCTGAGGTGAAGGAGTGCAGCTGCACTGATGTCAAAGGAGAAAACCCATGTGCCTCAAATGCACCATCTCTGAGTGGTAAGACCATTCTTACCTTCTCCAAGTAGGTGTAGCTCCATGATTTACCATCAGCAAAGATTCTGGATGTAATTCTGCCAGACTGATCGTACTCCATCCTTTCTGACATCGTGCCCCTCTGAATCCCTGCAATGTGTCCTCCTGGGGAATAGGTGACATTGACCCCATTCAGTCTGCTGCTGGGTGACCAGAGACTGGGCCTCCCTGCCTGGTCGTAGAGGATGCGGAGCGTGAACTTGCGGTGGTCATCATAGATTTTCTCAGTCCTTGTCACACGATCAAAGTCAAGGGACAGCAGGTTTCTGTTGTGAACCTACAGGAAAAAGAGAGAGAATTAGGAAGCTGGAAACAGTTAAACAGTTAGAAAGACTAGCCTTGTTTCACCAAATACCTCTTTAAACTGCACTGGAGAGTATCCAGCTATTCACTGCTGCTGGATAAGACACAATTTTTAAAGCAAAGAGTTGTCCTAACACTGCTTTTATTGACTTCAGTGAGGAGAGAGGCAGAAGTATGGTACTTCTGAAACACCACAGTGAAGGAATATTGCTCATATCCCATATCTAGATTTAGGACTGCTACAGCAGATGTGACCTACAGAACACAGAATGACAACTTGTTGCAAGGAGTATTTCCAAGATATTCTACTTATCAAACCTAGGATACTGAGTCTTTTGCTTTCATGTGTATCAAAAAACACTTGTAGAAAAGAGATGGGTGTTGTGCCACCATAGCAGGAATCAGTGTCTTTCTCTGAGTTTACTGAATATAATGCAGGCATTGGAGGTTAAGCATTTCCCCTGAGATGAAATATGGAGGCTTTAACCACTGTAGATGTTACACAGAGCAGGACCTTTAATTTCATTGTCCTGGGGTTATTCAGAGTGGCATAATTATACTCTGAGCTTTGGAAATGCAGAGGCATTGGAGGTAAGCAAAGGTATCTACTTCAAAGGCAAGAGCAGGAATACATTTCTACTCAGGGATTGCAGTGCACAGCAATACAAAAAGGAGCTGATAATACAACTCATGTTTAGCCACGCGTGCAAGGCGACTTGCGAAGCCACATCACCACAGCAGCAAAGTACTGGTTTGAAAGCAAGGAGGAAAACCAGTATTCCCAGTATGAGCTTGCCAGTGAAGACAGCTCTTTCTCCATCCCACCACTTCCAAACCTCTTTCAGCTAGTGAATGTCTTTCTTCTGGAATGGTGTAGATTCTTCTTGGATGAATCTCAAACTCCAAAGAGCTGATTTGGTTTTCAGTTCCCTTTACAGCCCTTCAGCTACATTCAGTAAACCAGAGTTTGCTGCTTGCTATGAGATTTTCAGATTAAGTTGAAACCTATCCTGCTCAGGGTAACACTGACACTCCTGACTGGAAGTGTTCAGGAACCTGCAAATGTGGCACTTGAGGACATGGTTTAGTGGTGAATACGGTGGCGGTCCTTAGCTTAGTTCAACTTGTAGGACTTTGCATGGTTGGACTTGCAAGAGAAAGGATGGGGTTGAATCAACAAAGAGGTTCCTCAGCCCTGGAAGAACAGGAAAGGGAAAGGCTGAATCACTACAGTGCCTTTGCCTTGCAGGGGCAGACATCTATGCTGAAGCCTAGAGAATGGGGACACCAGAAAGCCAGAATTCAAAAGAAGGTATCCCAGGAGCTGGGGAGAGAAGGAATTGTTGCCATGATGTGTCAGGATGATGTAAGAGAAGAGGCAACTGCAACAACAATTTTCAGTTTATGAATAACAAGGGTAAAAGGTACATATGACTTCAGGGAAGAAACTTTGTAGAAAGGTGGACAATGCTCTCATTAAGTATGTGTGATATAGAGTGTAAATGTGTAATGGGAGAGAAGAAATCAGCCACTGTACTGGGGAGCTGGAAAATAATTAAAAAGGTATCAAAACTCTTAAGTACAGATGTACATGTGTAACCAAGAGGAATTTGGTATCTCCTAGGTGCTTGCTGCTATAGAGAGAGAAACACGAGTGGCAATTCCTTGCAAAAAAAAGAAAAGCAAAGCAGGAAGTAATAGCATCTCTGCCTCCCATATATTCACAGAGCAGCTCCATCCTGGCAGCTGCAGCTTCTTCTGCTCCAGGTCTTTGCCAAGAAAGCTGGGAAGAGCTCTTCTAGGGCTGGAACAGTAATCCAGGCTGAATGAGGTCTTCCTGAGAAGTATGTTAGCAGCAGAGCCATTCACTGGGCTGGAAGGACCAAACAGCAGGTCCCTGGATAGCTCTTTAAGCTCAGTCCAAATGTCTGTATCCTCTGACTGGTGCCATAAATTGTTCCACCCTCCCTATGCTCTGGCAAGCAATGTCTATGTGGCTAGTTGGAACCAATCTCCCTTTTCCTGTATTTTATTTTTTAATGATTTGTTTTCTTCTGCTCTCTTGATGTACTGTCTCTTTCATCTGAGAAGTGCAAACAGTAACCCCTCAAGGTGATGAGCAAAGTGAACCCTACCCTACCAGTAGCCTCTGAAGAGGGTCTAAATCTTTTTCGTACTTGTTCAAGGGCATGCCTTGTATAGAAGTGAATTTTCTGCAGAAGAACTGACAGGGCTGCAGGCTGCAGTCCAATAACTATGTTTTATGGTGAGCAGCTAAATAAGGTGCCATCCTCAATCCCAGACCTTATTCTGAAATGGAGTCTGAAAACCTCCTGCAAAAAGGTTTTGCCCCTCAGACTGTTTGACAAGGCTTGTGATCAGCACAGGACCAAGACAGGGTAAATTTAAATCCACAGTTCACAGTGGATTTGACATTCCCTTTAAAATGTGTGAGAGACTAAATTTAACCCCTAACTCATGTTCCACAGTACTTAATTCAATCCCTTAGCTTCCTCTGCAAAAAAAAAAAGAGCATAAACACACCACCATCTCTGGTTTCACCAATGCTTTCTTTGGCACTCCTTTAGCTTAAATGATAATTAAACAACATGCATTGATCTCCCTGGGAACACAAGAGCACAAAAAAGGAGAGGATTCTCATGAAAACAGTCTGGCAAACTTCAGCAGAGGAGGGCAAAAAACACTCCTGCAATGAGGGCTCCAGGAGCCAACACCATCCATGTGATGAACGGCTGCCTCCAAAGGAACTTCCCCAGCAAATTGCTAAAACTGTTGGGGTGGCCACAGCCAGGCCTTAATGTCTTGCAGAAATTGTAGAGACCATCCTGGACCATCTTTATTAGTCAGCATACCAGGAATGGTTAGCACCATATCCCCCTCTGGTCATATTGGCTCTGGGGATTTCTGGGATACTACATCTTGATGCCACCACTAACCTGCTGCCAAAGTCTTGGGAAGAAAAAAGTGACTTATGACAGGAGTTACCATGGTTAAATTAATAAAAGAACTGAGCCAGCAGCTCTGTCTCTTTTTGCTGTCCTATTTGCTCCATTGTCAGAGATTATTTTACATCCTTCTTTATTGAAAAACTCAAGTTTGTTTAATAAAAAAAAAGGGGGAGGAATCCTGTTCCTTGAAGCAGGATTTATCTAATGATCTCTCTGCAAATGGAGTCTGTTGCTGCTGTTGGCCAGGGATGGGTGGAATTCATAGCCAGCCTACCTGCAGAGATATCTCACTGCCAGGTGGGTGGATAGAGCATCACAACTTTTCATGGGGTGTGTGGGACAGCAAAAGTGAAAGGGGCTGTTTTAACATATTTGTGCTGCTTTACAGCTGCCTGGCCAAGTACAGAGCCAGGTCAGCACTGGTGGAACAAAGAAAAAGGTATCAGGGCTGTCCCCTTTCCCTTCATCCGTGCAGAAGTCCCTGCTTTATCCATGCAATAAGGAACCATGTACTGTTTTATTTCCTAGGGAGGGTCAGGGAGGCAGCTGTGAAAGTGGCCTCACCATGCTGTGAGCTGGCCGAGCTCATGGCAACAGGCTGCCCGTCCCGAAGCACATTGTGGGAGGAAGAGGCACAACTCATAAAAAGTGGATCTGTGTGATGACAGCAGAAAGGATCACTCTTTTACAGTGTCCAGATCCTGTTGTCCTCACTTCAAAGGCTTCATAGAATGATGCTGGAGCCTCTTTGGGATGTTCTTTCCCCATGGAGCACTGTGTCTTTGCTGCTGTCTCATGTGAGCAGTGGGGTGAGGGGAGAGGTAAAGTAGTAACTTAGTCACATATAGCAGAAAATGGTAACATTTCCCAAAATGAACAAAAACATGTTGAATTTAACTTGCCTAAGTTTCTCTCCTGCCAGGGAAAGCAGCAATTATTGGTGTGAGGGAAGAGGAGAACATCGCACAGAGAGTATGTTAAATGTTGTGCAATCCCCAGGGAGGCAATTAGCACCTTGCAGGTTTTAGTGTAAGGGGTGCAGATGCTGCCATGCATGCACAGACACAGAGCTTAAAACATCTAGTACACCCTCAACTACTTTGAACCCCTGAACACAGCCATAACTGAGTTCTTTGACCATGTAAGATGCACTTCTGATTCACTAGAAGGGTCCTGATAGGGTCAACATGTGAATAAATTGCTGGCAGATTTATAGGGATACCAGCAAGTAGCCTGAAAATTCATTTTGCAAGAGTTTTTCCAACTGTAGTACAATATAAAACACAGACACATTCTGTGTTTGAATCTACTGCAAAAATTTTGGGAGATAAAAACTGATATGGGCAGCTGAGGTGTGGCTAAATAAGTGAAAACTGTTGTGAACACCAAATAGCTGTGACCCAGCTGCAGATTTCAGAAGGCCCTCTCTTTTCAGAAAAAGACCTTTCTGAAATTTTCATCAGTTATCAAAATGAAATGAAATGAAATAAAATAAGCCCCCCAAGACAAACCCAACAAAAAAGCGTGGTGACAACTGATCTGCAGATACACAGCAGTTCACACTGGAAGAGCAGCTTCAGCTTTCATAAATGTTTGCATTTTTCCTCCTGGTAACAAAATATGAGGCTATCGATGCATGGGGAAAAGAACAGAGGCTGGGGTGGAGAGATTGAAGAGAAATACTTGACAAGTGTGAGCGAGGAGAGATGGGAAAAATCACACCAACGTGGCAGGGGTCATGCAGCAGGGACTAGGGAGAGGTGAAGAGCAAAGACTGGGAAACACATATCCTGAAACCAGAGCATTGATATTTACTGCCAAGCTTAAGTGTGAATAAATAGCTGCAGTCCTTTTGCTGTGGTGGCATTACACAGCACTAAGCATTTTTCTCAGAGGGTCTGAATTTGCCAGGTGCTGAGCAGCTTCCCAGGAACCGTCCATCAGCCTGTGACTAGCAGGGTACAGGGTGAGTGCACAGGACTTGCTATTACAAGTTCCCAGCTTTGCTAGCAGTTAGCAGATGAATTACAGCTTATTGGGCAAGATCTTTAAAACAGCTCTGACAAGTATGAGGTGCATTGTGTGGAACAATGTTTTCAAAACACATCAGTCTCTAGCACAGAAAGGTCTGGGCACTCCTGGAGGGAGAGTACTGTCAGGCTGGAGCTGCTTGTAACACTTCAGGGAACAATAGCAATTGTGGTGCAATGCCTTGCGAGCCCAGTTCTTCAACAGGTTCAACAGACTACCCATTTCAGGAATCCAGAGTTTTTTCTGAGGTTTCCCAATGAACAGCATTCATAGAATCATTGAATGGTTTGGGTAGGAGGGGGCCTTAAAGATCTTCTAATTCCAACCTCCCTGCCATTGGCAGGGACACCTTCCACTAGACCAGGTTGCTCAGAGAACCACCCAACCTGGCCTTGAACACTTCCAGGAGTGGGGCAGCCACATCATCCCTGGGTGGCCTGTGCTAGTGTCTCACCACCCTCACAGTAAAGAATTTCTTCCTAATATATAATCCAAATAATCTCTTTTTCAGTTTGAATTCATTCCCCCTTGCCCTGTAACTCCATGCCCTTGTCCTAAGTCCCTCTCCAGCTCTCTTGGAGCCCCTTTAGGTAATGGAAGTTGCTCTAAGGTCTCCCTGGAGCCTTCTTTTCTTCAGACTAAACAACCCCAGCTTTCTCAGCCTGTCCTGATATGCTTAGAAGGCTTTCAGTGATCTGCTCTATGACTGCCAGCAGCACAGTAGAAAACACCTGCACTAACTGGTGTGGTATTTTATAGTTATGACTGTGCCTGGCTTGCTTAAACATCCTGAGATGATGGTTAAACCTGTGGTGTCTGATGGGAGGTCACACATTCCCAGTGATGCAGAGGACTGCTAGGGAGATCAGCAGCACCACCTTTGATGGCTAAGGGAACATCAGCACATAAGGAGACATAATGATATACTCCAGCCATAAAGGTTATGTCATTGAGGTTGAACAGACCATTCTCTGTCCTGCAGCTCCATCCTCATTGCAGACAATACAAATCATACCCATCCCTTTCTGCCATGAGACTGAGGACTGATGAGATGGGAAGTGGAGGCCAAAAGTGCTCATGGCTCTCACTTACCCTCAGCCGACGTCCGAAGACGGTGACCTGTCCTCTCGCTTGCTCCTTCCTCTGCCTCCACTCCACGAGGTTGAGGCCATTGTCGATGGGCAGGGTGACATTCCTCTTCCCCACTGTGGGGTTGACAGTGCCAGCCAGCAGATGTGGCTCGGTCTGCAGGGCCACCTCCATGCCGTTGGCGAGCATCAGTCTGAGGGAGCCATCAGCACCGATGTAGTAGCTGTTTCGGACTTGGTCTGAAGACAGAAAAGAGTTCTTTGCTGATCTTTGATGATACAGCTCCAGCTCTTCATTTGCTCCCTCACTTAGGCTGTGTCAGCATTTTGAACAGTTGTAACCAAATGCAGTCTGTTACTTACCTGTCCCACTCAATGGGAGCAAAACATTGGTTTCATCAGGGAAAGTAAACGTGGACAACTGCTTTTTCATTCTGATGAGGTTCAGCACCTCATATTCTTGCAGAAAGTCTTGCACAGGTTAAAAAAGTGAAATAACTGTGTAATACCTTACCAAAGGATGCAGGTTCAAACCTCTTCCTCTAGGCTAAAACACTGTGTGGTGAGATATTTGTTTTATATAAGTCTGACTGAAAACTTTCCATGCTTTTATAGCCTAAAAAATCTTAATTTCACAACAGTATATGAGAAAGTGGGGCCACCTACTTTCCTCAGCTCATTCACTGTCTCACAAGCGACAGGAAATTGCACAGCAAGTTAATGCTAACCAGTTCCCCAAACAACAGCCAAATCCTTTCCCTTGAGAAAGCTTTCAGGAGGCAACTGAAGTCCTCATGTTTGGAGAGAAAGCAGAGGCATTAAGCTCCCACACGTCTCTATACATCTGGCCTCCACTAGCTCTTGAAAGATCAGATTTTGAGGCCAGTATTTGGGAATTCAGGAGTTGAACAGAAGAGCAACCTCTCTCTTCTACATCCTTCAGGAATCATGCAGGATGAAAGCCCATCCTTTCAATCTCCAGCTGGCATTTATCTCCACAGAGAGTAGCTCATGAAGGGTAAGAAAGCATGAGACTCAGTGCAGAACGGCTTTAAAAACATATTATACAAACACTGCCTTATCTGAAGCTCCACAAAAGCTGGAAAATAGTACCATTTCTGTCTCCCAGGCTGCCATAAACTCTTAATTGTGAATAAAAACACCCACTGAAAATTCCCATTAAGTGTTTTTTCTTTCTGAGGCAAGCTGAGTTTTGTTCACTAGTTGCTCTGTCATACCTCAGCAGGAAACAAGATCACAGTGAAACTACCATTTCTTGTCCCCAAGAAGCAGATAGCAAAGAGCACAGTTTGGTATAGTTAGGGAAGGAAATGTGGCACCAACTGGTCCTTTTTTATGTGGGTCTCATCCCGCTCCTGTGGTAGCCAGCTGGAGCTCTGCCACAGAGACCTCAGCAGAACCACTGCTCCACTTTACACAGCAGTGATCCACAATGCAGATCCAAGTATTTCAGCTCTGCCAATGAGTATGTAAGTTGATGGTCTTTGACACAGACTCCAGCCAGATCAAACCCTCTCCATGCTTCAGTCTGCAAATGGAGAAAAGGGACAGCCAGTTGGCTGCCACACCTTACTTAGATGTGTGGTTTGATGCTAAAATATTAGGAGACGTGCTTTAAATCTAATCAGTGAAATATCCCTGAATAGTAAATACATTCCTTCCTCTTTTTTCCTTCACCAGGGAGCAGAGGAAGGCTTGAAGGTTTACATGAAGTTAATGAGACACAGGATGTTCTCTTCGTGTTACATAAGCACCACAGAAGGGTTATTGTCACCAGTGCTGTGGTACAGTGTGGGGAATGTAAATCCTCTACTTTCAACATTTTCCCAAGAGAAGACTCTTCCCTGGCTCTGGAAGGCATTTCTCAAGGGCTAAATGAAATCCATGGGCCATTGGATGCTGTATTTTAGGCTGCTTTGGCTCTAGGGCACTACTGCCCTACTTTGGCATTGAACAAATGCTCACTCTGTCACTAGTCCAGAAGACAAAATCCCACTGGAGTGTTGATGTGCCTGTTGTAGAAGCTCCTAAACCCATCCTACAGGAATTTGCAATCTTCTGAAAATGCCTTCTGAGATCTCACCTGTTCACAGTGTGATCCAGGTTTCCTGAAAGGTTCACCAAGAATTTGGTTCACCAGCCACCTCTTCTGCAACATCATCCAAATCTTTGTTTTAAGTGAGTTTCTTCAGATGCAAACAGTTTCATAATTTTATACCTCTGAAGATAGTTAAGCTGTTTGTAATTCTGCATGTCCTAATGGCCAGAAATGTCCCTATGCTGGAGGGCAGGACAATGGCAGAATTGACTGTGGCACCATTATGTAACTGTGCCTTCAGTGCTGAGTGCATAAATCACACCACAGTCAATTTTGTCAGTCAAGAGCCCCTAACAGTGGGCTCTACTGCTTAATTAGGCTCTTGAGGTAAAGCCAACCTCATGTCTGTGCAGTTGCCACACATCTTAATGTGGGTGAGTGAGATGGGTTGGGGTAGGTTGTACCTGTCTTACAGGCTCAAGTAAAGAATAAGAAAGTCATGGTGTTTCCCTACAGGAATATGGGGACAGCTTGAGGGGGTTGGAACCCTCTCAGCTGCCCTCTCCAGAAGGGTAAAAGCAGGGTTTCAGGCATAGCAGGCACCTTCTTTTAGGAAAGGTTGATGTTGTTACAGGGAAGGGGAAGGAAATTGTATCCCAGAGATGTGGGAATAAATGTCACTCTGGAACATGCTTGCCCCACTTGGAGCAGCTTGTTCGTCACAAGGATAAAAGATGTTTCACACCCCACTGTAATCAGTCACAGACAGAGTGAATGAGATCTGGGGAGGAAAGAAAGCAAAGTCTGAAAGTTCCTTCCCTTTCCCCATGCCCCAGGGAACAGGTGTGATAGCTCATCCTGATCCTAAGGAGGCTTCAGCTTTCACAACCCGGAGATCCATGCTGGCACTGTTTGTGCAGTACAGGTTCTGCCACTACCAGCATGTCAGCACAGTGCTCCCCTGCTATTCATTCCTCTTTTATTTCTCACTTCCTTTCCTTTTCCTCCACCTAATCAGTCCTCTGCTTCCCACCTTCCTACCACAGGCACAACTGTGCTCATTTCCCAAAGTCACAAACTGTTCCCACCAGTGCTACCCCACCTGACCACTTCTCCTTTGTGCCTCTCCACATCACCTCTTAGCTCAAACACAGACCTTTTGGGCACAGGGATGGTCAGTTTTCTGGATGCTTCCTTGTGAATGTTTGAAATGCCAGTGAACAAAGAATCAGATCTCCAGCAACCAGCTGGAAGCCTGTTCCAGAAGGAGAGCAACTGTTAAGTCAGAAGCTGTTAAGAGACTGAAGCAAAGGGTTGGCTGGAAGTGTGGCTTGATTTATGCAACTCTTTTAGTTACAACAATAATGGTAATGATGATGGAGGACTGTACTGCACGAGCCTGCACAGCAAGGGGACTGGCTGGGAATGGAGCAGAAAAACAACTGCAGAGCATCCTCTGTGCTAGGGAATGAGGCTAAGTAGGTGTGAGTGTGTGTCTGTACCAGCATGTGGGGAGCTCTGGTGCACTGAGAATGCAGGTGATTTTTGGTGCTGGGATTATCAAGACGATGCCTGTTTCCTGATCCATTGTGTGCAGTTTGGTCAGGAGAGGGATGGTGGCCCAACTCACCTTGGAGCAGGGTGTAGAAGGCCCCTGATGCTGACAGATTGGTTGTTATTGTAACATCATCCTTGCTGGAAGTTTCCACCTGGACATGCACGGAGCTGTCGGTATCACTGCGGAAGCTGCTCACTTGGCCAGTAGGGAAGGTCACGTTGGTCAGGCGGCCAAAGCTGTCGTATCTGAAAGAGAGAATGTCATGAAGTCATCAGCATCAACAGTGAACGAATCATCCTATAAAGTAGAGACCAATTCTTCAAGTCATCATCCAGATTCTTTACAGAGAAAAATGCACTGTCACTTCAGTGCATTTTAGACAATCTTGACTTTTTTTGGCCTCATGAGAAGAAAATCACAGCTTTTAGCTGAAGAAAATGAAGAATAGAAAATTACTGAATACGTATTAGCTTGTATTTTAACAATATTTTTCCAACACTCCTCACCTGCACTATGCTTTTTGTTTAGAAGATTAACTTTATTTCCCATCTACTATGCTGTGACTTACAGAAAAGGACTGGCCTGTGCATCCTGTCTGGCAGAACTAGGAATTTCTGAAGGCCACCAACTGATTTGTCTGGGTGTGTCCTGAGCTCAGCAATTTATTTAAAATTTTTTTCCCTATCTAATTTTAAAAAGCTAAATATTAAGGTAGCAGGAAGGACCAGATTGGCTACATCAGGTAGAGAATTGTTCTTTGTGAACATGGTATACAGTCCTGAGTACAAATGAACCCCCGTGTCTACTTTTACTGCTCCTAGGACCATATGGAAGGACTGATTTAAAAGTGTAAAAAAGCAGACCAGTTTCCACCCTTACTGTGTCCTTGGCTTTTCCAACGAGGAATCAACATAAGCACCATCTGGGAAAGTTTCTGTGATGTGGACACCTGTGTACCAGGGCCCAGGTAAAATAAGCTTCATACACACAGGTCCCACAGCAGTTAACAAGCTGGGGGAGTTCTTTTTTGATAAAAACAGACACTTGTGCCTAGAGCCTTCCTGACTTAAGAGAGCAAACACATCATTATGCCTCCCATCTGTGGCATTACAAAAAGGTTCACAGACCCAAAAGGCTGGCAAGGGACCTTTGCAGTGAAGGTACTGTAGTTGAAATGGAGAGCAATAGGGAGATCTACTGGCTAATCTCTGGAGGGCTGTTGGACCTTCTGATGAGAGGGACCTTCAGGGAAGGGTTATTCAAATAGTTAGGGGGAAACATAAAAATTCCAGCAAATCAATCACAGATAAATGTTTGACTTTTTTCAAGTCCTGCCCAAAACTCTTTTAAGAATGATTTATATGAAACTAAGAAGATCATATTATGAAAATGTATCGCTTGGGGATGCAAAGTAAATGGTGGGCAAGCAGAGAGGTCTTGTTCTCCTGTGCTACCCATTGGTGAGCCTTTGAAGGAATGCAGTGTCCAGTGAAGGGCACCATGCCTCAGAATGACAAAGTAATGTAAATGATATATTAAGGATAACAAGCTTAGAAAACCTGATGTAAGAGGCAAAGCCAAAATAAAAGAGTTCATTCAGAAAAGGGGAAACAAGGAAGTGGGAAGATGCCACCCTAATAACAGGTGTTCTGAAGAGGATTATAATAAATTGCTTATCATGTCTACTGAGGATGTGACAGAAAGTAAATGGAAACAATGAAAATTCAGGTTAGAAGCTGTAGAACATTTTCAAGGCCCATGGTTGCTGCAAGCAGAGGAACAGATGGAGCACTGGAAACCCCACTGCACAACTCTTTTAAGAACAAGTTAGAGAAATGTCTTAGAGGGGATCTGAATACAGATGATCAGACCATGAAGGGAGCAGATGGTTGAAGAGCTCTTGATGCTATTCTTTGGGACTACTCTGAGCTGGGGAATAAGAAAATATACCCCATCTAATAACAAAACCCAGAAACCAAACAAAAACCCAAGGAGAAGAGGGGAGTGGAGGGGAAGGTGGGGCATGGGGGGAGGGCAGGACAAGGCAAGGAAAGGCAAGGCAAAGAAAACACAAAATACTCTTGAACTGCAACTGATGAGAGACCCATGAGCAGTCACTGGACTGGCTCTGTGCTATACAGAAAAAAAAAAGTCTCCTCTTCCACTCTCATTTTTCCAGATTTGAACACAGTACTGGTACATCACTTTTGAAATATGGTGGCAGTGATTTAACGTGAGGAAGGGTTCCTTGAAAATATGATTTTTGCCCAAGTTTAATATTTAGGTTATAGTGACTAAGTGGGTGACCTCATTGCAAATCTCCACATCCCTGAGGTTTGGAAACATCATCATGTGAGGCTTTTCTTGCACACTGAGTAGAAAGGGAGGTAGTAATACAGAAGAAAGCATTTGCCCTCCACGGTCAGCCTATCAGTCATGGATTATACAAGCCTTGCCCTTTCCCTCCGATATCCTGGCAATCAATCAGCCACTTGTAAAATGGAAAAGAAAGAAGAAAAAAAAACCAAAACAAGAAAAGGTTTTAAACAGGACTGCATTGCAGGAGTTTGGCAGACACCAGTTAAAGCTTTTCCAAGTAGCTAGCAGCACACAGCCTGGATCTGAGCTGCATCTCAAAGCAAGAGCCAGAACTAAAGTGCTCCCAGTACCAAACAATTTACTCCAGATTTGTGGCTGCCCTGTTTGCACTGAGACAAATGTGTTTTGCTTGTACTGTCTCCAGTCACCTGCACATCTCATCCTAAACCAGCATGCGAATCTTAAACAGAAAACATCACAGGCAGTTTCTTTACCCCATCTGCTGAGACAAGACACAAGGGATATGATTTAGTCTCTCCCCTGAGCAGAGAAAACCTTACTACTGAAGGTGTGTTGTGTAACACCCCAAGCTCCTTCCACCACATCATCAATAGTCCTATATATATAAATCAATCTGAACTGTAAGGGTAGAATCAAGTTTGGAAACACTCTGAAATTTCAGTAAGATGAATCTGAATTTGGCACCTCTGACTTGGTGGATTAGTAGGTGTGAGAGATTTATTTCTATTGCTTCATTTAGATTTTAAAAATGAGCTGCTCATAAAAGTAAGCCTGATTCACCTCCTAAAAATAATGTCACAAATCTAGATGTGTTGCACTGAATCTAATGGGTGAGTTTGGTTTAACAGGAGTATAAAAGGAAGCAGGTCTGCAGGTTAGGGAAGCAAGGAGTGCAAAACCCAGGATGCGGGGAGAGAGCTTGTTTATGTGATAAGTGCTGAGTCAATGTCCTGTGAGTCACAGTTTTTTATTCTAATTGAATGGCACTCAGAAAAATGCTGAGAGTGAGCACAAAACCTTTACTTCATGCAAGTCCTACTTACGCACTCCAAAGAAAGCCTCAAAACCCTGTGGATGCTCAGTTTAACAGCCCCCAGCAGCAGCAGACAGCAAACTCCTTATATTCATCAAATCACAGAAATATAAACAGGTTTGGGGTGAAAGGGACCTTACAGATCATCTTGTTTCACCCACCTCACCATGGGCCAGGACACCTTCCACAAGATCACGTTGCTCCGAGCCCCATCCAACCCAACACATCCAGTGATGGGGCAGCCAGATCTCCTCTGGGCAACCCGTGCCAGTGCCTCACCACACCCACAGTAAAGAATTTCTTCCTATCATCCACTCTAAAACCTACCCTTGTTCAGTTTAAAGCCATTTCCCTTTGTCTTAATGCAGGATGCTCTTATTAACAGGCAAGTAGTGCCATTAAAAGGCAAGTAGCACCTTTTTATATAATATTATGTAGTGTAAAAGAAATATTATTTTATATAGTATTTCTGTAGTGCCTTTTTAATAATATTTTTATAATATTCCTGGACCTCAAGCTTCTAGCACCCTCACAAATGGTTCTTCACGTCTGCTGGGCAAATAAATAATATTTGCAAATATGCAACTGGAGAAATCTGCCAGTAACCTCTCCTTGTGCAAATGAGGTTAAACTGGCAAGAAAAAAAAAGAATGAAAGAGTGTGGTGGCACCTAGACCTCTGTGCATACATTTTTCTTGTAAAGTCAAAATGACTAAGTACAATATACTTAATCTACATGGTTACATTTTTAAAGCTGTACAAAACTCACAGTACTTCATCAAGAGCAAGGACTTCCATTTGGGATTTTGGATCCTGAGAAGCAAGGCTCCTTTTGGGCCAGAACAGTCTGGAATGATCTGCTGGAACTGGTTTTAGATGTCTGCAGAAGTACATTAGACTTTTGGCACATCCTTAGTCACCCCATTAACCTGCTTCAGAAGGAACTAGGACCATCTGTGTTTTCTGCATGTGCAGGAGCTGCTGCACCTCTGTGCCCAACAGCCAGACTGGGACCTTCCAAGGACTGGCTTGGGAGGGGGACAGCTTACTGATTTGCAGCTGCAAGGAGGTCTTGCCTTACAAAGGAAGAAAAACTAGAAGGTAGGACAATTAGGCCGTTCCCATTTTTATTATTATTTTTAACTGGAGACAGATGAAGTGTAAAATGCTCACGTCCAGACTAAAGCTCCTTTTAGCACTGTGGTGGCAATGCAAACGGAGGTGTGGGAAGCCCATTAGCATGAACACACACAGCGTTTTCTTCTTGGCAAGCAATTATTTTTCTCTTTCCTGTTTTTACTCAGAACTGGAGCATTTTCCCCCTTTTCCCCGATTTAGCTCACACAACACATACCTGATATCATCTATCACATACTCACAGTCTCCCAGGGATGTGAAGACTTGCACATCCCAGAGATAATATGCTTAACAAGTTAAATGTGCCGGTTCCTTCCACCTCTGCTTTCAGCCCTATAAAGGCCCTTACAGGGCACACCTCAGCTTGGAGAGGAAGGCCAAGTGATTGGCTCTTATGTAGCTGCAGGTGTGCCCTGGTATTTGCAGTAACATAAATCTCTCCTAGTCACCTCATTTTGCAGCTAAGCTGCCTAGCCTGTTTCCACAGCATTGGGATTTAGGGCTGGGCCAGTTTTCATCACAGCCTAAGACTTCTGTGTTCTCCAAATGCTCTGAAAGCCTCAGAATTAAGGAAATACTGAAGCATGGGAGTGCACACAGCAGCCACTTGGAGCAATGAATCCATCACCTGCTAACACAGCTGCTGCCTCCCATTCAAACCTGCTGCAAAGCCTCAGCTCTTACAATTACAGTGGCAATTATTAGGCCAGCAAAGGAAGCCGTTGCCATCCATTCCCAATTGGAAACGTACTTAGCTAAGGTTCAATGCACAGAATTAAAATGGTATTTGGTGCTTATGAGGTCTAATTGTTGGCTTGTAAACATTCAGAGCTTTCATTTATCACATTACCATTGTGTAGAGACCTGGACCTTGGGAATTAAAGAGCATCCTAAGTACCATCTATTCAGAAATCAATTTCTTGCCTGAGTTTCTGCATTTCCTCATTTTAGCTTCTTCACATTTCATCAGCCTTTTAAAACACAAGTCAAATAGATCAGAAAAAACTCACTATAATAATATTGCATTTAGTGCCAAAGTGTCTAAATGGACCTTGCAAACTATATTTTGCATGTGATTATACCAACGTGCACCCAGTGCCTCTTAACAAGCTCGCCTCATCCTAATTTTTCAAACAACATTAAACATCACATTAAAAATAAATCTGTAACAGACAAACCGATAATACTCAAAAATGCATAAAGGCAAGTCCTCTCCCTAATGACCAAAGGCCAGGTTGTGGTCACAGTCTGCTGATTTTCCGACTGCCCAGAAAAGAAGAGGAAAGATCTCTTTCTAGCTTTTATGATACTCACAATTCCCTTGGTTCTCAACTAAACTTTGCTATCAGGCATTCATTTCAGGGCAAGGCAGTGGCTCAAAACATGACCTCACGACTTAGTGAGGGTACTGGAGAACTGCTATTTTATCATGGCACTTACTGGAGTTTCCCTGCAGCTTTGTTAGAGGAACAACAACGAGAATCTCATCATTTTATCATGTAGAAATTGTGGAACAAGTGGAACCAAGAAATCTTGCTAAAAGAGCAGGGAGGACAAAAGCCAAAGGTGTTTCTCATACTCCAGTTTTCTGCAGGAGTAGAACAAGACCTTCACTTGAACTACACTAAATCAAATCCTGTAAAACTCTGTGTATGACCTGATAAATCACAGTCACAGAGACCAGGGCATTGCTTTGGCACCAAAAGCTGCTGGTGCTGGGGTGGGACCTCTGCTGAGCCCTCGGGGTCACTGGGAAGCCATTCAAGGTCCTCCTGCATGCTCAGTCCAGCTGGCTTCTACCTTCCATCCATTACAGTGTGTGAGGTTTGGCAGAGTTTGGCGCTCTGTAAAACGGCCTCCAGTGTTACAGGGTCAAAGCCCCCCTTACCACTCATCTGAAGATGTGGCTCCATGAGACCCATTGCCCTCCAGACAGCTGTGAGTCACTTCTTGGGGAGTCTGTGAAAAGGTTTTGAATTTCTGGGCTTGGTTGGAGCAATGTGTAAGCGTTTGAGTCTGTATGGGAGGAGGTGACCTTCAAAACTAATTGGACACACAGAGGACCTAAGTAAAAGAGCCTCATCTGGGCTAAATAATGCATAGAAGGTTTGACTTTGGCTCAGAGGGAAATTGAATTAATGCACAGTGATAACATCTCAGTGAACTAATCAAGATAATTGCCATATCCTTGATTTAAACAAATCCATTAATAAGAATTTCCGGATTCTGAAGCAGACAAACAGCAACTGCTAAGAAACTTTGTAAAGGCTGGTAGCAATTTTTCCAGGTCAAGTTGAAAAGCAGCAACAACAAAGCAGCAAGTAGCCACACAGCATTCTTTGTCTTTTACTGGAGGAGTTGAACAAGAAGTCGTTTCCCTGGCTGAGTTTCCAGATCAACTTCCTTTGCTGCTGATTATCACTGTCACCGTCACCAGTTCAATGGGAAGCAAAGTCTTTAATCCAGTTACTGGAGAAGCTGAGCTGCATTGCATTAACTGACAGCTAATGTCAAGCCCACTGCAGGGGCAGGAAAGGTCTACACAATGCTAAAACCCTCAAAGTAGTCACAGACAGGTCTTTGGAGACAGGCTAATTACTGTAGGGAGCTAAGTTTCACTCTCAAACAAAAAGGGAAACTGCACACCGTTATACACTGAGTCTTACTCAGAGCTAAACCTGATAAAACACAATTGTTAGAGCAGGCTTGGGTGTAGGGTGTGTGAAAGGAAGAGCCGTAAGTGCTGTGAGTGCTGAAGCCAGCAGCAGTCTCTTTCCCCGCAGAAATGAAGGGAGAATGTGCCAGTCCAGCAGGAAGCCTTGGAGGACCTGGATTCCCTGGTGTGTCCTGGAGACAGATCTCCAGTACTGCATCAGTATATCCTGCCTCCTTCCCTCCTTTCCAGAGTCACACCAATGTGCCCACATGTCAGAGCTCTTTGCAGCCTTACGGTAAAGGCTAGGAAATGCCCTGGTAAGAACAGCACCTGGAGGAGAACCAGAGATGCTGGCTATGTTGGCTGGAACTAGATGTTCTTTAAGGTCCCTTCCAACCCAAGCCATACTATGATACTGTGATTCCATGATGAACATGTAGTGATGCCACTCTCACAACACCACTGCTCTGTCATGTTGGGTTTCTGATTTATGGTCCTCTGTAGACAGTCAGGTGAAAGGTAAATCTTTTGAGGATGTTCTTCATGGGGCCGCTGGTGCAGTATAAACTTGCCAGCTGGATTTACTTTACTCTTAACTTTTTAGGCAGCAGTGTCCAGCTTGCCCTGGCCCACAAGCAACTGTTGTGTGCTGGGAGAAACATGAAACTTTTCCTCAGAGTCAGACTTGATGCCTTTATTTCTTTGGCCATGAGCAAAACAGAAATATGAACTTCACCCTTCCCCTCAGTCAGGACTGAAAACTCCTTTAGAGCACCTTGCAGCCACTCATGTTCACAAGAATTCTCTAAGTCACTTAAACTTTCCCAATGTATATTTCCTGAAGCTATGATAGAGAAACCAATAACATGAAGGTAGTGAATGTTGATTTTATTTGGTTTACACCATCTTCTTCAGCTTCTTTGATAACAAGGAATTTAGACTTCATCCTGCCATGCCTGCAGTCATCCCTGCAGCTTGTGTTTCAGTCAAGCAAATCCTCTGTTTGGTGAGATTGTATTTTAAGAAAGGTGTGTCCTTATCTAAGATACCAAGAAATGGAGAATATACTGCTTTCATGGTTGGTCACTCTACGATTTAGGTAATCTCAGCCTTACTAAACCACACCTTGTCAACTTGAATTTCTCTAGCTTTGGTTTCCAGCCCCATACCCTTCTCAAGCCCTTCTCTGTTAGACTGAGAGTCCATCTCTAGGTGAGAGCTTTGGCTGACATGTTGTGATCTGGACACTTCCCAGTCTCATTGATGTTGAGATAAATAGATCAAGTTCTATTGTTCTCTGCATGAATGAATTTTTTAAGAGTTTTTCTGCCCAGCCTTCAATTTCCACTGTTCTTCATAAACTGCATTTTTATGAGCTGACAATATTAGTCACATCAAAGCTGCACATGGAAAAAATCAGCTTCCTACTAGCCACTACAAGTAGAGTGTGATGAGTAAATGTATTCATTTAGTTTGCCCATCCAAGCAACAAGTTAGACAGATTTGCCATGGAATCATGTGAGGATCACACTGAAGACTTGATGCCTTGCTACAACTCCAAGGCTCAGCCCACTTACATGTTTACCCTGGTATCAGATTGTACAAGAATATATTTTGTTTAAATGAAACCTACTTTACCAAGCAATTTAAATATTTGACCCATATTTCCTATTCTAATTTTATCAGTCTGATTTTATATTCTTTCCCTGGTTACACATGCAAAACCTGGACAGAATCAATCCCTCTAATTCACTGATCTGCCTTCCAAGTCCCTAGTGGATAGGACAGGAGAGGAGAGGAGAGGAGAGGAGAGGAGANGCAGCTCTCCCATCTCTGTCCTCACAGATTACTGTGAGGGACACACAGGGCACTGCTCTGATAAGGGGTCAGGTGGCTACCACAGCCCAAGGAGGATTTCCCCAGAGTTCCCTCATTCCAGTCTGCTTTTTCTGGTCAAAGCAATCATTGCTAATTAAAGCAGCTGAGAGGAGAGGAGAGGAGAGGAGAGGAGAGGAGAGGGGAGGAGAGGAGAGGAGAGGAGAGGAGAGGAGAGGATGAATTCAATTCAAGCTTGAATCCAATTCAAGCATGGAAGATTTAGGCTGTGCATATAAAAAAGGCTTTCTAAGAGTAACAATAATATGGGTAAATACATTGTTATCACTAACAATATTTATAAATAACTCAGATGACTGACACGATCCATTTGACCAAACTAGAAATCTGCAATGTAAACAGCTGTATCTGAACTCATCATTCTCTACTTCCCTTGCAGAGATAAACTTTCAGAATACAACTCTTCTCATCCTAAAGGAAATACCTGACATAACTCATAAGAAACTCACCTTGAATGGGCCTGTTTCTCTCCACCTGCCTGTAAAGGAAGGCTGAAGTAACTAATTCAGATATAGACTTTAACGCTGTAGTTTTATACAGCTGCATCAGAAACTGTCAGGAACAGTTAAATAGAGATAAGTGATCACAGGTTTGGGTGAGGTATCTCTGAAGGCACAGTCACAATTCTATATTCAGTGATGCTGTGCTGACTTGCCCTAGTCAAGACCTCCAAAGTCCAGCCACTGGAGAATACTGTCTTCCATTTAGCTCTAAAAAGCTTTCTTATGACTCTTCCGAAGTACATAAAAGGACCAGAATGATGACTTTCACAAATGCTCTATTTCACTGGACAGCAAGAAATAATGGATCACTGTTATAAATATATCCACAGAGCAAGCTGGTTTTGAGTTTCTGTCTCGTTTTATCTCCTTTATATTTTCAGTTGCACTTTAAAATAAAAGATTATGTTTGAGGTATAAATCTGACCATTATGAGCTGTAATGTTTAGTTTGCTTCACTGTCTGTGGCTGCATCTGTTTTCAAGCACAGGAACTACTGGATTCTTTGCAAAAAGAAAATACCTCCTTGATTTAGCACAATGATCCTGACAATATAGCTGGCTTTCACTCCTGTGAAGAAAAACACCCTCTTTTTCCTCCCTAAGGCCTTCCTCTAGCAAATTCAATGTAAGAGATGGAGAGTATTAACTTGGATTCACTGAGGAATATTGCTACAGTAATTGCAAGCAGAACATTGATGAAATGCTAATAACATTTCAAAAGATTCATCACAGAGTTTCCATCAGTTCTTTTCAAGGCAAAAGCAGGAGCCGTGAGTATTAAGCAAAGAAATTTGAAACTGGGCCTGGAACATTTTCAGGAGAGAACCAAAGCAACCACATTATCAACACACAGATACGTGGATTTAGCCAACTTTCCTTTCCTGAATCCTGTTTTTTTAAACAAATTTTTTGTTTGTCATCTTGGGAATTGTCTATTATGGCCAAATTGGATTCTTACAATGGGTCTATTATTATGGCAGCTGAACACTTACATGTAACCATTCAAACCATGTGGGGAGTGATGCACTTAAAGGAGCATTTCAAAGATGTAAATAAAAATTAAACTAATTAATAAACTTGTAAATAAAAATTAAACTAACAAAGAGGGAAGGGAAAGGACTCTCAACAGCAGGATGGATCCTTCTAGGTGTTCTTCACTCAGCTATCTATCTTTGTCCTTTTTTGTATCAGAAATGTGTTGTCTTCATGATATTTATAAGCAGGGAATTGCTTACAGTAGTACAGAAAAGAAGTGCAAATATTCAAGACACTGCCATCTCTGGGTTTTTCAAGGCATCCTGTCTTCTTTCTGCTTAAAAACTCTTTGGGGATAGTCTTGAACAGTTCCAAGACTACTTTTAAAGCTTAGTGAGGCAAATTGTAACAGTAAGAATCAAGCAGTCCATTAATTACAGAATTGTTTCCAGAGCAAGTTTTCATTAGTCATTGCCAATTGTCATTTCACATCAGATATTTCAAACAGGCACTAAAAAGACACTGCAGCATAGGAAGTAGGTGAAAAGCTGTGAAAAAAGAGGCTCTGATGGAACTTTCATACTTCCAAGGCTTTCAAAGCCAAGAAAAATTCTCTGACACGCAACCTAAATCTCCAGTCCTGACTACAGTTAAAGAGAACCAGGTGTCCAAATTACTTAGAAATTTCGCCCGACTCTTGACTTGGTAGAGGGAGCTTATTCAAGCTCTAATGCACTTACTGCCAGTATCTAGTGTTTGAGTGAAATCTAATACTCTCTGTTCTGGCCATTTTATGTGGACAATAATTCTGATCAGGGAATTAAAATCTACCAACCTTGCACGGTTCAGAGAACACAGAATGATGTGTTCTGTGATGTGTACCAGCCCCGATATTCATAAAATACTTACTCATAAAATGTTGTCCAACCATTTTCATTGCTTTTAGTGGCAAGGAGACCAGAGTTGCCGTGGTAAGTCATCATGGCTACTTCATGCCCCTGTGTTGTTACACTCTTGAGTGCACTGTTGGTACCAATTGTCACCCAGTAGACTTGGCCATCAGGCACCACCAACCAGAGGGGCATCCCTGTGGAATCTCTTCGGATATTGACTAAGTTGCCATTATTGTCAGTGATCAGGGTTATATCTCCATCTGCAGAATAAGTAAAATTGTAAAGATAATCTCCAGTGGTAAGGCTCTGAGTATAAAGGTGCTTCCCACTGGTGTCAAACAAGTAGAGTTCCTGGTCTATGGGTGAGGATAACTCATACAGATTTTGTGTGTTGAGGAAGGGTTTGTTTTTCCGAATGAAGCGGATTCGGATATTGCCCAGATCGGCGACGTACAGCTCCCCGTCTGCGCACACGGCGAGGGAGGACGGCGCGTTGAGCTTGGCGTCCTTGGCGTAGCCGTCGTCCCCCGAGAAGCAGTCGCAGTTGGCATCGTTCTTGCAGTCGCAGCTGCTCGGGGCGCCGGCCACCAGGGAGATCTCCCCGTTGGTGGTGACCTGCCTGATGCGGTTGATCTTCTTCTCGTCGGTTTCAGCGATGTACAGGACTCCGTTATGGGACACGGCCAGGGCGGTGGCGGACTCCAGCGTGGCGTGGATTGCCACCTTGCTGAGGAGAAAGTGATCCATGCCTGGCACCTGGCAGTGCATGGGCCTCCCTGCCACGATGCGCACTTGGTGGTTCTCAGAGATCTGTAGCACAACGTTATTGTCCAGGACGTAGAGCGAATTGTCCATGGGATTCACTGCCAGATCCGTGGGCCATTCTAGACGAACCTTCATGGTAAAAATACACAGGGGAATTTTTATAGCAAGACATTTTTTCTACTGCATGATTGCTATAAATCAACCACAATGAGGATGGAATTAACCTGGATTAAAGGGAGAACGGGTGAAAAACCCCACAACTGATTATTACTTGATAGGTGGCCATGGAGGATATAACCTGCTGTGAGCAAGGGGGCTTAGCTCCTGGTCACGTGAAACAGTCACATGGGGACACCCACACTTGCACTGGAACACTGGTGGGAACAGGACGATGGACAGAGGCAAATCATTCTGTGATTTTCCCTCCCCTGTGCTTTTTGAACTGACGGAAGCTGGACCTCATAGCAGAGACCTGGGACGGTAAATTTTGCTGTGTGAAGTGCTATGAAATCAGACACACAAAACAGTGTTTCTTTTACTGAAGGATTTTTCACACAAGTGGCTGAACTCCTCTTGGTAAATGACAAGGAGAGATAGACACAAAACTGGCAGCTGTGCCAGCGTGTGTGACTATCTAAGTTATAACCTATGGTTTTCTGCTTTATGCTGCAAAAAGCAGAATAGCAGTTCACAGGAAATTCAGGCAATTTCAGTTCATGGAGTAGAATACTTGTGCCTTCACGGTCATTATCACATTTTGTTTTAGCATAATGGAAAAATGGGTTCAGGAGTGACACATCCCAGCTCTACACTGATAATCCACTAAAACACCACAAGTGAGTGAGCAACACCACAAGTGAGTGAGCACTAGAATGACTTAATTTCTAGCTCTGCTTCTGCAATACACTCTTTTCAAGTGATTCTTCTCTTTTAGTTGCCAAACCTAAAAAACAGAACCAAAAGAATTCAGAACATTTTTTTTGTAAAAAACTCCAAGTTGTTCATTTTTTGGATTATTTTATTTTATTTCAGGTTTATATAGAAAAAAAATCAGTCTTGTGCTGATGGGAACTATCAGTTCCAGTATAGTTTCTTTGTTTTGAACCTTCTTTTCGCACCATCCATCTCAGTTCCTGCTTCTTCTCATTTGTCTGACATGGATAAGTTTAGAGAAGTATTTTGTAACCTTATTGGAAGGAGAAGGAGTGGATGCCAGCAGACTCAGGTCCAGGAAACCATCTTTCACTGTGATTTTATTTAAAACTGAGTAAGGAGAGACCAGGTAAGATCTACAGCAACACAGAAAATTCCTATTTTTAAGGCCTGTAGTTCAACGTCTCTGCTAAAGCCATGCCTTATTTTGATGCTTCTATATGCCTTTTCAGCATTTTTAAGGGATCAGATGTAAGGTATTTAGTTCATTGCATCTTCTAACGCCTGAGTGAGTGAGGCTTATTTTCATGGCTAAGCAGTTTGCTGAGCTCTGTCTACTCTGTTTCTCTGCTTGCAAAATCTCCTTCCTTTTCTCAGCTCCTGGCCTATTTTAACCCTTCTTGTAGTAAAACATTATAGCCTGTGGTTTTCTCTTTAATAATTCATGCCTCCATCCCCTCCAGTGGTCTTTAAGCTCTGCAGTCTTCAGTTAGCATCAAGAGCTGAGTTTATTCTGAACTGACAAGGGAATTTTCAATTTCTTAAAAACCATTCCTTGTCAACAGTGGCAGCTAAATATTTCATGTCCTCATGTCCCAGGGAGCCTCAGGGACCTGGCAGAAAAGACCCTTCTATCTGCTGTAAATGATGAAAAGCTGCTTCCCAAGCTGGATTTTATTTTTTAATTAAGCTTGTATTTGGTATGTTTCTCTAGAACAGGGGTGGTTAATCTGCCAGTCCCTACAGGTTAATCTAAAAATGGTTCCTGTCATTTTATGAAAGGAAAAAAAGAGTCTTCAGCTGATACATGTTCATCTCAGAAGTGTTTGAACATGACATTAGTTTACATAGGAGTTACACAACCTGGAAGTAAATAATTTTTAAAGCCTGATTATCAAATGGTCTTGTGCTAACTGACCCTGAAATTCACATGAAGAAGAAATTATGTCTGTAAGATGAGAAACATACTATAAGGTGGCCTTTAACCATCAAAATTTCGCTTCTATAGAAGACAGAAAAACTTTTAAAGTCATCATTTCAGCTTGTTCATAAATTACAGACAGTGGGAGCCAGTTGCAAGGAAGCAAGAATAATCTTTTCAAATTAGAGGGAAAAAACAAGAACGGATTCCATATGGCAGCATGGAAATTATCTAGGTAGTTACAAGAAGGAAACCCCATTGACATCTATTGTGGTTGAATAACAGTACTTAGCCCTCCAGCTATGATCTATATTTTCATAGGAGAGGACAACATTCCTGCAACCAGGCAAACAACAAGTGGCACAAAGGTTTCAAAGGACACTGTCCTAAACTGGCACAATTTGACAAGCTGTCCAGTGCCACAGAAAACTGAATGCTGGGCTGTAACAGATTTCTCTTCTGCACCATCCAGCAGTAAAGCAATCATCAAAATGAGATTTCTTTTTCTCTCTTCTTTTTTTCTCTCCACCTTGAAGCAGCAGGACTTAAAAGCCCAGCATGATGGTAGCTGCAACCAATTTGCAATCTGATGCAATTCAAAATTCTTGTTTTCCTGCTGTTGCTAATTTTGGCACCACATCCTCCAATCAGTATTTCCTATGTTAATTTGATTCAGGTCTAAAATTGTGCTGGGCCAAATTAGGATGAGGGGGAGAAAAGAAAAAGACCTGTGATTAGCTAAGACGTTATAATGGAGCATGGCATACAGTCCATGGCATATAGTGAGACAAGAGTGTAACAAAACCTGCCTTCCCAGGAATCTGTGCCTTCCCACTGACTGGAAACTCTGAAAGAAGTCAGTTCTATGGCTGGGACATCTTTAAAAATCTCATCCTCAGAAATCTATGAATTAGGGCGGTCAAGTGTTTCCTTCTGTCTTTAGAGGGTAATTCTTTTATGATGCGGTCAATTTTATACCATAAACTATGTAGAAATGCAGCTCTCCTTGAGCCCTTACCTCTTCGTCAGACCTGCTAGGGAAGCACACACACATGCAGATAAGGGTGAATGTGTAGGCTTGCATTCTGTAAAAACAAAACCAAGCTAGTGTCTCACCTGAGAAATATCCATAACAGAGTCACAGCTGAGAGGCCGAGCAGATGTCAAGTCATTGGAACCCAACACAGTTGAGATGATCCCATTCTGATCAATCCGCCTGATCATGGTGCCATCCACAAAGTAAATCAGCCCAAACTTGTCCACAGTGATGCCTGGGAGGAACAAAGAAAGACAGTCAGAAAGTAATGGCAGCCTGACACAAGGAGCAATATATTTTACGGCATTCCAAAGGGATGAGAGGAGAGTTGGGCATGTGGGAGTCCTAGTTATCAAGAGCTTTGAACTGGCACCATTCCATGGAAGGCAGATTCAAGTGGCACACAATGCAAGTCAGAAATCCCTGCTCGCTCCCGGAAAAGGGCATGGCATTCGGTGAACTGCTGAAATGAAAAGGTTTTCTAATAACTGCGTGTCTTGCATGTTCAGAAACTTGGTTTTATTGCTCATGGTATGAATGGTAAGCCATGCACGTAAAAATGTCACACTGATGAATCTTTCAAAAATGGCGATAAAGAAAGGCTGTGAAAGGTCCATCAGGTCAATCAAATTCCAGATGGATAAATGAGAAAGGGTTTTCCCTAGGATAATCCTACTAATATACAGTGTTTCACCTGATTCTGAACTCTACTAGTGATTAATTTCATTGTCCAAATCTCCTTTTTAGACATACTCCTGTCAGTGGATTTGAGATCTGCTAACAGCAGTTACAGGCTGCTGATCTCATTTCTTGCCCTGCAGATAGTGCTTTACACTTTCTAATTACACCTCATAACAGTCTATGAGTGTGATCATTCTAATTTTACATATCAGAATATTAACAGATAATGCAATTCTCACAAGGTCACAGAGAAAGGTCATGACTGAGGCAGGAATAAGAAGTTATGGGCTCCATTCACCTGTTTTTTGTGCAAGTATAAATTAAAATAACTCTACAGTCATTCATCTCATCTACCCTATAGAGGCAGAATGTCACTCAGCATAATATTTGAGTGTGTTAAAGACTAAAAGCTTGTAAAGAAACAGAAAAAGAATGTAGAGGCCTGTAACATCTTTTTCTATGCAAGTGAAAATTCTGCTTGAAATATATGAATATTAGGATCTTCCTGTTTGCTTTCTCTTGCTTGCAGGGTTAACAATCACTTGGCAAAAAGCAGACATCTGCACTGTGCATCTAAGCAAGTATCTGAAGCTATTCCAATCAGTGCAGAGAGAAATCTACTTTGAGAGTGCAATTTGTGTCACCCTAAAGCCCATATCCCCAAGAGATTATACAAATCCTGCTAGAAATACCTCTTCCTCCCATTTGACTATAAGAGGAGACTACAGCAAATAACTCTAAAGAAAACATTTATATTGTAGGTAGATTAAATTAGTGAGCTGATTTCTCACTAGACTGTCTCTATCGCTGTCATCTTGGTGACAGAAATGATGGAAATTCTGTTTCAGATAGAAAGCTTCGAGAATGTTTGAGGAGTGATCAGATCTCATGCTCCTCCTAAATGCTGTTTTGCAGCCAGATCCCCTTATTTGAAACACCTACACCCTCAGTCTCCATCCAATGGGAGCTCTGCTGCAAAGTGCAGATGCAGCAGTTCACAGATCAAAAAAATCTAGATTTTCATGGAGTAGGGACTAATCCTCTGATTGCTTTGGCAACTAAAATCATGGCCTTCAGCCAGCACTGTAAGTATTACATGGGCTGGAAGCCATGGAGGTAGGTGATACGTGGAAAAACATAGCAGTTTTGATTATAAGGAAACCCACAGAAGATAATCTGGCCTGGTAGAAAAACATCAGAACTAAGTCATTGTTTGAGAGAAAGAACAAACTTCTCTGTTGAGCTGAGGTAAAGGAAGGGATTCAGACATGGTTGCAACCTGTTGATTCAAAGTCAATTAAGAGTCAGAAAACTGGTGTTTCAGATCACTGAGCTGAATGGGAGCTGTGTGTTATTGCCAGGAGGCAAAACCAGCATTTTTGTTACTTTTTCACAGCATCATCCTGTTTGAAGGGCATCACTTTGACCTGGATTGGGTATTTGACCATCAGAGCTGTGTGGTTTCAGAACAGCCTCTACGGCAGTGAGGAAAAAAATTACTTTCTGCTTTCAAGATGAAGTTCATTAATTCTGGAGGGGATTATACAGCAGGATTGCTGAGATAATGGATGACAGGATTGAATGACCTAAAAGATTGCTTCTAGTCCTACACTTTAATACCTCTGTTGAATTCATGCCAAGGACTCATCTTTGCAGGACCATGAAACAAGAGCCTCCAAGAGGAGCACAAGGTAACTGCTGAACATCTGAATTTACTGAGGGTGGTGAGGCACTGGCAAAGGCTTCCCAAAGAAACTGTGGCTGCCCCATCCCTGGAAGTGTTCAAGGACAGGTTGGATGGGCTTTGAGCAACCCGGTCTAGTGGAAGGTGTCCCCCTCAGGGTGGGTAGGAGCTAGATGGTCTTTATGGTCCCTGCCAATCCAAACCATCCTATGATTTGATGACTCTGTTGGCGAAGGCACAGTAGTGGTGGCCATTTATTCTCACTATACAATATAAACACATAATTTGTATTTTAGCACTTTGTTAAATGCTTACCGAAGGATATGATGAGATAAGCATCAATATCTCGCTGGCATCCATGGCTTTCAGGAAGCTATCTTCACCTGCTGTGAGTTTGTCAGCACTATGCCCTCTTCAATGAGTCATCCAGGGTACTGGCACATGTCACCTGTCACTGGCATCTGCTGTTGAAGGTCTCTGCTCCTCTTAATTATTTGCCTACTGAGTGTCAAGTTCTTTCATGTTTGCTGGCATTTGCTTAAAAGCCAGGAACACAACTGAGCTCTTTAAGCAATATGGCAGACGTGGTTTTTTTTGGAAGAGGCATGATAGAAGGTTTAGTTGACCTTAATTGGCTTTTGTCAAACACAAGAGTCTCTTACCTATTCCTTCGTTCACAACAAGTGTTTTTCCGGGTGCCTGTCCATTAGTCTGTGTGACAAGCCAAAAGGCAGTGAAGGGTGGCAGGCTGGATAATGTGATTTCCAATGAGGCAGAATTTTCTGCCTTAGCTAGTTCCATATGTATTGGATTGGACTTATCAGCAGCATCTGTTGGCAGTGGCTCACCGTGTGCAGTGCTGGGGTTTGATGGCTGGTCTGATTACCCAGTAACAGTAATAATAACCTGGATGCACTTTGGCCCTCGAGCCAGCTCTGATCAGCTGATAGGGTACAACTTTACTTTGCATTCCAGCATGGACAAAGAGCTCGCACACCCGAGTAAGTTGAAGTGGGATAGCAAAGTTACCAGTTATCACCCTGCTCCAGGGCAATGGTATGTGTATCTGTTCCTATCACTGAGCACTTCTCTGCTTATCCCTCTTTCATGGAGGCTAAGCAACCTCAATTGCCTCACATTTCCTGAGATGTTCTGTAGGGCAGCAGAGGCACTGCAGTCTGTCAAAGCCCCAAATTCCCACTTGCACACATTCATTACATGGCAACTGCTCCAATCCCTTCCTGATTTTGCTGGTTGTCTTGGAATCAAAACTAATTATGAAGAAGAGTCCTGCTATCCCACAGACAAGTGTCTTTGGATGGATGACTTCTGTGAAAAGGGAAAGAAGCATCTCATGGATGCTTTGCAGCAGATTGTAGAGGTTAGGTTGGACCTTGGTGATATAGGCACAGTTCCAGTGCTGGGAGCTGGCTCCTGCAAACAGGCACAGAAATGGGTAATTCACATGTTAGGCGTGTTAAGCCCAAGGCCTTGGCTTGCTTTGGCAGAAGGCTCCTCTCATGTTTCCATAGGAACAGAAGGGAATTACAGCCTTTCAGCATATAGCTCGAAGTTCAGCTTCACAGTTACTGAGAGGAAACAGCTGCTGCCACTACCCAGGTAGTGTTTCAGATCCAAACCTTAAGTTCTGAGATATGAAACACATACACTATGAAATCATGCTGGCTCCCCTTGCATAAGCAGAGATCTCTTACAAAACAAGGGCTTGTAGCACCATGTCCATCACACCAGTGAGCTGTGCTGATGGGAAGTTGTGACGTGATGACATTTGCTTGAAATGTCAGGACCTTGCAGCATGAAGAGGTGACAGCACAACGTTATGCTACAAATAGCTACGGGGACATGGTGAGTTTCTTGTAGAAGACAAACCACTAAAAGCGATTGCATGGTGCATATATCTCTAGTTAGGAAAAGAAAAAGAGGAAAAACCCCTTTTAACTGAAAAACAAGGTGCTTAGAAGAAATCCAAAATTGGACCTTTCTTGTCTGACTGGATGCTGAATGACTGAGTAATAAAATGGCAGATAAAAATCAATGTCAGTAAGTACAGAAGAATTCACAGGGGAAAGAGAAAGCCTAACTACCCATATACGTTGACAATCTGAAAAAGAACACACAGGAAAAAGATTCTGGAATTCCTGTGAAAAGTTTTCTGCTAAGATCAGTTTTGTGCTATGCAGTGGTCAAGAAGGGAACTACAAGACAGCAAAGAATTAGCAAAGACACAGAAAAAAAACCCAAAAACCAGTGACTTGGCCTCAAAAGGACCATTCTTTTTCATGACCTGGCTAAAGAAATTGTGGAAATTATTAGCACAGGGTGCCTGGAAGAACAAAACTAGGTGTTCAGGAAGGTTTCTAAGCCAATTGATGTGGATATATAAGCTGAGGTCTGGTGCAACTTCTCCAGAAATTCCCCTAAATACTGATGACTAGCATCTGGAGTGTTAGCACAGGAAGACCACATTGCCCCTGTCCCTAGGTGTCTCTTCTGGCCAGAGTAAGGGACAAGAAATTTTGTTCACTCAGCCTCTGGTCTTCCCAGAAATGGTCCTATTATTATCTCACCATAAAAATGTTAACAGATTGTGGAGGGCTGGTTTCCTCAATTAATTCTGTCGGACTCTTCAACACTTAGCGAACAACTGAGATTTTGTTTACACATTCAGCAGGGCAGAGTGAAAGAACCAATCTGTCCTCAAATTAATTACTTCATTTCACATTGGTGTTACAATGCTAAATGAATGAGATGCCCCCTCCCTCCCCACGTGCCTTCTGAAACCTTCTTCCTATTGTGTCAGACTTGTCACTGCAATCTCTCTTAATTGCAAGCTCCTTAGTAATTTCTCTGCCACAACATTTTCCCAAGAAGAACCAATGGTGAAGTACTCAGATGAAAAGAAATGCTCTGACAAGCTGGAGTTTTAATTTTTCTTTAGATTGCTTGTAGAAGAGGATCATTATTAGCAGATGATAATTAGGAAGTGGTAACACTTTAATTTGCAAGGATATATTGAAATTCATTAGCATCTGAAAGCTTTGCTGTGCTCTGTGGCAAATGAATTGGACAGATCAGACTGTTTCCTAATAACTATGATAAATACCCTGACCAAACCACTGCCACCCCTATTTCATCTGTGGATCTATCTGCCCTGTGTTTCTGTAGCCTACCTTTATTAAACAAGCCAAAGATGGCTAAAGTGTGAAATTCCTGGAGGGTTTTGCCCCTCCTAATGTCTTTTCTAAGCTGATGGTCTAAAAGGAGTTCTTCCTTCACTGGAGTGAGACAAGAACCTCTGTCCAGAAGGTACTTCAGAGAAATGCATTGACAGGACAAGGGATAATGGTTCTGAACTAAAACAGGGTGGATTTAGATTATATATTAGGAAGAAATTCTTTCCTGTGAGGGTGGTGAGCCACTGGCACAGGCTGCCCAGAGAGGCTGTGGATGCCTCATCTGTGGAAGTGCTCAAGGCCAGGCTGGATGGGGCTTCGAGCAACCTGATTTAGTGAAAGGTGTCCCTGCCCATGTCAGTGGGGCTGGAACTGGATGATCTTTGAAGGTCCCTTCCAACCCAAAGATTCTATAATTCTATGAAATGATCCCCTCTGAACTCAAGGGAGCTGAGGTGAGAACTGGAGGAAGTGATCAAAACAATGGGAAAAGTCTGCTGCTCAGAATGTGCAGAACCATTCTGAACAGTGTTTGCTGCAGTGGGGATCTCATTCTTTAGGCTATCAGATCCAGAAGAAGACCAGCACCCCCAGAACGTGGTTCATCCCACCTTGAACATGTGCATTGCCACAGAATGAACCACCTTCAGGGTACTAGTTTCTTTCCACTGAGAAGAGACTCAAAAAAAGCTACTTAGACCAGATGCTTGACTGGTCCAAGGGCTAAAGGTATATGCAAAGGCATATGTTGACAGCTCATGACTATTTCTCCAGTATTAATGAATTACTGGTTTTCATCTGGCAGAAAGGTATCCCTCAGTATTTTCCATCAAGCTGCAAATATCAGCTAATTAAAACATCATGAAAGGCAAGACTTTTATTCTTTATGGTTTTTGAAAAAGTGCAAAGATGTCCTTAAAATACAGAAATCCTACTTGGCATGAAACAATTATGTTCAGAGCACAAAAAAAAAAATAGATTTAAGCTTAAAAAATAGAGTCCTGTGAAGAGCAATGATTCTTGAAAAACTGACTTTTCAAGTCTTTCCCTGGCCAGCTGACATCTCTATAGCTACAGAATAGTTTTCTAATTTCCTCTGACCATTCACTTATGAATGTTTATTTGCCTGCCAAGACACAGAAGCAGAGGGTCACCTGAGATCTACTGGTTACTTATACAATAAATAATTTTTATTTTGAGCTATTATGAAATACATGAGGGAAGAGCATTTGCTGGGTTTTTCTGCTAGGATGAACCGCTGCGAAGGTATAAACAACGGTGACATTACATTGTCAGCATGAGTTTTCACTGTTCATCATTTATTGAGGGGACTCACTGGGGAGTGAGTCACACCTGCCACAGCCGTTGCCTCAGCAGAAGTTGCAAAGTCAGGTTAGAATCAGATCAGGGAACACTGTTTAGGAACTTTCTATTGGCAGTGCAGGCTTTCTGCATTATTATTTTCTTCTTGTCATTTTGCTTCATGTCATTTCCTCTTTCACCCTCAATTTACTTCTGTTTTGTGAAATTTTGGAGGTATGAGGAAGGAATGCATGAATTTTGCTGTTATATGATTGAGGTGGAAGAATAGCCTCCTGAGAGCTTCAGTTGCCAACAAGAAGGATTTCAGTGCTGAAAACTTTGAACTCCAGAGCTGTTTGCTATAGCAAAGCAGAAACATAAGTCATCTAAACCTTGTAACATTCACCCATGGATGGAAATGAATAATATCCCTCTTATCTTGTACAAGGGAGAACAGAGGACCAACAAAAGTGGTGGGGTATTTTTTTTTGCACTGATTGAACTTCAAAGAGGTGCAGAAAATTGGATTACAGATTTCTGGATTCCCTGATCTCATGATTCATCTGCTGGACTGCCTGAATCTCTCTGCCCAAGTCACTTAATTTTCTTTTCAGTCAGCCTTCTCATTTCAGTGAGACAAATTCTACACTGCAAACTGACCACCAGTAGCTCTTCTTTACTATACTTGTGCTCCTGGCAATACTTTAGCCCAATATAATGGTTAACTCATGGGATTTTTGAGTGCTTGGAAACAATGCTGGACTCTTTGAACATTACAAGGGTAGAAGTCTAGGTTTTGATGCTTTTTGGCAAAAAAATAGGTCCTCCAAAGTATATTTTTCTGCATCCTTGCCAAGAAACAACTAGCTCACATATTAAAAAACAAAAAAAACAAAAAAAAAACAACCCCAAACAACCCAAACCCAAAAAGACACCAAAAAACCCACAAAGAATCACAGCTTGACCTGATATAAAAGCTCATTAAATCAGTTTGGGTTTCATGGATTCAGTAACAACAATGTCATCTCTATGTCATGAAAAACAACTTCCCAAGAATCACAGAGTCATTGAAGGGTTTGGATTGGAGGGGACCTTAAAGATCATTTTCATGTTCCAAACCCTTGCCATGGGCTGGGACTCCTTCCACTAGTCCAGGTAGATCAAAGCCCCATCCAACCTGTCCTTGAACACTCCCAGGGATGGGACAGCCACAACTTCTTTGGGAATCTTATCTGCTCTTAGTGAAATAACTTTCCATAAAATCACAGAATGGTTTGGGTTGGAAGAGGCCTTTGAAAGTCATCTAGTCCAAACCCGCTGCCATGGGCAGGAGCACTTGTTAAAGGATCCCCAGGCTTTGCTGAAGGATGGCTCTACAAAGAGATTGGGATAGGCTTGGTCATTGTTGTGGTGAGGAAGGAGGGAGCTACCACTTTCTGATGCAATGAAAAAGAAAACCTGCGGCACATTGATGTCAAAGCCAAGAACCTATAAATAAGTCCTTGCAATCTGAACAGTTGTGCAGAAGATAACACATAACAGGCAAAAATGCCACATCTTGAAAAACATTCCTGCATGGGTATCTCTTCACAAACATGGTTAAAAACCTGTGTATAAACAGTGCCTTCCACCTCATCCCCGCCACCTCATCTCTATCCCCCTGTGTGATTTTTTTTTTCTGAGGTGCTGTGGACAGCTGGGAGGAGCGACATCCTCCATCTGCAGAGCTTGTTACCTTGAGATTGCCAGACTGAAGTCTTGGCTACACACAGGACTGCATATGTTTGGCTAAACCTGTTTTGAACAATTTAGTTCACAGCCATGAAGGCTGTGTGATGCTTTTATTCTGATTTGACTGTGCTTTCATCACATATCAGTATGTTGGAACCAGGTAAAATTAAGCTGAATTAGACCACTCCCATATCAAAGTTAGTATCCACCCCCTAGAGGATTTAAGCTGGATGCTGTGATATATAATGTCAATGTCTAAACCATGATTTGCGTATCTTTGAGCTGTATGCTAGTTTTGCTGCCTTTATATATATATTAAAATATATGAATTATATTTATATATATACAATAATGCTTATAGGGCTTTTCTTTAATGCCAAGAAAACCTATGTGAACTGAATATTAGTGAATCCTGCCCGGGTTGGGAGGGACCAAGCACTGTTGGTAAGGAGGAGTAGTGGGTATAAAGTGATGGGTGGATTTATTCCACTGCCCTCAGGACATGTGCCCATCACTTAACCCCTCTGGTTTGGCATTCCTTCCAGCCATGTGAATTTGAAGAACCATGACACGACTAGCTGACGGTGAGACACACGCTTATTTCCAGGAGCAAGCCCTTAGGATGTGTTTCAGAACTGGAGAGGAGAGCAACCTCCAGTGTGACTAAACAAGCTGCTTTCAAAAAGCCCCCTTTAAAAAAGCCAGTGAAGAAGAAGCAGTCTCACCCCTGGGATTTGTTAGGGTGGCATCAGTGCCTTTGCCTCCATCTCCGCAGCGGGTATCATCGAATGGGAGGCACTGATCCCCAGTTCCAGCCAAGACCTCAGAGTTCTTCACAATGTCTTTCACTGATGTGGTTGACTTGATTTTATAGATACGTCGGCTGTTGGTGTCCGAGAGGTAGATGGAGCCAGTGATTGGATCTGTGGTCAAGTAATACTTATGAGCTGGGCTGTGGCTGAAAAACAAGGGTATGACATTATTAATTTTTTGGATGATGTGTTTCCTTAGGTCAACAGGCAATGCAAACACTTTAGAGAATAAAAACGCACAGGGCAGAAAGACTGGGAAAGTGAAGGAGTGCTGTTTTGGACAAGGTTAGTACATGGTGTGTTACAGCACAGGATCCCAAGCTGTATCCAATAGCAATCGCTGTGCCTGGGGTGCTCTCTGGCATGGAGGGAAGCAACCAAAGGAAAGGGAAGGAAAGGGCTCTCTGGTCTGAGCCAAAGCCATGCTAGGAACTACTACAGGTTGAGTCCCAGTGCCTGTGTTTGCTTAATTTACTTGTTATAGACATAGTCCTGAAACTGGTGTTTGTGCAGTGCCAGGAAGTGAAGGGAAAACACAGGACAGTAGGGAAATAAAACAAATAATAATGAAAAAAAATCTGCCTTTCCAACAAAGACTAATCACAAACTCCAAAAGGAGACTCCCTGTATAAAGCACATGAAGATACACTCTTCAAGATCACCGCATCAAGGCTCATCTGGTGCTCTTGCTGACTCCAGCAAAGACTCTAAAGTTCTGTTCTGCCCTCAGAGAGATTAAGGGAATCCTGCCACTGCATTCAGCTGGACCTCAACGATGAGAGAAACAAAATAATTCCCTGAGTGGCACAAGTAAGCATGAACTGATATTAGGCTGAGGAACCTGAACATCAGTCCTCTGCTGAACACCCTCTGCTCATTGTTTCCCTGGACAGAAGACAGGGTGGCTGAGAAAACAGGATGAGCAGACAGAATGATAGTATTTTTAGCTCCATGACTGCAACATTAAATGAGCCCAAAACTGAAGAAATTAATAAACTAGAATCCACTTTATGGAAAGCATCCAATAGGACTGGCCAGAAAAAAAAACAACCAGATGGGTTTAGACAAAATTTAAACAATTGTCTTGCAAGGACTTTACCTGTATTTTAACATAGATACTTAAGTTATTAGTATCTTTTATTAAAATTGTTGACTACTAGTGTGTATGGAGCTACATCTCTTCTAAGCCTGAAACCAACAGGGCAGACTTTTAACATCTGTCCTGAAGATACTTATTTTCCTTCTAAGAAAGCCTAAGTAGTAATTAGAAGAAGTATGAAAAGTATCTACATTTTTTTTTTCTCCAGAACACCTTCAAGCTGTCCAAACTCATCAAGTCCAAAGAATTCATAATAAAAATCTAGGCCACAGTTCACAATTTTGTACTTAATACAATTGTTCCAGGAGAAGTTGACTAGAAACTTGAGTGTCGATCACAGTTGACTCTATTCCACATATAGAAAATTCCTCTCAACCTTTATGTTAGGAAAATTACCCCCTCTTCAGACACCTAAAAATTACTGAGTTATTCTCTTCTTTATAAAGCAGTAAATTGGTTCTTCATTCAAATTATTTAATACTATGGGGGTGGGGGAAAAGCACCTTTCTGATTTATTCTGGAATATCCCTTGCGATTTATCCTATTAAAGTCTGAACAGATTTCATCTCCAAAAATGACACTGATTCTTGCTAAATAAAATGCTCTGACCTTCAAGACAGCTCCAGCCTGACAGTTCAGTCTCCATCTGTATTCCTTCCCAATGACAGCAGGCTGGGAGGGTATTATTTCATTTACCTGCATGTCACTCACACTAAGCAAGTGGCTTCAACCCTGGTGGAAGAAGTTCCCTGTGGGAATCCATCATCCATTTTGATCAGGGCCTTGCATTTTCTGCTGACTGTCCTAACAAAGCCCTGCTGAATGTCAGTAAGCTCTTGAGCTGTTCATAATCTCTATTTTGCATGGGAGGTGGACAAGAGGAGGACAGTTTTAATGGCACTTTGCAATCCTTTACCATCTTTGACTGGCAAGCACAGATAACTTTCCCTGAGTTTTAGAGCAGGCTATGTGCAGATGGGCAAAGGCAAATGACCTACTCAGAGATGGAGAAAAATGGGGACAGAGAGAAATTCCTCCTCCCCTCTCCCAGCAATATTGTTGTGATTTATTTTTGGATTGCACAGCCTCACTCTGGTGGACTTTATTATTGATTACAATCTTCTGTAAAAAAGAGACCTCTTAAAACAATCTGCTATTCCCAGCTCTTGTATAGAATAGATGCTGAAACAACCTGTTAAAAGTGGTCAAGATGGAATTTATACCCCTGGCCTCTGCCAAGTGTTTTCAGCACTGTAGAGAGAGAGTATCATGATCTGCCCTGGCATGAATTGCACAGTGTTACACACTCGAGGGTTTTGTTTTGTCACTTTGAGATCTTTCAGGGTGAAAGATGCTTAAATAAACATACGTTGGTCATGTAAAATCTCCCAAACTGCTTCCCTTTATCTGTGATAGTGAACACATGAGCAGTGGAGTCAGGAACATTGGGGATTCACTTTTTATTTAAAGCCACAATCAATAGGCAAATCCAAGTAGTAAACTGTACTGGGCTGAACAGCAATTGAAATAAATATGTCTGGGGTGAAGCAGACAAGACGTTTTTCCTCCCTTTCATTCCTCTCTTATTTCTCAGCTAGGTAACAGTCCAAACAAAACAACAAAAGACAAGACTTTTTACTATTCAAAAGACTTGATCAACTATACTATTTGTAGTCCTAGAATATTTATTCCCCATATTGGCACTGCCATTAGAAAATGACTGTGGAATAAGAGGTTATTTCCCATTCAGAGTGTTCCTTGAGCTATTACAGTTTTTTAGAAGAAAACCTGAGCAATGCATTGATATTTTAAACCCTATGAAGCTGAAGTTGCAGTGATGGGATGGGCTGGTCCCTAGCCAAGAACTGACACTTTGATGGGTATTAGTGGGCATTATGGTGTAGTCACTGGGAATGAGAACAGTTTCATGGCTCTGCAAGCCAAAGTGAAATGGAGGTGATACTGCTTCCCTGTATACTTGTGACATAGTGATGTGCTGTGAAAGCACAGGGAAATCTTCCAAGTGCACAGTGATTCCACTTCTTTGGGGTTGTGTATAGTCTCTTCCATATATCTGCCTTCTCCCTTTTATCATTCTTATCGTTTGGACAGGATAGTGCCAGTATCATTTAGGGAGCTCTGCAGGTATGTTAAGAGATTCATTAAAGTTATGATATGTTAAGATATTTTAAAGTTTTTGTGCTTTACATGATTCCTTACATACAGGCATAGGGAAGAAACAGGATACAAAGTTGGGTGAGCTGGCAGAGGCATAAGGTTTGGATTGTGGATTGCTTCAGTTGTACTATGATATGTGCACAGGCTTTGAACAAAGGCTGGTATTCTCCCTTTGGGCCCAGAGCCCATGTTTTGGAGGAGTCCTAGGAACGAACCTCCTGCTCCAGAGTGGGAAGCCAGTCTCTAAGGAATAGAGATGAGAAAAGGGAGATGGTCCCTTTTTTCAGCAGGTTCCTTACAAAACATCAGCACAGTAGACTGCACCTTTTTATTGGTTTCTGTAAAATGCCAAGGGATTCATACCATCAAGCTTTAGACGGTTACAAAGTGGATGCTCACATCAGAGCTGCCTTAATTCCCTTTACAAGCAGTGGAGAGAAATAACACCTTTTGGGGTAGGATTTGTCTGACTATTTTCAACATTTGTCTTACAAGATTAACTGTATCTTAGTTTCTCAAATGCAAGGGTATCTACCACATCCTCAAAGGACAACTTCTCTTACTGTTAACTGCACAGCTCTGGCTCCCACTGTGGTCAACAGAAGGAGCAGTCATGCCACCAAAATTATCTACCCACAACCACTGACCTGGATAAATGCCTGGGGCTTCTTTGGATCTGATGTCTCTGTTTAAGGACATAAAACCACCTCTTCTGTGCCAGCTACTCATTTCCCCTCTGAGCTTTGTTGGCCATGTACATTTGCTGGTGACTAAAGAACTACCAAATTCCTGCAGTCAGGAGATTTTTATTCAGTGGGGCTGTGTTTCCGTGGCTCCATGCTAAGCACCCTGCAGCTCAGAACCAGAGGATTTAATTGTAGCTTGTGTGAGGTGTTGGTCATTTTTCCCTGGGTAACACTCAATAGATTAATACCTAAGGAGGCCACACAGTGTAGTGAGCTGAATTTGCACTTGGTCTTTTAGTGTTTGAAGTTTGTGAGTGATGCCTGAAGCTCTTCTAGTGTGACATGCTGGACAATAAAACTTTATAACAATGCCATAAGCCAAGCCAGAGACTGCAAGGGACTTTTTTATCTGATCCTAGAGCTGTTAGCTGAGATACCTCTCTTTGCCACTAATTGTAGACTTCTCTCTACAGTATGAATGGAAACAAGAAAGGAAGAATAAATTTAAGTGTGGCCACTTTTCGTATATTTTCAAGACAGAAATGCCTCACTGCCCTCCACATTCCTGCAAAGAAGACATCATGATTTGGTGATGCTTTTTGGCTTAGCTAACGTCCCTCATTTAGGCTGTTGCAGAGTTAGACCTTGGCTATGTACACAGAGCTGTAAAGCCAAGCCTCTTAGTGGGTAGCTCCAGAACCTTTGGAGATCAAGCTTACCACAGCCTACATATTGGGGAGGAATTCCTTTCCCCTGAACTGAGGCAACTCTAGCATATGGATTTCAGCTTTTCCAAACCACTACAGTTCAGCCCTGTGGATCTCACCCTTTGCACCACTGCTGGTCACTGGTGTCAAGCTTAGGACCTTCTGGAGTTTAAAGCACTGGAACTTTAGCTGAGACTACACTCACTCATTTCCTTGAGGGTCAGGAACAAAGAGGCTTCCTAGCAAGAAGTATTAAAGCAAATGTCACAGAACAGGCACTAAGAGATGGGTGACTCCTTCAATACAGTCACAGAAGGGAGTATTTGATCTGGAGCTCCTCACCTGCTTCCTCCCTCACTCATCACCTTTGGGCTACACTGAAGCAGGCATGTCTTGGATTTCTTTAACTTAATTTCTTAGTTTTTAGGAACTGCCTAAAGGCTGAAGCCCGGCCAACTCTGCTTGCCAATATGCAGCATTTGTGGCCAGTCCATCGATCTTCCTTCAGCTACTGCTTTCATACACAAAACCTCTTCTCATAACAGGCATCCAGCTGCTGGCCTTCACTGTCAAAGGAGATCCATTTTAGTGGCTGTGTATTTCTTGGGCGTTAGGGATACAACCTGGCTGTTCCAAAGAGAAATGAATTTTTCTACAGCCTTCAAATGATGTGAAAGAGTACCTGGGGGGCTGGAACTCAGCCTGATGAGGACAATCAGTGAAAAGGTCTTGGGTACCAACCTCTCAGCCCTGCTAATAGATGCTTTGGGCCAGTCCATTATACAGCCCTTCATTATTGTTCTGGCAATAGGATAAAAAATCAGTTTCTACTCCATTTCATTTCCAGGCATGCAGATGAAAGCACATTTCTAGTTTAGCATAGCCTCTATGAAGTCAAAGAAATAGTAAATTAAAAGCATATAGCAAGAAAAATCCCCAATCCCAAATGCAAAAAAAATCTAAACACCCCCCNGAAACTTGTCAGAGTCAGAGAAATTCTTGCAAACACAGGCAGTGACAGGAAGTTGACATCTTCTGGAATGCAACTGATTGGATCAAACCCACTGAAACTCCAGTGAACCCAAGTGACAAATATTCTTAGTGACAAAGCTCCAATTTAGGAGTCTCTCTTTTATCCTGTTTTCTTGTCATTACTCTTTTATTGCAGTTCCTGGCTAAGGTTCTGAGTTGCGCTACCTCTTATTTGAGTCTGAGACTTTCACATGTCAAACCTCTCTATGAAAGCTCAGACTGAAAAATGTTACAAAACCTAACTTCCCTGGGTGGGTGATGCTGGGGCACATAGGGATCTTCATTATGCCTGTTAAACCCCCCCAAACTCAAATGAAGGCTTTTCACCGTATGAGAATTATTTTTCCATCCTATTGTTCCAGTGATTTCTATCCTGATGCTGTTCCCATTCTACTTTCTTGGTTAATTCCCACCCATTTTTCTTCCCCCCTCATCCTCCTGTTACCCTGCTTCTCCTGCCTGTACTTCCCCTGTCTCCAGTTATAACAGCTCATGGAGAAGCTTGCATGGCTCACATTGTGATTAATGGCTCCCAGTTCTGATGACTGATTGCCTACGCCAGTTTTAATCATGCCAGCTTCATTTGCTATTGAATCATCTGGAAATGGCACTTGTGGCTCACTGTGTAACAACATGCAACAAGACAGGGAGCAGCATAAGAATTCTCCACTGGTTGGCTTACCTATGTCTGAAATCTTTATTTCTGACAGAAGACAGGAAAGCAGGGAATAGAAGAAAGAACGAGGTGTTAGCAGCTCAGTTCGATGCATTATTAGCAGATTGAAAACTTGACAGTAACTGTATCATACAATGCAATAATAAATACTTAGCTGGAATGACACTGATGTATTTTATATTGGATATTACTTGGCAGTGAGCTCACTTATGTACTGCTGCACATCACAAAAGAAGTGTGATCTCACCTGCTTGGAGTTATTCACTCACACAAGAGATAGGACCATCAGACTTTATCTATCATTCAGTGCAGCACTGAGCTAAATAGATGTAGATGCAGATATGTTTACAGTTTTTTTCACCCTCAGTCAAAGCAACACCTTGTGATTTACAAAGGTAACTTAAGAGTTGCACAGTTATGGGTGGCAGTTCATTGCTGTAACCTCGTGAACTCCAGCCCAGAGGACTGAAATTGTGCCGAGCTGGACATTTTCAAAAGTCTAAGTAACACACCCAGCTGCAGCTCTCTGTGACCCACAATGCATTTGCTTCCCAGAACACTACACTCCAAAGCCACCCCTGCAAACCAGCCTTGGAGCCAAATAGTGAGGGTGTTAATCTCAAAGGAGATGCTGATTTGAGAAGACACAAACAAACTCCATTTAGTCCAAAAGCAATGGCTTTCCTCCACAGCTTTTAGCCAGTCGACATCTGAACCTACTTACTTTATAGCACACCAGAGTGAAGAAATGTTTATTAGATCCAGTAACCTGAGTGTTTGCACAGATGAAGCAGCAATCGTTGCAGCAGATTTAACTCTGGAGTAAATTTAACTCTGTGGCTCTACACAACAGCCAGCGAGGCTACTCTGTCAAGGCTTCCAATTTTCTCTTCCCCAATGAGGAAATACTTTGCAAAACCTCTGTTTGGTCTGGTATTTCCACTGACAATGAAACAGGGATTGGGTTTTCAAAATTGTACTTCTGGGAAAGAGATATTAATCCTACTCCGCTGCAATGGGATTTGGGCTCACCTAGGCTCTTCTGGAAATTTCACCTTTGGTCATTAAAATAACTTTCTGGCACTAGAAGGATAGATATTACACTCTAACGAGGACCAGGTCTGAAGGTTTATCCCAGCTTCCCACCTTACAAACATGAGAGATATTATGATCTCATGTATCATGGAACAGAATAGCAAAAATGAGGTTCTTGCTTCCTTACTTGAAAGGCACCCCAGCCCTCTGAGGTGCACATACCAAGGGAGCTATTCTGTAAGTGCCAGCCTTCTGGTGGCTGTCTGGATTTTTTTTTCCATACACCATGATCTACAAGGATGGTTCCGAGTGTCAAATAAGACTTTTGGCAAGGTCTAATGACTATGGCATGTTTGTGCACAAGGGACTAAGGGGATTTTGCACAAATTTGGCTGCAGTCCTTGCAGAAATGCAGTATTATGTCTGTCTGTCAGCCGGGGATATTAAATCTGAGGAGGGAGAGTCTTACTTTCAGGAAGATTCTAAGTTTCAGACCAGATCTTGAGAGGTGAATGAGAATACTGAACCTTCCTACCAGGCTATCCTCATACTGACTTCTCAGGACCTGAGTTCAGGCCTGTCAAACACAGAAGACTCATTCAGGAATACTCCCTTAACTCTAACAGACTTTCCTGGAGTGAGGCTTGTCTGGCCACACAAAGCCCAGAACCAGGCCCCATTGCTTTGAAGTGGATGCTTGTATTTGTTGTGAAAATTTTAGGAAAAATATCCCCAGTGAAGTAAATTTGAAATTTGGTTCAGTCACAATTTATTCCATTTTCTCAGAACTTGTGACAAATCATACTTTTCCCTCTGCTTCATTGTTTTTAATGGATGTTCCTGCCCCTTCCTCTTTACTTCTCCTGGCATATTTTTTTCCTTTCTTTCTGGCATTAAAAGGAAACTCTCCACTTACTTCCAGATGCTCCACATCTGCATGTTCAGCCTGACACTGCTGCTCAGTTGGGAACTGAAGGGGGCTGCTACAGCTGTCCCCTCAAAAAACAACTGGAAAACCCCAGTCTGTGACTGCCTAGAGTGATCATCTTGTCTAAATTATGAGTGATTACCAGTCCTGATTCACCTCTACATATCATAATCAGTGCTGTGTCCTTCCAAGTTTAGGTTCTTTCAGAGGCTGCTTGTTAAATTTTCAGCATTCCCACTGGTTTCTGACTACAGGAAAAGGCAGACATCAGCACAGCCTGATTTAGCAGCACAGAAATGTGTCAATGTTTTTGGCATGTGATTCAGTTCTGGAAGAACTTGCTAGGCCTGTGTTTCTCTGGTGTAAATCAAAGTCAGCAGAGTTGCAGAAGAGGCAGATCCAGACAGCTTTTTCTCTGTTTTGCTGTGTTGTTTGCTTTTTTTTTTTTAAGAGTTCTGCTCATTTTTCTTTTGGGTACATAGGATTTCTGCAGAACTTAAGAGCATTACTCTAACAGCCACATTCAGCACAGAGTACCTCAGCTCCAGAATGTTGGTGACATTGCCAGAGGGAAAGATCCTTCGGATGTAGTTGAAATCTCCAACATAAAGACTTCCATCAGACCCACATGTTAAGGCAACAGGAGCCAGGAGTTTGTTTCCATCTGCCAGACCATTGCAGCTTGGACAAGAAATGCTCCGTCTGCGGCCGTTGCCCATAATGCTTCCAATTACAGGTGGCTGCTGGGAAATGAACTGGTTTTCCCCGTTTCCCTTATGCAAGATGCCTAGAGAGAGAGAAAACAGTATTATGGAAATTAAAGAAACAGGGAGACTGAGACCAAAGGGAGCACAAACTGGCAATGCTGCATGCCAGCTGGGGAATCTGTTAAGTAGCAAGAAGGTTTATCATCTTTCATAGTATTGTTTTGCAGTAGTTTTGAATGAGGAGCCTCTTTTCTGAATTAAGTATTTCTTTTAGACCCATTACATTTCCTGCAGAAGGAAAATATGTAGGGAGAACAAGACTTGTCTTTACCTTTGAATGAAATATGCTTTTCAGCATCTTATGAATTTTTACCTGCTCTGTCTGTTCCTCCTTGCCCTGTAATTTGCAGTCTACCAGGTTAAAAAAAAAAATTACATAGGTCATGGAAAAGTAAGGGCCAGGAAAACCATGGGACCTCCTCTAGAGAAATGTTTCATCTGCAAAGTTTTAAGAGGAGCTCTGCCTATTTTTCCTCTAAGTGCAGTGCTCTCAGCAGTGATGTGGGCTGAATTAGATGCTTGCTCCCACACCACTATTATCCAAAGGGACACAGTGCTTCCACCCTTGAACATGTTCTCATCAGCTTTTAAGCTTCCCTACTGCAGTTCTCAGCAGTCTTCAAGGACTCTGGAATCTTCCATTCTCCTTTAGGACCCATGAAGCCTCTTGTTTTGCAAGTACACTCGGCACACTGGAGGATGTCTCTGGGTGGAGTTATGTTTAGTGACAGCTCCAATCTGAATAGGCTCCCCTTCATTATTTTAGGAATATTTTCCTTACTAATACCCTTCTTCTATAACGCTACAAAGTTGGGCTGACATTCAACTACTTCATGATGGCCAGCTTATTTTACATTTTGCACACCAAACTGCTTCTAAATGTAGGTCACTAGAAATAATTTGTTAGTAAAACACACGAGAGAGCCCAGTGCTGGTCAGGTTTCTTTCCTTTCTTTTTCTTGAATTCTTAGTGAAAAGAAGCAACTGGTCTTGCAATGCTGTATTACTCCCATGATGAGTCACAGACAACCTACCACTTTGTATGTTGAGGGCATGGTGTTTGTCCAGGGACCATCCTCCAAGTTTGGAAGCATCGATTTCATAACCCTGAAGCACAGCTGTCCTCTTCTCCCACAGGATTAAGTCTGGACAGGATTCATACTCATAACCTACTGAAACTGTGAACAAGAGAGAAACAAAAGACTCTTTAGATTAGTAACCCAGAAATGTAGTGCCAGCACACACAGAGTCACAATTGAGCAGGGGTAAGATATTTTTACAGAAAATTGCTAATTCAATTGAAAATGTCATAATCATAACACACAGTCCAAATATTTTTTCTCTTAAAAGTCTACTCTGCATCTAAAAAGGTCAATGTTGTTGTTGGTGTTGGGCAAATGTGCTAAAAATTCAAAAGACACTGTTTTAAGGACATATTTTAAAACAATGGATATTAGGACTGGGACTTGATCTCCAGGAGTCCTTTCCAATTCAAGATGTTCTATGATTTGAGAATGTGAACCACTGCCGGACTCTCAAATAGGAGAATTTTACTTCTATCTAATCTCTTTGATCAAAGAGTGCATGCCAGGAACTTAATCTTGATTATGATCTTTCTTGGAAGGTAAAGATTTGTGCAATTCATGCATGGGGCAGTGAGTCCCTCAGAGGCAGCAGTCTCAGCCAGGTTGACTTGTGGTCATTGTTAATGTCAAAAGTTTGCTTGCCATGATGCCTAATCAGAGCCTTTCAGGAGTAACTCCACTGAACATGCTAGAGTTGCTTAAAATTATGTCAGCAGAAGAAAAATCGTGTTTTTGACAGAATGATTCCTTTACAATTTTCTCAGAAGAAGCAAGACCATTTTCATTGGTCTGCTTTTTTTCTTCTAATCTTTACAGCTGAAGCAGAGCAGAACTGCAAGTTCCACACAAATGAAAAGCAATTACATAGATCTTTTTTTTCTTTTACTAGATAGATAAAAAAAGTCAGATCTTACAAGCTTACCAGCCTCTTTGAAAAGTGCTGAGCACTGAGAGAACTCAGGATTCGCCATCAAACATAGCCATTTGCAGATTGTATCAGAAAAAGATGTAAGTTAGGACATGAAAGGTCAATATTTTCCACTGTTCTGGAGGTGGGAATCATTGAAGGCATGAATGATGTCCTCAGACCTGCTTGGGTACTCTGGAGCTGCAGAGTTGTTTTACGAAGCACTCCAGGACCCACTGATGATCTAGCACCTTAAAGAGCATGCACGCAGGGTCCTTTAGGATATGCTACATTTCTCAGTGTGGGCTCCGAGCTGGGTAAGGCTCAGTAGAGTGTATCATCCAGCCTGCTCAAGGCAGCTGAGCCTGAATGAGAGGAGGAAGGCACTTATTCTTATTCCTGGAAAATCAGGCATCCTGCAGCTCCTCTAAAAAGACTTATCTTGAGTTGAGCTATGAGGCATCAGTGAACTATCCTTCTGTCAACAGGAGCTGTATTTGCTAATTTGGGATCTCTCCCATTTTGCTGGTATCAATTCCTGGCAGCCAGAAAGGTCTAGTCTAGACTCAGTTGAAGACCTGTAACTGAATGTCCACTGGGTGTTGACAGATGGGAAGCAATCATTGCAGAACTGCATTACCTCTGCTCACTAAACACCCAGTATGGGATGGCATTCCTGAATGGGTAATGAAGAGGAAACTAAGATTAGACCAACCCTGAAGGTCAGGCACAAGGAGCAGTGGCAATCAGGGCTCTGTCCTAGGGATTTCTTTCAAAGCAGTGTTGACAGTTTTTGGCTATAGGTGAGAGGCAGCCAAAAGATTCTAGTCCCAGTTAATTCTTCCTGTATGAATACAGTGGGAGCAGCTCATGATGTACGTGCTGGGCCATGAGCCAGAGAACAGATAAGTATTTATACGCTGTCCTTGAAAGTCCTCAAGGCCAGGCTGGATGGGGCTCTGGGCAACCTGATCTAATGGTGGCATCCCTGCCCATGACTGGGGCATTGGAACTAAATGGTCTTTAAAATCCCTTTCAACCCAAACCTTTCTGTGATTCATCTGCTGGGGAATGTGTACAGCAAATCTGCAGGGACCATTCATGTGTCTTCAGCCAAACCATACTGATCTAGGACAAGGTCTATCACTGCCACTTAGCTGCTTCTAAAAGGAGGCACAAACCCCGGGGTCCCTTACCGAAGGCTTCTGAGAGCCCATACACCTTCTGGCTGTAGACATCTGTCTTGTCCCAGATGAAATAGTAGGACAGGTCTGGAGCTGCTGCAAACCACTTTCTGAAGAGGCGTCCCTCAACAGCCACCATGAGGTGGACTTTCATGAGGTTGAAGGGGATGGTGGGGTGGGTCATGCTGATTCGCAGCACTGATTTGTAGCCAGCTGTGCGACTGCTCAGGTAACTCACTTTTATTTTACTGCCGGAAACGTTAATCTCCTCTTGTAGAGCCTGTGGAAAAGCAATCCACGAGGTGTTAAATCAGCAGCCAGCAGACAGGAAAAGGCAGTGAAGCTGTAATTTATCAAACACACCTGTATAAAAGCTCTGGCAGGCATGTCTAAAAAGGCACCTAGTAGGCATCAAGTATGAAATCATATACGTAACTCATTTCTGGAAACTAAGGAATGCCTCCTGCCTTCTCCATCTCTGTTACATGGGGGAACAGGAGAACAAAGTGTCACATTAAGTCAGTGTTTACAAAGAGACACTCTTAAAAGGAGTACCAGGACCCACAGAGAAAAGAGCCTGGAATCTCAGATAATTACAGCCCATAATTTAGCTTCCCTTGTCTTTTATCATCATAGGTGTTAGAGGCCTCTAATTTTTGCCTCCTGGCTTCCTTTTCCCAGTAAAATATCACACCCTACTTGGCCTTAAGGATGTTTCCTGGTCCTGATCTTAACATGCAATTCCCTCCAAGACATTAGTGAATCCTGCTTGCACCCTCTCTCTTCTGACTTACCCATCTCTCCTTCTTTGAAACTGCTCCTCTCCTACCACCCCTCTGACCCTCTCTACCTGATCTACCATCTACCTCTAGCCTTTTTAAAATCTGTGTTCTCACCCTTATTTTCTGACCTCAGGTTTGTTCCTACTTATTCTGGTACTTGCTTAAAATGCCTTTCCTTCTTTCTTAAGTGATGAAACTGTTGGCCTGACCTACCACTTGGAACTCCTTTCCCTTCCCTTGCATTCTTCCTTCTCTTTGTTTTCCAAACTCCTCTGTATTCTAAGTGAATTGCTTTATTTTCTCCCCCAGCCATAAGTGTGGGTATTTCTGACTGACTGGGACAGTCATCTGACAGGTGCCCATTACAGTACAAAACCTCAGGAAAGACTGAAGAAACATCAGGGAAAGCTTTTTCTGCTTTGAGAATGGAGAAGTCTCAATAAAGGTGGGATTTTCAGCTAATTTACCTGCTCAAGTATCACCAGAGCTTAAAATTTTGTTTTTCTTCTTTTTTTTCCTTTTTTTTTTCTAATGGAGAAATGCTTGAAAAGTTTATGGAAAGTGATACAAGTATATCCCTGACACTGTGCTGATCTTTCCATGCAAAATGCTGATAAAAAAATCTTAGGAGAAAAACATTGTCATTTTCAAGAAAACTTCACTCTAGGGTAAGCACCCAACTTGGACGTTTTTGGCACAAGTCAGCAACCTCTGGTGAATATGGAAAAATGAAGGTAGAAGCTTATCAGTGACCTGGAAAGCTTGGTCTGCTAATGAGATATGTTAAGAGGTCACAGCTGGCACAGTTCTGTCCTGTGCCACTTCTGACGTTCTTCAGTGTGCTGGACCCCAAATGAGCTTGAAAAATACATCCCTAGCAATAATCCTCTTTATGAATATTAAGGGTGGGGAAGCTTGAAGGCATCAGGAAAGGATCACATCTATCACAGTGTGATTCTTGAGGTGTCCTGTGCAGGGCCAGAAGCTGGACTCAATGATCCTTGTGGGTCCCTTCCCAGTTAGGAGATTCTAGGACTCCATGATCCTCGTGCCTTCCAAGTTATGTCACTCCTATACCCAGCTCCTTCTATGTGGGAGCAGCAAACTTCCCCGGCACAGTGAGTTGCTTAACTCTTACCGATTTTCTGGTTAGTGTTATCAAAAATGACAAATCTCATAATCTGCCCCCTGCAAACACCTCTTCTGAGATGTTATCCAAGGCCCAGCACTTTTTCAAGTGATAACTACAAGGCTCTGAGTGTTGCAGCATTAGAAAACCGACACATCCAGCAGTTAAAGCCCCACTCCACTGTGCTCATAAATATTCACCTTCTCTAATGCAGTCTTTAATTTACATATCTCAGTGCTTAGGAGGCTGAAATATGACAGAACTGGGAAAACCCAAGATTTTAAAAATATATTTTATGAGATCAGCAACAAGCTGGATGGGGACCAGGCTCAACCAGAGATGAGCTGAGCCAAGCTGCAGTAAAGGTGGTCCTTTGTATCAAATCTGTCTTCATATGTAACCCCATTAGGATAAAAACAGGCAAAAATAATTGTCATGGAGATAAAAGTCTGTTTTAGATCCTTGTCAAAAGTAATTATTTTTCTCTGTTGTGATCTATCTCTGCTGTCTACCATTCCAAAAAAAAGGTCAGCTTAATGCTGCCAAGGCACTGAGCAGAACAAGGAGCTGTGTTTAAAGGTGTCTGCTTGAAGAGAGGGTTCAAATAGAAATTCAGGTGATTTAAAATATATTTGTAGTTTGTAAGTGGTGGCAAACTAGCAACAAAACATGGCATTGGTAGGGGGGTGTATAATTCAGTAGGATATCAGTGGGAGAAAAGGAGGAAAACAAGCTTTAAAATAATCTAAATGTGCTAGAAATAACAAGACTAAATTGTGCCCTTATTTCTATTTGATAATTGCTGTTTGGCCCAGACACATTCATATGCTGTGACTGCAGGTCTTGTGAAAGACTCTTAGGGTTTATCCCAGACTAACCAATATAATTTGCTCTTTTAAAGAGGTCCAGCCACGAGGCTGGGCAGGCAGAAGAGCTGCTTCTTCAGCTTACTGGGGATTTACACAGGATAGCAATTTTCACTGTCATGTTCTCTTGGCTCTGTGGTGTTGATCTGTTCTTGTCTTAGTAGCAATTTTTCTACTCTTTGCATGAGACAAGGTAGGAAATCTTGTTTCTGTGTGCTGGGTTACACATGTCTCTTACAGCTACTCTTCACTCTGCCAGCAGACAGGCAAGGAACAGTCAATGTCTTTTTTTTTTTTTTTTTAAGATGCTCAGAGAGAATTTAAAAAAGGAAAACCATTTAGAGTCTGATTCAGGGGCCTTAACGTAGACATATAGTGCTTTTGAAACATTCTATGGTATCCAAAACTTCTGCAAGGGCATGACAACTCTGACATGGACCTTTCTGACATCTCCACCCTTCTGAAGCTACAGCTGGAGGCCTGAAGGGACATTTCAGGGCATCCTGAATGGCCCCAAATCTGTCCATAGGCACCTGAATCAAATATTAAAAATGCACTACTAGGTTTTTTGAATGCATCCAGGTAGAGAGCACTGCATTTATTTCTGCATTTATTTGTTGGAGCTCATGAGGTTCTTATCTACCCACTTGTCAAAATCTCTTTCCCAGCCCTGCTATCTGCTTGTCACCTCCTCCCAGCTATGTGCTCACACCTTTTATATTTAACATTTCCCTACTGAGAACTGTGTATTATAAAATGCAGCTGCAAGAATGGACAGCTAGGTTATTTTTCATTGTATGTACATCCAGTATAGAAATGAAAAGTAGTCAATTTCTGAACTGCAGTAGTCGGGACTCTGCCACAAATTAGATTCTCTTGTAAACTCCTGCACCACAAACTCTGCTAACCTTCAGCTGTCAATATTTGAGGTGGACTATTGATTTACAGGTTTTAGCTCAGACATATGGCACACAGGAATAGCACTGTGTTCATCATGTATGGGATTAATCTTATCTCCACTTAGGAACCTAAGTTAGGTGTCTCCTCTGAACTGCTCTTTTAGGTCTTCCCTATAGATAACAGCAGATGCAGACAGACTCTTTAGAAGGTTAGTGTTGCCTTGTAGACTTAGGAGTGGAATTCAATTCCAGTTTAAGGCATCTAAATCCAGATGTCAACTTATAAATATGCTCATGTGAGGTAGGCATGTAAACATCAATTTCAGTTAGTGGAATCTAACTGATACCATCAGTGAGAACCAGGAAGCTTCAGGGTGGTCAGCTTAAGTGATGTGTAGGCTCCACTGATGTACTGATTAGATTTCTGTCCGCTTAAATGGGAGCTTGGATATTTGGCACATATCCAGACAACTGCACATGAACTCCTTATAATCTCAAAATTAATCTTTCTTATGTATTAGATTCCATAACTACAGGTGTCTAGTGGGATTTGGGATGTCCAAGTGGTCTGCTATTCACAAGGATTCAGAAGACACAATGCAGGACACTGATAGGGGGATCATTCTGGATTGGCAGTTGGAGGCCAAGCAGGATATCATCAGGACATTTCAAATGGCACTAGGTATGTTTCATGAGGGTGGTAAAACACAGGTTGGCCAGAGAGATGGCAGATGCCCCAGCCCTGAAAACATTCAAAGTCAGGTTGGATGGGGCTCTGAGCAGCCTGGTCTACTGGAAGGTGTTTGTGGTACCAAATAATGACTGAGGTTATGATCATAGTTGCACTGTATCAGATATCTGCTTTGTTCCAGGCACCACTGACCATTACCTTTCATGGTGTTTGTCTATTTCATAAGAAGATGTGGAAACCAAGATTCTGAACCAAGAATTTATAACATGATGGACTTTACAAGATATAGGACTTAATTAGTAATTATGCTGCGACAAACATGGTGACTATAATTGGAAATTAGTGTGAGAAAGGATCATAAGACTTGGTCCAGAAAGAAAGGTAAAGAGACCACTAGCTTTATTTGTTGCTGGATTTAGTACCTGGTTTATTAAAATTAGAAGATATAAAGTTACTTCCTTCCTCATTAATGGTACTGCAACCCCAGTGGAGTCCTGCCAGAAGCACACAATTTGTCTGTACACTTGTTATTATTTCCACCTTGGCAGATTATTGTCACTAAAAGCAATACTCAGGACATGCTGAATGCTGGCATATAAAATCCAGAAAACAGCATGCCCAAGGTAGAAAAGGTTGAATGCTGCTACATCCATATGTTTGAACAGAATTAGTGTTTTTCAAGGAAAATAGATAATTTGGTTCTCTGGACTATTCAGTTTAAAACACAACTTTCCCTTTGCCAAAATACTTTGAAGCCACAGCAGATTGTTAAGGTTCTTTATCTGACTCACACTTACTCAAAAAAAAGGAAAATGGGGATGAGAAATTAAAGGTAACCCTCTCACTCTGCTCATCTATTCCAAATGTCATGAAATGCAATAAAGCTGACGTGCTATGCAGGCTGGCCCGTTCTCACCCATCTGCTGGCTGACTGCATGTCTCAGCAGCTGTGTAGAGTGTGGGGGGGTATGACTTCCAACCATGAGAAAGTTCACTCCAGCACTCCACCACCAAGGTTCATAGTGCCCAGTGGGTGGAATTTGCTCCTGAACAGAAGACAGGCATTAGAGCAGAGGAAGGGCAGCCTGGTGCTGGGCATGTTGAATGCCAAAGGGCTGACCAAGGGCTTGTTGTTGGCCACACAAGGGTCTCAGCTCACGTGCTGTCAGCCACAGGTGCTTTGCCTCCATCTCTCAGGGAAACGGGAAAAGAAATCTGGTAAAGTGAGTGCCTGGGAGTGAGCGCTCCTGTCAAATGTCTGAAAAATGAGGTAACAAATAGGGAATGGTTATTGTTAGGAAAGCAGGGGAATAGTTGCATTTGTGTTGCTCAAAGCTGTCAAAAGAAGCACAGAAAGAAGATGGGGATGAGGAGGCACTGGCAGAGGTTGCCCAGAGAAGCTGTGGATGCTGCAATCCCAATTCAATGCCAGGTTGGATGGGGCTCTTATCAACTTGGTCTAATGGAAGGTGTCCCTGCCTATGGCAGGGGGGCTGGAACTACGTTATCTTTATGGTCCCTTCCAACCCAAACCATTCTATGATTTTATAAGTTATTGTCCCTCGGCTCAGATGGTTCGTACCTGGATTTCAGGAACAATAGGACCTTTCTCTGAGCAGGAAGTTGCAAAAGCGGTGAGCGGAGATGGAGAGACCACAGGGTTGGGCCGGGCGAAGTTACTGAGGTCACAGCTTGGGATCTCATTCTCTTCATGCCTCATGACTATGGTTTCCATCACAAAGAAGCGATCCCACGGCAACCACAGCGTGTGCTCCTGGGTGATGAAGGGAGCCCGCTCAAAGTGCAGGATAATGGAGATTCCACCAATGGTAACAAGATCAAAGCTGTTTTAAGAGATGGAATACAAAATTAGTGCAAGCACTACCCCATCTGTTTGTATCAACTCCCTAGCAAGAACCCCAGAAAAATAACTGCAAGAAATATCATCAGTCTCATTTTATGAACCTATAATCTGCAGCCCAAATAGGCTTTACCTGAGTAACAGCAAGTGTCGGAGGCAGGAGTCCAAGCTCAGCTTTTTTGCAAGTTTTCCACATGTATATTGAAACCATACCCATCCCTTTTTTGAAACATGTTCATCTTTGTTGGTGCTTTTCTAGCACCAACATATTTTGGCCATACATTTTCTTTTTTCTTTTTTTAAAGTAGTTATTATCCAAATAAATGCACAGATTGGATCAATTCACACGATGAAATAAACTATTAGGAAAGCAGTTTTTCTGACACATCCCCATATGAATCGTCTTGGCATCTCTGCTAACCTGACTAATGCCTAATGCAACTCAGGGAACATGGAGAGCCCAGTCATGGACTGAGCCTAGTCTACTAGAAATACCTACAGTGCAGGGAGTCTGTGTGCCACAGCACTCCACACATCATCTTTTTTGACTCTTAAGCATTTACAACAGGGCAGATGAATCACTGCCTGTGGTCTCTGACTTCACCCTAAGCTACCTCCAGCCAAGTGGAGGCTTATCTGTCTGTGTTAGTGTTGGATAACAGACAGCCTTCCAGAGCTGTGTGAAAAAATGTTACTTTGATAAGGAAAATGTTCATCCTCTGGATGTAAAGATAAGGGTTGGAATAAGGTTCTGGTGGTTTTCTTAGTTTTGTATTTAAACTTCACATCTTGTCACAGATGGAAATTTTATCAAGTACCACGGGGATATATCTACTATGCATAGACTCAAAAAAAGAGGTGTTAAGTAAGAAAGGAAAGGATTTCAACAGAAATTGACGACCGCTTATTTTTGCTCCTTTGTGTTTTTCTCACTGTCTCTTCGGTTGCAATGCCAAACACGTGCTTCAGGCAAAGAAAATTTTCTCAACCCTGCTTCTCACTTTCATGGTTGGTACTGCTGTATGACACTCTCACTGAGAGTTTATGCATGTGATCAGGCTCACTGGTTTCAGCAGAGCTGCTCATGTACTTAAAGAGCTATGAGCTTAAGTGCTTCTCTGCATGAGAACTGGGATCTGAAACACTCTGATTGACCAAAGCCAGACTTGATGCACCTTGTAAATACGGGGTGAGAAAGAAGGTGAAAAAAGTATCTAAAAATTATTTTTTAAAATTAATTGTGAGGCTTTCAGATGGGGTGCAAAAATCCCAGAGGAGCAACAATGGGCAGGAACTATTTCTAAAAAAAGTCTTTGTCAAGCAATTTTTTAGGGGAACCTTTTTTATTTCATGATTCATGGACTGAGGTGCCATTCAGGAAATAGAATTATGTAAAGGTTGTTCATTAAAGAATGTTGAGTTGAGTCCATGAGAGGAAGTGGAAAGCACTTCAAAAAGCCAAAGCCATGTTTATTCTACCACTCGAGTTGGGGCATCATGTTCCCAGACCTATGGAGCTTGGCTTGCAGCAGCCTGAGGAGTAACTTGCTGGTCCCTGCCAGCAAAGCTGCACAACGATTGTACCCTGATGTGAATGTTTTTAACAGTCAATTAGCATTTGGCAAGTCCTTCAGCTGGGAGGGAGAAGCTTGCTCTGCATGGATCCAGGCACTGAACGGGCCAACAGGAGGGAAGAAATAAACATTACAAATGATGCTCAACAAGTTTTTAGGTAAGTTGGAACAGGTCTTATTTGCAAACACCTCCGTTTCATCCCTTTGGCTTCACTGAGCCTGGATCAGGGATGGGAATCTGCTGGGGGAAATGTCTTGGCCTCTCCTGCATCCCCAAAACACGATGCAGAAGGGAAAGCACCACCTCCATGTCAGGCTCCAGCAGCTGTGAAAACAGAACCATCCAGTATTTTTTAGCAAGCAGTATTGCTCACAAGCTGGTTTTCCCAGAGTCCCAGGGTGCAGCTTTCAAGTTACCTTGATGAACTAAACAAAAGGTAAACCCAAAACTAAACAGAAAAAAACCAAACCAAAACCACCTCTCAGCTTCCCTCAGTGAAATTAAATTTAACAAAAGGAAAACTGTCCTGGGATTGAAGAAATGTGATAATTTTATTTCTGTTTTTGCTGTTCATCTCTGATGTATTTTTTATCACTCTGTAAAAATCATACTTGTTGTACAGTCGTTTTGTTGTTTTTCTTTAAAAACTCTGGAGAGACAAGCTGAAGGATGAAATTATCTATTTATCCAAAGCAGGCTCAAAAAATAAAAACCCCACAGGAAAGTGTAACCCTTTCTCATCTCTCTTCTCCGAAAGTTCATGTTTTTGGTATTTCTGAGAAAGCTATGCCAGAGCAGCTGAATGCAATGTGGAAGAAGTCTTGAGACTTTCTTGCTGTTTTATTAACACTGTTCCTACAACCCAGGGATACTGAGGACTTGCAGCCTCACTAAACTACCACTATAACCAAATTTAAAGCTTTATTTAAAAATGTGGTTTATAACCCAATACTGATACTTTGAACTGTCTGTTAACTTTGCTTTACAGAGAAATGCATACAACAGGGTAGTTTGAGAGTTGTCATTTTATATTCATGCCTTGTTATATAAACAAAGTCTCTGTTACAGTAATTAGGCTAAAAACACATGCAAGCCTTGAAGTTCTAGAAGTTTTGCTCAGTCTAAGTAATGTGACTTAAACAGGACCAGGGTTCCACTATTTCAGGCTGTATCTGAGCAATGTAACAGGAGAGACCTGGAATACAGTGAACCCCCTTACAGAGGTGAAAAATTTAGTTCACTGTAATTCTACAACTGAAATTTTACTTACTCATTTGGAAACTTTATCATGCCAAAAAGAAACCCCAAAACTCCCAAACCTGGAGCAACAAAATCAGCTTAGGAACCAATCTAGCTAAACTGATGCAATTGTATCTTTAAATTCCCTTTAAAACCCCAGTTATTTCCCTGCTATCAGTAAACCGATTTACTAAATCAATTTAAGGCAGCTAAGTGCACATTTTCAAGAATAGATATTCCTACAGTGAATATGCCAAATAATAAACCTGCTGAGTTTTATGCAGTTATCTCATGACCCCTGGAACAATGTAACTGCTTGCATGTGTGGTTCCATTTATTCTCCAAACCAGAATGACACTGAAGATGGGAGAGATGACTGTATGACTGTACACTGCTCTGACTTGGAATGCATGCAGCCTGCTACTGCAGGTCAGGAGAACCTGCTGCTTGTCTAAGAGCATCAATTTCTTAAAACAAAGTTGACTCAATCACACGAAAACTTTGCTGCACAAAAGCTGATGAGACATGTTCTATTAAAAAAAATTACTCAAACCCATAAAAAAGATAATAAAACTGGAATAGCGTGAATTCTCTACACGATTTTGAAAGTGCTTTACAAATAATATTAAATAAATACTATAAAAATCAATAAGGAACACAAGTAAATATTAACTCCCTTTCACTGGCTGGTTCACTGGCCTGGGAAAGTCAAGAGCTGCATCTACTGGAACCCACTAAATCAGCAGTGAGGCTGGGATTAGAAATTAGGGATTAGAAATTAGGAAAATAGGGACAACAGAAATGTTGTCTGACAACATTTTCTGCCCTGATGACAAATTTTAGCTTGAATGGTTTTATATAGTTCAAGGCAGTTTACAGACCACTGAGGAAGTCACCGGACTCAAGGACAGATTTCATGGGACTTTGAGTGACCTGGTCTAATGGGAGTTGTCCCTGCTCATGGCAGGGGAGTTGGAGCCAGATGATCTTTAAGGTCGTTTCCAACCCAAGCCATTCCATGGTTCTATGGATTTTGGTGTTCTTTAACTTGTCCATTTATGGACAAGTAGCTTTTGTCCATAGAGTACCTACAGAGTATACAAATGCACTGATGTGCCTGCTCATTTTGAGAAAATACCTGCATGCATCCCTTAGTCAAGTTGGACGGTATATTCATTATTCTGGAGGCTCAGCACTGCAACTGGACAATTTGTTTGATGTTTGTGCACCAGGTTTCTGTAGAAGCAGATTGACTTGAGAGGAAGGTGAAGAAAGTGAAATCAGAAGAGCTGACACCACAGAGTCTGGGGTTACACTGACCCCCTCCAGCTGCCTACAGAAATCACAGCTTTAGGATGAATCCCACTTGGTCACAGATTCCTTGCTCTGAGACAGCTGATCTCTGACATTTTTATCACTTAGAGCTGAGTATCTGCTGGGGGCTGAGTCAGCAAACTGCAGCCCTGAGCTCCTTGAAACTAATTTAGCTTCTGGAGGCTGGCAGCTACTCCAAGGAACCAGGAGTCCACCGAAGCCTGGCGGAGCATACTGATGCTCTGGCTGCATTGCTTTCTGCCCTGTGCCCCTGCTCAGCTGGACCTTGGGAAGGACATAGCATGGAAAGAGCATCCCTAGCTTGAACTTCCAGCAGAAGTAGATTTATACCAGGGGGAGTTTACCTTTAACCACCCAAGAATCAGAAAGAAATAGTTGTTTGAATATTACAAAGGTCTGGAGCATGGATAGCAGCAGTCACCTCTATGCTCTGTCCCTTTAGCTTACATGTTTGCTGGCTAGAGGTCCAGTTTACAATAAAGCTCCTTTGTGCTAGGTACAGCACAACTGCAATGCAAAGAGATGGTTTCTTTCCTCAAAGTACTTGTATTCTAAATGAATGATTACACACAGCAGTTGGGTGTTGTACACGTACAAGGAAACAGACACAACAAAAGGTTACGATAGGCATTGTTGTCCAGGAATCTTTTACTCATATTTATCTGTTCTAATGGACACAGATTTTGTGCTGGTCCATACACAGCAAGCTGATCCCGAGAGTGTGGCTTGGATCCACTTTCCCACAAAGTAGGTTCACTAAGGTTGCCAGAGATACCCTTAAGCACAAATGTTCAAATTTTCTCCTTTTTGCAGCACTGCCTAAGCCAGTGGCAATAAGAAGACACGAGCTCCAGGTGTGCCCTTTTCCTGGAATGCCTCTTTATCATCTGCATTTTATTGTCATAACGTTGAAGAGTTGGAGCATCACTTGGAATGTCTTCCAGTCCCCATCAGTGTTACAGTAGGTGCAAACATCCCTGAGTATGAACAGGACAGCATCAAGCACATGTTGCTAGCACATGTTCCTCTTTTTCATTACAATTCTATCTGTTTCTCTGGCCATTTTAAATGAAAGTTGTGGATTGGAGAGGTGCTAAAATCCATAAATCCCCTTCCAATTTCTAGTGGTTAGTAGTCAATACGTAGAGCATATGCAGCTGGAACCCCTTCTGTTATGTTTTTGTTCTTAAAAGAAAGGGAGCCAATTAGCACTGACTAACAAAAGATAAGATGAAAGACATTCCCAATTTGCACTGCTTTTGTTTTGGTTCGAGAATGATTGCTCGGATTTTGCCTCTAACACAACAGTAATCTTAATGACTTCTTCCTAATAATTTCAACATGAATTAGCAAGAACAGAGCTGCTGGGAGCAGGAGACATCTTTTTTATATGCATGGACACTACATTACCAAATTGCTGGCTAAAGATTCTAGGTGATATCGTGAAGTTAATAGTAATAAATAATGGGAAGGGAAGGGAAGGGAAGNAAGAGAAGAGAAGAGAAGAGAAGAGAAGAGAAGAGAAGAGAAGAGAAGAGAAGAGAAGAGAAGAGAAGAGAAGAGAAGAGAAGAGAAGAGAAGAGAAGAGAAGAGAAGAGAAGAGAAGAGAAGAGAAGAGAAGAGAAGAGAGAAGAGACGAAAGAGGCTATTCATTTATTAGGGAAATAGAAGGATCATCAAGTCCAGCTGTCTTACCAGTTCAGGGCTGATCAAATTAAACCACATTAGTAAAGGCATTGTCCAAATACCTCTTAAACACTTAAACTCTTGGGACATTGAATGTCTCTAGGAGTGCAGAGGTTACATTTGGTGCAGGTAGCTTGGTGTGCAACTGCAGTGTGAGCTGCAGTTGAGCTCCTTGGGGGGCAGGAGGCCAAGCCAAAGCCTGAGGCAAGAGGCAGGGAACTGCTGAGTGACCACGTGGAGAGACGACAGGAGCCAATGACTCCAGACTTTCCTATGCTTAGACTGTGAGAGGCTAAAAGTCCAAGGCTTCCTTTGTCCAGGGTCCTCCTTGCAGGCACCAACTTGGGCTGTTATTTAGTTATTGCACCAAGATTAAATTGTTTTAGGGATCTGTACATCTGAGATGCTGCTATGGGAAACCTGAGGTCTAGTGGGTAAGGAACCCTGGTGTGACTGTGTGAGGGTGGGGTGTGGCTGCAAAGGGGCCTCAGTCCCAGCTCAGGTGGTGTGAGTGTGGTTGCTAGAGTGGCTTCTGGATGGTTGGACCATCCAGAAGGGATGGTCCAACCATCCAGAAGTTTCCTTAACTGGAAGCCTGTTTCAGTGTCTAAGCAACCTGTCAGTTAAGAAATGTTTCTTCATGTCCAGTCTAAGTCTCCCCTGGTGCAGTTTTGAACATTCCCATGAGTCCTATCAGTGGATACCAAGGAGATGAGCTCAGCACTTCCCTCTGCATGCAGTGCTCTGGGTGAGGCCGCACCAACACTGGATACAGCAGGACAATCACTTTTCTGACTGGCTGGTCACGCTGTGTTTGACACACCACAGGATGGGGTTTGTCCTCTTGGCTGCCAAGACACACTGCTCCAACAGCTTCTATTCAGCTGCTGCTGGCCAGCACCCCCAGATCCCTGTCTGCAGAGCTGTTCTCTAGCCATTCCTCTCCCAGTTTATACTTGTGCCTGGGGTTACTCTGTTCCAGATGCAGAAAATCCAGCATTTTGACTTTTTAAAATTCATCCCATTCATCACAGCCCAATGCTCCAATGTACCTAGATCCCTCTGCAAGGTCTCTTGTCCCTCAGGAGTATCAAGAGCGCCTCCCAGTTTGGTACCATCAGTATCTTACTAATGGTACATTCAACTCCTGCATCCAGGCCATTGATAAATACATTGAACAAGACTGGCCCTGGAATTGAACAGCAAGGAACAGCATTGGGGACCAGTCACCAGCCAGATGTAGCCCCAAAACAACCAATAGTAATGCACCAACATCTTCAAAAGGCATGAAAAATAAACATGCTCTTGGAAGGAGTTTCTCTTCAGTGGTCATGGCAATAATGCTGTTCCTGCTGTTTGAACACTGTAAATCCCATACAGACATCCTACCTGCCATCTTGTCTGCTGATTGTGTATCCAAACAGAGGATTGTTGACAAAGCTGATGTTCACTCCAACTAGAGGGGTCCCATCTGCTGTCATCACCTGGCCTCGAATCACACATGCATGTCTGCAAGAAGTAGAAAAATTATAAGAAATAGTAAGTCTTTTTGACAAATGCAGTTTTTTCCTCTGTTGATGTGGCTGGGAATTCCTATGGATTAGAAAGCCAAGGCCTTTATAACCTGTAAAGCTGGAGGCCATGCCGTGTGTTTTGATGATGGGATGCTGTCCTTGAAGGCTTTCTCAGGCATTGTATAAAAACCTTGGATGCTCAAAGTGAGGTTTACAATTACCCTACTATATAAAAGCAACTGCTGCAGCATATACTTCATTAAGTATAAACTTCTGTAGGATTCACAACATCACATTGGAATTTCACAAAATCACAGAATCTCCTGAGATGGAAGGGACTCACAAGGATCACTGAGCCCAGCTCCTGGCCCTGCACAGAACATCCCTCAAATCATACCACATTCCTGAAAGTGTTGTCCAAACTCTTCTGCAACTCTGGCAGGCTTAGTGCTGTGACACTCCCTCAAGAGCCTGTGCTAAACCAGCGCCCAACCACCCTCTGAGTGAAGAACTTTTTTCTAACAGTCAGTAGTGTCTTAACTGTACTGCCCTAATTAAAAGCAAGGTGCATTTTAAAATCAAAGAGGACAGAAAATTACCATGCAGTACACGGCACAAAAAGACACAGAAGATCCTGACCAAGGCTGGGCAACTCATTTCTTTCCCATTTGGGAAAACCATGACAGAAAATTTGCTGGGTTCAGAAAGCTTCCTTACAATCTGCCTGGGGAGCTGAGCACACAACTAGGATGGGCTTTTTCTTCCCCTCTTTTTCTTCCCAAGTTTGGTAGATTGCACCGTTTTATAGGCTACATCTATTCCAACTACTCTGTGATCTGTAATATGCTCTTTTATCTAAGGATTTCAAGGACCTTTACAAACACTGATTAATACAGCCAGATTGGTATTTTACAGAGAGAGAGGAAATAAAACATGGAATGATTTTCAGTTGTCCAAGGTCAGTCAGAAAACCTGCAGTAAAGCCAAAGACAAATTTTCTTGGTTCTCATTCCAAAGTCTGTTTCCAGACTTCTAAGTCATTACTACATTGCTACCTTAGGAGCTTCCCATAAAGACAAAACATCACATGTCTGTGAGAGTGTCTGAACCCAATTTTTGGCTGAAGGTAACTATTTTTCTGAGTAGCAACAGCAAATTGTAGTGTCAGTGTGCTGACGTGACCCAATGAATAATTTTTCTAAGTGCTGTCCTGCTGGAGAGCAGAGATTGAAAGCCAATGTTTCACCAGGTGCAGAACCAGATCTCAGCTAGAGTAAATCATCCTAGCTGCACTTCAAGGGAGCAATGGTGCTTTGCTGGTTCACTGAGGCAAAGGATGATTTCTGCAATGTTTTGTAAAGATGATTTCATAAACACAGATCATTAGGGAAAGAGCCAGTTATTTTCTTACAGTTCACCTAAAAATCTGAGATTGTATAACACAAGGAGATAAAGTACAATTTCTATTTAATAAAGGCTGACACAATTTTTACATTCCACAGTACAGCAAACAGACCATTTGCCAGAAAGTCTTAAAATTCCTGCTGATCTAAATGGAGAGCTCCAATATGATCAAAAATTACTGCAGCAATGCCAAAATGTGTCTGTAATCTAAGATGTGACTATATTCATATATAATTTTGGAATAGGTCACAAGAAAATTAGATGCTGGAAATTATTTTTATGTCACTGAGTTTTCTCTGATGTCTCATCACTGACTTCTTAGGAGCCATGTAGGAAAAGACTTGGACCAAGTTTGGAGCTAATAATCCAACAATCCTACAATGGTTTGGGCTGGAAGGGATATTAAAGATTATCTAGTTCCAAACCGCCTGCCTTCCACGAGACTGGTCTACTCAGAGCCCCATCTAACTTGGCCTTGAACATTTTCAGGGATAGGGCTAATGGGGGGAATAATATCCTTAATACTTCTTTTGCTTCTCCCATTAAGGGCTCTAACTCAGCTTTCCACATATAACAACTGGAAAACAATAATCCAGTACAGTATTATGCCCATCACTCTCTAACACACAGGTAGAGCAGAACTTGAAAGGATCATGATGCCACAGAATATGCTTGGAAAAATGTCAGTGCTTGGAATAAACCCAATGAAGTCAACAGGTCACCATCTGCAGTGCAATTTTTGTGTAAAGTGAATGTATCTGAGCACATTTCTGAGCCAACAGCAGAATCTAGGCTTTCTCTTCCCAGTTTTCATGATCCGCTCCACTCTGCTCCATCTTCTTTTCCATCCTTCAGAGAGACCAGATGATGGGTTTGAAACTGCCTTCTCTCAGCTTCCCATCAAATGGGCTGAACATTTTGTAGAAGACAAGGAATCACTGCAAACTGTTTAATGAATATTAAGAGCTGAGTACAAAGGAATTGGTGTTCTGTACCACATATTCAAGTAAACACTGCAACTACGAATGTTTTAAAATAATAACAACAATAGAATACATTTCTGTGAACCCAGGAAGAACACTTCCACCTGTTCTTTTTTCTTCCAAGAGGTCAAAGCAAGTAAAGAAAAAAGTACATGTTGCAGGTGTCTCTCCTGCTGCCCTACACACAACACACATCCAGGCAGTTTTAAAGTTCTAAATAACAGTGCAAGCAGATTGGCCTAGACCCTCGGCTCAGTAAATGGGGGATGTGCTTTATATCCACAAGCATCTGCTCCGTTACATATCACCAACAACTATTTCTACAACAAGCACCAGCACAAGGTGGACAAACAGCAAGCTTCCTCTCACCTTGGCAGCTGTTGGAAATGCATTTGACATCCCACCTTTGGAAAGAGACTCAGTTCCCTGGCTGATGCTTCTCAGTCCTGGCTGATGCTTCCCAGCACTCATCCAACTCCACTAGCACACCTACATGCTCATGGACTTGGAGGCTGTCTCTTCACAGAGAAGCAGCTTGTCAGCAAACGCAGCTGCATCCCCACTCTCCTGAGATCTATAACCATTGCTTTATTTCCACGCCTTAAGGAAAGATGTTACCACTAAGGGGACATTATTCCAAGCCCACAGCGATAAAAAGAAGCTGGAGCAAGATGCATGAATCTGAATCCATTTAAAAGAGATAGAGAGGGAAACTGGAGGAAAACTCAAGCCCGGACTGTCCCTGATGAGTCTCAAATCTTCTACTTCCCTGGGTGATAAAATTTTCCCCATTTGAATAAAACACAGTGCATTGGAAGCAGCTGGCTTCTCTAGTGTCAACATGTCCTTTCTGGAGGCAAGATCGAGTGTCTACAATGCCCCAAGCCCCCCAGGAACCTGGTTAATGCTAATTTGGTCAGCTATTTCCTTCAGTTGACCTTGGTCTAAATGCAATTACCCTGCAAAGAAGTTAAGTGGTACTGCTAAGATGCTCAGCTCTGCTAGAAGGTCTCCAAATACTTTTACATAAAATTACCTCTCATGTTAATAGAAGAGATTTATTCCATCAGTCCAGGCCTGCTAGTTCAGAGTGTTTTCTGCAGTTGAACAAAATTCAGTTTCTTGTAGCCTGAGCCTCATCTTTTCACTAAATTATTAATAGATTCCACCTATTGCCTCTGGTTTTTGGTTTGTTTGTGTTTGTTTTGTTTCCTTCACTACTGTTACATGAGACTGTATGGATTGTTGTTTTACAAGGAAAAGCAGTCTCCTCTTCTTTAATTAGACGTCTTTAATTTTTCCTCTTCTTTAATTAGACTTCTCCTTTAAAAATATTTTTATTTGTCCATAGAAACTTGCTTGAAAGACCAAATCATTGTCAAAATGCTATTTACAATGCCAGATGGTGCATCAGACAATTTTACACTGTTGCTTTGTGAAGTTATCCTTTTTTTCCCAAGAAAATTAGATTAAGTCTTTCTGGTAAGATCTGGGCCACAGTGGCAAAACAGACAGGGGTACACCAATGCCTTTATGTTCCTATTGCTCAGAGACAAATAAAATTTGACAGACTGTCAACAAAATTCAAGCAGACCAAACCAGCCTTAGAACAGAAGCCAGAAAAGTAAATTCCACAAAAGCCATTTCATCTCATGGGAGCACATTAAAGATTTGTCTTTAATACTAACTCTGATCCAGTGTCTCACAATCTAGACACTGGTCCTTCCAACACACTTGACTCACAGATGTTTTCTGGTGACATTGTGCTTGCCATTTGGAAATAAGGGAAAAATATTGTTTCTGCTAAGCATTTTTCACATATGAAGAAAATTCCATGCATCCTAAATCTCACTTTTTCTGCAAGAAATCTATATTCTTTCCTTTACTGAGGATAGGTGCCATGGGAAATCTTAGTCCGATTAATTTCTGTTGTTCCTCAAAATACTTCCACAACATACCTCACTGGACCTTCTCATTTAAAAGTTTCAATGTGTGAAAATGGTTATCATGACAGCTTAGCCATCCTCAGCCAACTATTAATAATAAATATTTTAATTTGACATTATAAATATTTTTGAACTTACCACTTTCATATTTTATTGGTATTTTATTGGTATATATAAAGATACGCACATATATATAGGATTTATTCTTCTGCTCAGAATAAAATTTCAACAGAGCTACATAGAACAAAAATCCAGAAAGTTACAGTTTATTGGGAAGAATGCTATTAATGAAAAATAATCTCTACAGCCTTTCTGTGTGACACCAGTCATGTCAGCTGGTCTGTTTATGTCTCTTTACTGAACCTGCAAAATAACAATCCCCTCCTTACAGAGACATAAGAAGAGTAATTTTAGGAATCTGATAATCCCTTTGCATAGGGCTTTTTACATTTTCATGGCACACATCTGTGATCTGCTCAGTCTGCTAAGTGCCTAGAAGTACAGAAGTGCTACAATCTCTTGTCTTTAGCCTTGGCTGTGGCCTTTTTGCTCGAGAGTAAGAGAGGATAAAGCAAAATGTACCTCGTCCATTTTGAGTTGAATGCACCTGTCTAATGTTAAACAACCTCAGGGCAGTCTTGTACCAGGATAGACAGAGCACTTGGTAGAATGCCAGGTAAAAGCTAAGGGCATCATGATCAAACACACGGACACAGAGAAAATGCCTGAGCTGGCAGATGAAGGACAAAAGAAGAAGAGGAAAGATCAGAACACAGAGACGTTCAAGTTCATTGCTTGTGGCAGTATTTCCCTCAAAAGTTGTCTGTAAAAACAGCCCTGCCCACCTGCCTCTTAACTGTGGAGAAAAACCTCCTGACAGTCTTTCCTTGAACTGAGTAAATCCGTCTGACTTTTTTAGTTCAGTTTAGTTGTAAGAAAAGCTTAAAGTCAAAACCTACGTACTGCTCTTAGCTGCCATCTGAATTAAGGAATTAAGGTAAGGAAAAAGAATGCAAATGATCCTTCTGAAGGTCTCCTTGAAAAAATGAAAAAAGGCAGACTTTTATATAGGAAATGAAAATTAAAGAGGAGTCATCCAGAAAGACCTCCACACTATCATGGACAGCACAAGTGAGTTTCTGAAAGGGTTTGGCACATGTTGGGCAGCTGGATTTAGCACGGCTTGATGGAACAGGACGTGGAATAATGGTTCTAAACTAGAAGAGGGTAGATTCACACTAGATTTAAGGAAGAAGCAGCTTATGATAAGGATGGCAGAACACTGGCACAGGCTGTGTGGAGAGGGTATGGCTGCCCCATCCTAGGAAATATTCAAGGCCAAGTTGGATGGGGCTTTGAGCAACCCGATACAGCTGAAGATGTCCCTACTCATGGCAAGGGCTAGATGGCCTTTAAAGGTCCCTTTCACCTCAAAATATTCTGATTCTAAATAACTGATTAGGCTCATCTGAGGAGTTTGCACTAACGGAAGCACCAGAATGCTGGTGTCAATGTGACAAAGGGACTAAATGTACTAACGTTTGACCATATCCCAAATGGGGACCTGCTAAGTGGCACTGATAGACATGGCTTGGAACAGATCCTGCAGTTCTGCTTTGTGAGCTGCTGATGGAACAGGGACCCTGGAGAAGGAGAATGGGTAACAAAGAGCAAAGTTTTTAAGAGCCCTGAACATAATCAGTAACAGAAAGTCAATTCTAAGTTGCTTGCAGCAAGAAACTGCACCTGCCCTGTTTGTTTAACCTACTCATTGAAGGTACTTAAAAGGTCTCATCTCTGAAGGATCAGGAGATGCTGATGATTATGTGGGCATGGTCCTTAGCTGTTAACCTTTTGCTAGAAGCCTTCTACTGTATTTAGATATTCCATGAAAGACACAGCAAAGCCAAGTGAATGAAAAGCTCCAGTGAATGCCCATTACTTAAACTGTCTAAAGAACAGGGGAAGAAGCCACATAATGCTCAGATACTTTTATAAACATGGCTAATGAAGTTGGTATTTGAAGTCAAAAAAGAAGTGCTTATTAATCAATATTGATAATAACACCTCTAGATGCAGATTTTATTCTTACTGCATATTTAGATCTGGTCTAACTTGACAGTAACAAACCAGTGAGTCTTCTTCATCTGACATTTTTAGTATACATGCAAGGACTTGGTTTTGTGACCAATTGTTGTTCAGTTTCTTAGGCATCCCACTGCACGCACCTGACCTCCATTCTGCTCTGTGAAGACTTATATACAGTTGGTTCTTTAACATCTCCTTGGGCATCATCTTTTTTCAGCAGTATTAGTGACTGCTGGTTGTAGCTCCTCCAAAAGGAGAAGGAGGTATCTTTATTGCATGACAGCTTGGTAACAAAATGTAGTATTCTTTGAGGACCACCTACCTCTTCTAGAAACTCCATGATCATTGCTCTCACAAGAATTCCCTATTGGCTCAATTCTTGAAAGACTCAGGCCCTTACTGCTTTGAATACTTCTCCCAGGAGTTGAACATTATTCACCTTCTCGATGTGTGTCCTTTCTCTTTATGACAGCACAATCTTCCTCTCTGATCTGCCAAGCAATCTGGCCACTCTTGGAAAGAGATGCCACTCCTGCCATCCAGAGCATCTTGTGCCTCTATGCCTCATTGACTCACTGTTTTTATACCTCAAGATTTCTCAGTTGAGCTATAATGGTAAGGTGGGAGGGTAGGGGATATGGGAAGGCTACTCAGAAGAGGAAAAGATGCTGATGACATCTGTGAAATTGTAAAACTGGCTCCAACTGTTTAAATGAAAGTATTTTAAAACAGAGTTTTATAGGAAATGCATATATATTATGAATACATAATAAAGTTCGGCTGTGCTTTACTGCAAAGTTTCAGTGAAGAATCCTTTTACTCACAATGTGATTGACTAATGCTTTAGGAGTTGATGACTCTCTTCTTTTCTCCAGTAAAACCAAAGAAACACTCTCTTGCTTTGCATAAGATAGCAAAGAAGCAGAATCACACTCATATTTTTTAGGTCTGTACAATCCAAATCAAATGTCCAGTAGTACACAAGGTGCAAGATAATTTTTCCACCTAATACTGAATTATGCTTGTTTCAAGATTTTTCAGAAGTCATTTTATATGAGAGATAAAGACTTTATGCTGCAATAACTTTAAGAAATGAATAGTGTATTCATGTCAAGTCCTCACTAAAAATGTCTGCAGAACTTAGTAGCTCTGTATTATTATGGTATTTTACATCTGGTATTTATTTTGTAAGCTCTGGCCACATATTCAGCTCTGCAGAAGAACAGGAATAAAAGCACTGCCTTTCGTTGAATCTGAGACACCACGAAAACAAAACCGAGCAGAAGAGGAGGAAAAATACATTAATTCCAGGTTAATTACAAAATGATCTCTCTTTTGTTGATGATAGGTAAAGTTCTTTAACTACATATAAGCTGTCTGATAGATTTGTAACGATCAAAAGGAATTAGGGAAAAAATGTCCAATAAAAGATTTTATGTTTGGGATTATAAAACTGCTATTTTTTTATATAGTAAGTTTTAACCAATTTAGCAAATAAATGTCACACTCAAAGGACAGACTCTTCCTGACATGGCAGCTTTTTTCAGAGGACAGTAAATTAAGTACTGAATAAATATTCATCAAATATCTACGTGCAGATTCAAGAGAATGCATCAACACCTACACCATAGTTTAGACTCCTAAATTCAAAAGTGAACATCAGTACCTCTGTAATCTGGGAGGTACTTAAATTTCAAGCCTTCAAAGCTTTCAAGCATGAAAAAACCTCCTAATGAGCTGTTTTCTGCATGCTCCAAGAGCTCCTTGGGACACAGGTATCACCTGAAACCTTTTAATTCCAGGTGCAGGATGGTGCAGTATTTCTATCAGCTGCCTCGCTGAGCTTTGGAAGCATGCCCAAATCACACTAGAAAGATCCTACTCCTTCCTTTGTGCTTGATCATAAATATCTAATGTTTTAAAAATATTTTTAAAAAGCTGCAGCCCAGTTTCTCTAATGACTGTACACAGGACTTACAGAATTACACAATCATTAAGGTTGGACAAGACCTCGAAGATCATTGAGTCCAACCAAATTCCTTTTACTGACAATTACAAAAGAGGAGTCTAATTACATCATGATTACACTATCTATGTTATGGAAAAGGACATAAATTTGGACAGGAGCTTTGCTTTCATGAAGTCTTGCAGGTACAAATTCCACAAAATCGATGTAAGTAGCTGCATATATTGCATTAATTTACTATGTGGGAATAATGTCGTGCTAAACTCAAAATCAGAGGGCAAACACTGGAAAAAAAAAAAGCCCTGTACACAGGAAAGGTACATTTTAAAAGTATGCTTTGCTCTTAGTCCCTCTTGAAGGGATTAATTACCAAAATAAAAACCAGTAAGTTTTTTAAAATTCCTTGTTATTCTGTATTTCAAAAAGCTATGACTTGTACCTAATAAGGAGTTCATTTTAGAAGAAAGCATCAAAAGAAGAATGATGCCTTTGGAAGACAATAATGCTGGGAAGAAGAGGGTTTGAAGACTTGCTGTGTTAGCCTGGTTTAAAATATAAAAAATATGACCTTGCTTCCATCAATGTAGGTATCATGCTGTGCCACAAGTGCTCACTCTCAGAACACTGGATGCTGTGTTATCTCTATGACACAGTTTCAAACAGATGCAGCATTCCAAGCTGTCCTAACCCATGGAGCTGCTGTGCTCCCTAAGCTCCTGCATCACTTCTGGGTGTCTGCATTCAGTGGGTGCATCTGACCCAGAGAATTTCCTGCTGCTGAACGGAACTGCATCTGCCTGGAGTTGGGCCAGAGCCATGGGCTGGACTAGCCAGCTCAGGAGAAATCATCAAGATAAAACTACACTTGGTAAGTTTTGGTTCTTTGACCTCTGTCTTCAACTAAAGAAGTGTTTCTTATGTCACTGTATCAAAGTTACACTCTTCTTGATGGAAAAACACAGAAAAGACAGAGCACCTTGGTTTCATTGGGAAGAAACCTTAGAAAGATCTGCTGGGGTGAAACCACAGCCCTCCATAAGTGGGACAAAATGTGTGAAAAGAAAAGAGACAGTGCTTTGAACATATGCATAGAATCAGAGAATGGCTTGTGTTGGAAGGGACATTAAAGACCATCCAGCTCCAACCCCCCTTCCATGGGAAGGAATGTCTACCACTAGATCAGATTGCTCAGAGCCCCATCCAACCTAACCTTGAATACTTCCAGGGACAGGGACAGAAGCCACAGCTTCTCTGGGCAAATTCCCTCAAGGATACTAAGAAAACATAGCAATATTCTTCAAAATCACATAGGACTGACAAGATGGACTACCAAAACATCCTGAAAAAACATCTCAATGCCCCCCTGTTTTCTTAGGTCTTCTCTGGCCATGATCAATATTCACAGTTTTGGTTTTGGTGGGACTTGGGACTAAAGGAATTTAACTCTCTGACAATAAACCCCATTTATTTATTATTCACAGTAAAACAGTGCACACAGGCATTTATAGCATACCTGTCTCTCTGAGTTTCTAACTGTGCTGTGTAACCCTCTCTACCTGGACCAGTAAGGTACATTGCTCTGCCTGGCACACAGAGGGGACACAGGAAGGTTGAGTGACATGTTTACAGATACCTTGTCACTCAGTAATGGGAGAAAATGTACAAAGTTAATTCTGATCAGAATTTTAAATCATCAAAACCAATTTTGTATGTAGACTACTGACCAGAGGGCAATCAGAGATTAGTCTTGCAGCTAATAACAAATCTGCTCTCTGATGTTTCATGTAACTCAGATGGCTATTTCTAGCTGCCCAAGTAATCAGAACAGGTTGATGCTACTGGCAGCAAGTAGATATACACAATCTCTCTCTAAAAAGGAGGGGTATAAAACACACTTACTTCAAAATTGACTGATTTGAAATTTTCTTTACAAAAGTGGCAATTCTACACCTGGTTTTCTGAGGCACTTTAACCTATGCCAACACTTACCATAAAAGACTGTGGATCAGGACTTTAGCCTGTTCTTGCCATTTTATGACACTGTCCCTCAAAAGAAAACAAATATATCAGGTGTCCTACTTTATAGTCAGCTTATTGACTGACTATAGGAGCAGCACTGCATCTTGTGCTGCTCCTTATGGTGATGGACTACTAAGAATGGCTTACAAATGACAAAGCTAACAGTAAGAGTAAATGGTTTCAAAATCAATACAAGAACGACCAAGTAGTAGAGGAGTACTTGTTATCTGTTCATCAAAACGATGTGAAAAGACATTCTTTGCATTCAAAATTTAATTTAGCTACTTTCTTTATCATCATAAACACTCATTTCAATATGGGCAATGATTATTTTTTCTTCCCAAACATGAGTAATATATAATTGCTTGTATTTGGGAAGAGACAAGGTCTTTGCCTTTATCCATCAGGGTAATTTATCATTGTCTTTCTTTTTCTTCTGCATTGGTAAGAGAGCTTGTCAGCTCAGCTTGTTCTTAAAAAGCCAGAGTGTAATTCAATAATAAATTCACTCAAAGGCTAGCTGTCATGAGACATTCGTTTATTTGTATCCATTAGGTGATCTGCACTGCTGTTCCCTCTGAAGAGGGGCTAAAATGTGGTTTTGAAGCTCAGGAAACATATTGCAGAGATATTCTGTCACCTCCTTCACACTGCTGCCACTTCTGCACAGGCCAGACAGGGATGCAAATGTGCCCGGGTTCCCCCAGATTGACAATCAGTCAGCCATGACCTAGTGAAGCCTGGAGGAGCAGGCTGTAATTCCTGACCTGAATGGTGAGTGTGCCTGTGCCACTGGTGCCCATGCAGGACAACAGATACCCAGGACACAGAGATCCATGCCACCTCTGTATTGTCTGCTCATGGGGGACTGCTCACAGCAAATGTCATGGATCCAACTCCAACCCTACCCCATGGGGATGATGGCGTTGGGACAGGAAGATACAGGAAGTTCCATGAACAGCAGTCTAGAGTCATGATCTACGCCAAGAAGGAGATGACTTCATGAATCATCCCTGCAGCAATGGGAGAGGGTTTTCCTAAAGCAGGATGCTGGAGCCCTCCATAAGAATAACTCCTTCCTGTCAGATAAAGTTTTAAGCTAGCAGCTGGAAGGAGTGATGAAAACAGTTCATCTTGCCCCCAGTGGCTGCTGTGATTTTTAGAGAGACTGAGCAGCTCCATGGAAAACAGGTATATTATCACCTGTCTGTTGTAAAAGCAACTGCTGGAGTTTCAGTGACAATGCTACTGAGTAAAGGGCATATCCACACATGCAGATACAGGCAGTCCTGCCTGTCCAGACTAAGTGGATCCCAGGTGGTCCCAGACCACGCTTCCCCACATATCAGTCACTGACTGCTGCTGAAGCACTGTCATTTCCAGGGTGACCAGAGGAGCTGTTCAAAGGTACAGCTTTCTGGGTGGTGAAACAGGCAATTGAAACTAAAGAGAGAAGCCAAATAAGCAGAAAACCCTTGCAATGGTTGAGTTTATCCAGGTCTATAGGATCTTTAAAAACTAACAGGAACATGTGATGTCTTTTAAAATCCCAGAAGAGTAGTGGTATTTTCAACAATGCAACACTCTCAGGACCAGGTGCTGACTGAGGGGAAAATATACCTTCTGTTGAGGTTCTTCAATGTTACTTGCAATCACTCTTGTGAATCAAGATACTTAACTTGAGAGATGCAATACAATCACAGCTTCAGGTGACATATCTGTAGACCATATTTAATGGCACACACCCTATGCTGATAATTTGAGAATGGAAACCTCATAAATCATCACTACCTCTATATAATTCTTCATCCTAACTTAAACAGGACAAGTTTTATAACTTCCACTGCATTTAATCAAAAGCAGTCATTAAAACCCTTCCTATTGATCTGAATCTTTGCATTCCCTCACTCCAGTAACCTACACACCAGATCAATACTTATGCTGGCAGGTGCTCCTTTTGAATTCTGAATCTTTCCTTAGCAGGACATCTACAGATGGTTAGTAGGTCCTTCCTACATAGAGATCTATCATCAGACCTATGAAACACATGTAACTCCTGTAGGAATTTATGTGCCTCTAAATGACACATTCTTTCTGCTGGTCCTCTGCTGGCAGTCTCAGAAACAATTCACTATATAATTAGAAATTCCTACTATTTTCCCCCAGCTCTGTATGCTGTTGAGTGCAAGCAGCCCTTAAAGAGAACTACAATTTTATTTTTTTATTTCACAAATATGAATATTCCTATAGTTCATTAGCTGTATGGAAAGTTGACTAAACACAGATGTGTATGTACCAAAACTCTCTGCCTGTCAGAAAGGATACATATGGACCTGATAATAGAGTCCTCTGTGGAAATGCTGAGGAATTGCTACCCTGAATACATCAGAAAAATGAAATGGTCAGCATAATCTATTTCATATTCTGAAGCCTGATTTTACAGCAACAAATCACAACGAATAGTCCAGAGCCCAGACTGTTCAGTATCCAGTACCTGTGGTCTTTAGAATGCCAATGAAGGAAAACAATTTGCAACATAATAAGTATTTGATTATAACCTGAGTCACTGTTGTCAGCTTTCTTGGACCCTGAAGACCTTATAAGCAAGAAGTATCAGGGAAAACATTATACCAGGCCGATGTCCTGATACTGCTGTGATGATGACGTCAGCCTGCAGACTACCAAAAAAGAAATGATTTTCAGGGATGACCAGCCCTGGCAGACAGGAATATACTTAAACCAAATTGCTGAGCTACAGTCACAGAAGTGAACTGCAATGTTTTGTTTCCCAGCTCCTGTTTCTTGATGATGATTGCAGAGATAAAGAATTTCTTGATTTTAAAACCAGTCTATATTCAACCTTGCTTATATTGCAAATCACCCTAACACTCTAACACCCTCCCTAGATGGTATGATTTTTCTCAGTTCTTTTGAGGTCTCTAATATTCACACTATAGATTGCAAATAGCATTCTAGTTTCCTTCTTTTTTGTCTCTGTCAAAGGAAGATCTGTCACTGCTCTTTAGGAGATACTTGTGCACAACATCAGTCACTTTGTCTGGAAGAGCTGAATGGATGCCTTTCATTCCCTGAAATAAGGAAAGTGAGGAAACATGCAACTACTCGTATGTGTTGGGAGAGAACACCTTGCCTTATTGGCTGGCAGGAAACTGTAGGGGAAGAGACCATCAGCAGAACTACATCAGCCACAAAATTCTTCAGGTATCTACTTCATTTAAACCATTTTCATTATTCTGCATCTTTCTGCCCTTTTCCTGTCTTAAAATGGCCAAGTGGCTTATGCTTTACCACTTACTGAATCAACTCCAGAGTTCACTTACCCGCCTTCAAAAGGATTGTCCCCTGGGATGACGTGAGTGCTGTCCTTTCCAATCAGGAACTTGATTCGATCATAGAAGGAATGCAAGCTCTGCTGGGAGACGGGGGCTTGTGTCTCCTGGATGATATCCAGTGGGTCCGGGGAGCCCAGGCACAGCGCATTAACGTGGCACAGCGGCTGCAAGCAGCAGTCTGGGTCCATGCAATCCACCAGGCCATCTACAGAAGGGTAAGGAACGTTTTAGAGCAATGGAAACATGGAGTGCTGCAGACTTCAGGATGCAAGAACTCTTTTCAATGCACACAATAGAAAAATGCAGATTTTCATCTACATTGAGTAAGGCATGTTCACTTAAAGTCACAATAAGGAACCTAAAATACACGTTAATACGTAACATAGATATGCCATAGTATATAATATATGAAAACTCATATATTAGACTGGGCCGTCAAAAAAGCATATTTTAGATTAATCCTAGGATGTGCCACTCCACAACTCAGTTACTTGGATAACTAACCCAGAGCCCCCGAAGATTGTCGTGGGGTTTTTTTGCCAAAATGCACAACTTCTGTACCCATCTCCTGTTCCTTGTGCAAATCACAGACACACTGCATCACACCAAAGCTACCAGGTTTGCTTTCAGCAGGACTAAATAGTGAGTAAAGCCATGGTATCTACCATGTCTGCAGAAAGATCTATACATGTAACCTAGTAAAACAGAGTAGAAAGTAAAGGAGATTTTGCTGGGAAGGTTTGACCTTGGTCACATTGATTCGATACTGACACAGAGTAACAGATGACCTTGAACTCTCAGGATATAAATCTTGCACTTTCAGCACCATTAAATTAATAGTAACAACAATAACAGCAGTGGACACACATGAAAAGGCTTGCTTAGCGTACTCTGGTAAAATGAGGGTTTGCGTATCTGTCAAGCCATCAAATGCAGACAGCACCATTTCCCCTCCCACTGCCATAGCAACATGCCCCATTCATTTGGAGATGCCACTGCTCATTGCAAACAGCACAGTAAAAAGGGGTGACAGGAAAAGAAATACCAAAAAAAGCTCAAAAGAGGTTTGATGAAGCATCACATTTAGCAATAAAGGTTGTTAGCATGTAGTAGAGACAGATCTTTAAATCAGATAAGGGAACTGGATGTTTTTGTTCTGGGGTAATGGGATACGGAGCCCTTCACTTCCAACTCATCAGTTCAAGCAAGACAGTTTGACAGTGAATGAAAATTACTACCATGTGATGGCTGTTCACAGACCTAGGTGAAATGAGTGGCTGGTCTCTGTGTAGCTGCTGGGAGCTCCATATATCACAGACATCACCTTTACAGCAAGTAACCTACTAACAACTTCAGCAGAGAGGCGAGAAATGAACGTGCATGGAGAGCAACGCTGCCCTGAGAGGTAGTGCCCTCCTGAAGTGGGATGAAATCTTTAGTTTTCAGGATAATGGATTTTTTATCTCAAAGAAACAATAAACTAAAACATGACACTTTTGTCATTATTACTGTTTGTGAGCTTCTATTTTGTCCCAGTTTTACCAGCATGAATTAGAAGTCGTTTCACTAATGTTACTGGCATTACTTTGTATTTACTGCAATATAAATAGAATGAAATCTGATCTTTGATCATTCTAGTACTTAAGATGGCTCACACACCATGGACTTGGATTCTGTTGAGTTATACCCATTCCAATCTTGGAATAGTTTACTGTTAGGCCAGCAAAAGTGCTTTGGAAAATCCCATCTCTTATCCTTACATGTCTGTCATAACATCTCTACATCTTTATAACTCCTTACAAAATTGCCACAAAAAATGTTCGTCTTCAACACTAAACCTACCCATTGGCCTTTTCTCTTGATGACTAGTGATAATGAAAAAGAACTAATTAGAGTTGCTTCGCCCATCAAAAAAAATTACTTGCTGCAGATGATTAGATCAGTAGGATTCTGGAAGGTCAAATCTCAGATGGAGTTTGAGAGACCGTTCACAGAATACAGACCTGCTTAGATGTAACAGGTTTAGCCACAGCTACCTACTAAAAAAATCCAAAAAAACCAAAACAACAAACCAGCCTTGTTACTATATTGACTACAGTTTCAAGCAAGACAAAATGTTGTCTTTTTCTCCCACACATTAATAATGTTCTCTAAGGCTACAGACACTTGGCTGAAAGGATGGCAAACCAGCTGTACCATACCTCTTCATTAACCTGTCTTTTTTCTAGGCATCAGAAATGCGTTTTGGGGCCTGAAGCTGCAAGACAGCAAGAAAATGTTGTCTTTGCAAGAAACTGCAGATAAATGTTTGAAGAACAGATGCAGAGGACAATGTTTTGAACAGGTGAGAATGATGAGGACTCATCTGCAGATAAGCCTTTCAACTAATGTGTTTTGGACCTATATAGAATAAATTGAGGAAAACTACACCAGAGAGGTTTATCACTGACGTCCTAAATTCATGAAGGCACTCGAGGGCTGAAATAGCATTTAGCTACTCAACTCCCTCTAATACCAAGAGGAGTTTCAGGACAAAGCCTTTTTTTTAGTTTAGGAAATGTAATGGCTATTTTTGTCTGAGTCATGCAGAACAGCCAGAGTTAATCTACAAACCAGATCATAAATAGTGATGTTTCCATGTGCATACTGTTTTCTTGGTTTTTTTTAATTGTATGGTCCGAAAGTCATCCAATTGATGCCCTACAGTGAATTTTCAGGAGATATAATGACAGTGTACACAGCTATGACTTCTCATGCCCTGGTATCTCTCACTGAATCCATCAGAAGAGTGAGGATAAAGTGACATCTGCAAGAAGCTCCTGACCCATGACTCTGGCTTTAAGTGTCCAATTCAACAAAAACAGTATGAAGTTGTAATACAAAACACCTTTGAAATCCATAAAGCATAAAGGTGAATTTTCATTAGAAATCACTGCAAATTTTTCAGACTGGTAATAGAGGGAGGTGAACATGGGGTCTATGCCCTCTGCACCCCAAGTTTTGCAGCAGCAAAGCCACAGAGACCCATGACCTGCATATGGATTCCTAACTCCAGCAGCTCCCAGAGCACAGGTAGGCTGCACGGTAAGTTCTTAGTTAAGGATGCCTTTATACAGCTCTTGGTTTTCAAAAGTGACAGCTCCCTTACTTAAATATAACTGTGATATGACCATGGCACTTCAGAGCAGAGAACAAAAGTGTTGCTGAATTATCTCTGTGAGAAGTTTAAAGTCTTGCATAGGGGGATTACTGCAATTTGTATGTTTTAAGGCTACTATGATCAGCTTGTCTAACCTCTTATACCCATAGGCTGTTTATTTTTTTCCCACCCAGAATTGATTAAAGCCTGTGTTTTAGAAAAGTATCTCATATACCAAAGGGGGCTGATTATAGTGAGTCAACTGCTTCCTCCAATAAGCTTCTGAAATGCTTAATTACTGCTAGGGAACTGTGTCTTATTTCAAGGTTGGATTTGTCTAACTCCAGTATCCCACAACTGGCCTTGTTTGGCCTTTGTCCATAAAGTTACCAATACTGATGTCTTTTCCATGTGCAAGTACCTCTACACAGAACAATAATCCATTCCAAATATTTTCTCTGAACAGCTAAGGAAGAACAAAATTCCCATTTTAAGGTTTGTTTTCCATCCACTGGACTTTTTGGTGTATGACATTCTTTGATCTCTTTCCAGTAATTTCACATCTGTTATGTGTGGACACCAACACTGAACACAGCACTATATCAGCAATACTGGGTGCAGAAAAGAGACCACTTCCTCTTCTCCAAGGAGTTTTTGGGCTTCTATACTTGTAAGGTTCACAGAGATGAAAGTGCAAAAACCTTGCACTGAGAACTCATGTTGAGACAATTACCACCAGTGACCTCAAAATCCTGTTCTGAGTCATTGCTTCTCAAGAATCTCTCAACCCTCCAGTATAAGATCCTTTCTTTGGTCCCAGGGCTATTTTGCTGCATTATGATATATTTTGTTTGATTGTGACCTTGCAGCGCTGTGAGTCAGATCACTCTGTGTCAAAATTATCTTGGTACATTATTTACCACCATACTGATATTTAGGTGACCTAAAAATTTTACCAGGAGAGAAGTAAACTACATTCTAAGACAATAACGAAAATGCTGAGTAGGGCTGGATACAACAACCACTTCCAAGGGATCCTTACAGAAACATTTTCAATCATGGATGCCTTCCAATTAACAAATCAATTCAGAGATGTGTCACCAAGCCAGATTTTAAGGCATCTCGTGTTCCTTCTTATTTCCATGCAATAGGAATTTTTACATCTTTGAGACCGTTTATGCATTCTATATACACATACATGTCCTTTGACAGTCCTGCTAAAACCAAACCCAAACTCTTTTTTTCCCACTTCCTTTGCATGAAGTCATGAAATAAATACCTTTTTGCAATCCTAAGAGTTACCATGGGGTGAATCAAACCACTGTTGTTGTGAAAAGGGAGCCATTGGCAAGACATTATCACATCTGGTAAATAATGTGTTCAGTGGTTTGCATCCTTCACTAAGATTCATCTAATCATAGAATAAATCAGAGTGGATGGCACCTCTGCAGGTCATCTTGTGAGCCCTGGCTCATTCCCTTCAGAGAGGGACATGAAGGAGAATGAAGAGGGCTCAGCAGAAACCCTTCCTTTTCTGCCACTGAGGATAAAGCAGCTCCAATTTTTTTTCAGCCAACATTGTATTTTAGGGGACCAAGACCATTTTTGTCAGGTAATCTGCACTCTGTATATGACTAGACAATGAATTTCATTTTGGGATGACTCATCTTGCTCGTGTCTTGTGGGTGGAGTTGCAATTTTTTATAGAATGATGCTCTGACTCTCTTAAAGATTGCAAATCCACCAATCCCATTAGTGAGCTCTTCAAAACACTACTTTAGACAGCAAACTCCCTGGGAGAAGAGACTGTCTTTTTATTTTCTGTTCACAAAACATCTGTTCCAGTCTCAAAGGGCTCTGAAATATCAGCACAACCCAATGAAATAACCACAATTCTCACTGAAGTTTTGTATCAGCAATGTATGTTCAGCTTTATCTCCATGGGAGCATTGTTTCATGGAAGGGGCTGAACACCAAAGGTATCCGTGTCTTCTTGGAGCAGGACCTTGGCCTAACGAGTGTAACATTTGCATAATACCAGCTGGAGAACACCTGATTTTAACTGACTTTAAACACTTGCTATAACTACTGAGACAGATAGATAATGACAACAGATGGAAATGTTGACCTCACTCAGGAATTTCACAAGATACTCCATATCATAACTGCCTTCCACAAATAGTCACCTGGATACCAAATTTAAGAGGAGCTAAAATTACTTGGCTTTCAAACACTGCTCATGACCCATCACTTTTCTGAAAATCATGTCCCTTATGACACTTTTCTGTATGATGCATGCAAAAAACCACACCCACCCAAACCAACCAGAAATTTTGAAATTCCTGAAAAATAATTACTCTTCAGCAGCAATGGAGCTACTTGCTGTCCCTGCTCTCCTTGAGTTGTTGCTGCACTTGCTGGCTGCAAAGTGCCCACAAATCCCACAGCAGCCTCATTTTTCCTTTGTGTCCTGTGCAGTCAGCTTCCAAGTTCCTCACTCACTGCCATGCAGCACCCAAAAGGTATCAAGGATTAGAGCTTTTTACAGAAGCAAAGGGCTGATTTTGAGACACTGCTTCTGCAGTAAACAAGATCAGCTGAGAGCTAATAAAATTTCAAATTAGTTGTGACTTTTCATGGCCCTACAATTGTGTTGGCTGATTTAATGGGCAGTGTCTTAACTAGCTGAGACTGAGTAATTGAGCATTTCTACAGTTATGGATGCTGCAACAAAAATCAGTCATGCTAACATCACCAACAGAATGCAAATAACCTGCAGCCAGAGGTGTTATCATGTGTTTAAGCAGACACTGACAGGTGCTGCATGTCAAGTGTCAGGCTGGAACAGGCAGGCCATGGGTAGGGATGGACCTGTTTGTACACAGAGAGGATTCTGTGAACCATGAGGCACTCTGGGAGCCCCAGGCAGACAGGCAGTCACAGGGAGGTGAGCTTAAGGAGCCTGATTAGGGTGAATCTGGGACAGCATACATGACAAATTCAAGGATTGCTCCTGCTAAAGACCGTGACACATTTTGTCACTGACTGCAATGGGATGAGCCTCTATGAGAAATTGTATTAGGCAAAGCAAAACTAGGAAGCAAAAACAATGAAACCCCATTGTCTCCCATGGGAGTATTTCCACTGGCAACAAAAGCATAAAACGCACTGATTATACAAATAATCGTGTCTCTCACCTTATCCAGTTCTTATCTTTCAGTTCCCTTTCTGTGCCATTCATCAGGCAACATTATCATTTTTGTAGGGACACTGTCTTGTCCTGTGATGCTTTTGGATGAATTACTGGGAGAGATTGGGTGGGAAAGGTTTTAAATGTAAATGCTCAAAGGTAAAGATAACAAAGTCTTACCCTTGAGCAAGTCAGGTTTTACTTTCAGTTCTAATCTAAACTCTGGTTCAGAGGAAGGCTCTAAAGGAATGGCTCAGTACTTTTGCACAAACAAGTTATTGTTCACATGGATGTTTGTGCTGATAAAGGTTTTACAGGAATAATGATGTTCTGCCCTGAGCTGAGGACTGACACTCAATTTACTTGAATTGGATTTGGGGAATAAATAGGTTTTACTCCAGTGCTTTGCCAAGAGAAATTTGACTTATTCAACAAGAGTTGCAGCTTTTGGCTCCCCTTTAAGGAGCCAAAGGGAAACAAAACACAACTGTAAGGAACAATAGCAGTGTGACTGTCAACTCCCTGTGACCACGTTAGCTATTCATATTCTCTTTGCTCCTTCTATCCCACCTGCTCTGTTTTGATTTCACCTGAATAAGCTTCTCACTGGTTGTATCCTGGCTAAATTGGATTGATGGCTGCCTGGGAAAGGAATTGTCCTCACATCCTTCTCTAAGTGTTCAGCACTTGTTTGCAAATTTGAAATAACAGAGTCATATGTAATAGCAGCCAAGTATTTGAACTACAGAACTCCTTGGGTTCTTGTGCAGAGCCTCTGTGGGGGTAGTCACTACAGAAATACTCTGCAAAATGTTCATCCTAATCCAGAGCTACATTATTTAAAAAAAACATCTGAATAGAAAAAGAAGGGAAGTGGAAGGAGGAAATGACAGAAAACACATGATAATCACCGCTGTCTGGCATAAACCAGAGCTGTAATAATGTGTTTAGAATCTACAAGTTCACAGCATCCTGCAGCTCATCACTGCTCTGGAGAATACAGTTGATGCAGCTGGTTTCATGGGTTTCTTCCTTTCTCCAGGCAGATTTTTAACAGCCAGCAAAGCAGCGTAGAAACCAAGCAACCTAGGATTTGAGGGAACTGCATGACGCTGAGCAAGGCATGTGAGGGCCTTTCCTAGCTCATGAGAGACTGTGTCCTGGGGTGCATCAGGCACAGCATCATCAGCTGGGCAAGAGAGGGGACTGTCCTGCTCTGCTCTGCACTGGGGTGGCCTCACCTCAAGGCCTGTGTGCAGTTTTGGGCACCACAATATAAGAAAGGTATCACATTAGAGAGTGTACAAAGGAGGGCTATGAGGAATGTGAAGGCTCTGGATGGGAAGCTGTATGAGATGTGGCTGAGGTCACTTGGCTTGTTCAGCCTGGAGGAGATTGAGGCAAGACCTCATCATAGTTTGAAGTTCCCTCTCAAAGGGAGGGGCCAGCACTCATCTCTTCTCTGTGGTGACCAGTGACAGGACCCAAGTGAACGGCATGAAGGTGTGTCAGGTTTAGGAAAGGGTTCTTCACCCAGAGGGTAGCTGGGCATTGGAATAGGCTCCCCAGGGAACTGGTCACAGCACTAAACCTGACAGAGTTGGGGGTTGTCCTGTGCAGGGCCAGGAGTTGGGACTGGATGATCTTTGTGAGCCCCCTCCAGCTCAGGATATTCCATGATTCTGTGACCGACCAGCATTTGGACAGGGCAGTAAGTACAAGCTGCTTAACCTGATCGATTGTTATGCAAGTGTACCTGAAACTGCCTCCTTCAGGAGCCAAAGCGCCCTTAAAAGTGATTCCTCTGAGCAAAAGGAACTCAGAACTTATCAATTTTTTGGTGGGAACAGTGGTTTCACACCTTCAGCAGCTGAGAGATCCTTGTCACCAAGGTCTCTCACTTTCCTGGCAAGTGCTGCAAGTGTTAAGCTACTGCTGAAAAGTTCACCCTAACACATTCTGACTGAATCCAAGCCAATTTAAGCAATCATTTGAAAACAGCTTGGAAAGTGGACTCAGATAACTCAGATATTGGCATGTTTCTCAAATCCTGGTCAAGAGGAAAGTGGTCATACAGTCTATGCATATTGAGCGCAGTTGGTGCAAAACCTTAGGATTCTAAGAGGACTTTCTGTCTCACAGAAGTTGCAACATCTCGCCTCAGACACTAAAGTAGGTCTGGTAGAACTTTCCTGAATTTCTGCCTTAAACATTGGTGGTCAAACTCTGTTTAAGCACCTTCTGAGGCATAATAGCTTTGTGAAATAGGTTTCCAATCTGTTTTTTTCTGAAGCTGGTTCATGTTACCTTCTGTTACATCTCGTGTACCAGCAGTGCCTCCTTCCCATAACTTAGCTCCCTCATTTCAGGAGACAATGGTAGGTTTCCTTCAACACAGAGAGTACTGCCCTCCTGCCAGCCTTGCTGCCAACAACCAGCCGCAGGTGACACCCATGTGTTACCATCCAACACAAAATCAGCAAAGAGCTGAAACCTGAAAATGTGAACTGGTAATTTTATTTGAGGAGAAGTCAATTAACAGTCACCATGAAAACTGAGGAAGAGAAGCTGGGTGATTTCTAAGAAATTATACCAGCTACCCAATCTTTCAAGTACAGAAGACTTTCTCGTCCTTTTAGCAGTGCTTTGCGGTTCCTCCAAGATGACCCTGTTGTTTGACTGGATCTATCTGTGATGATAAATGCTAATTTATGATGGCTGTTTTCCCACGTGCATTCAGATCCCAATACTTCCCTCCACAAATGTAGCCAGCAGATTATTGCGTAATTTTTTATGGTTTTGAGGAAGCAGACAGCTCACACACCAAGCCCAGGAGACAATCTTCTCATGCTATTAAAGCCCAGGGCATGAGGGCAAGAAGAAAAAAGAAGTATCAGAAAGCACCCAATCACTTTGTCTGCAGCTCAAGCATTTGCCAAGACCAAGGTTTGCATTCTAGAGTTCTCCTGGATTCTTTACTATTCCCTTTACAACCCTGAGACTACCTTCAGGTGAAACCCTATGCACTGCAAAGATCAGTGCAGACTTCTGCCAGCTCTCTAACACTCTTTGGCATGTGGTGGACAGATGGTGAACACATGGGTGTTAAGAAGGCCAGCGTGCTGTGCCAGAATTTCTCTTGCCAGAGATTTGAAATGCTGCTGTTCCAAAGCATTATGTAAGTCTCCACCTTACGACAAGCACCACCTGATCCTTGAATGGGGCAAGGCACTGTGGAGTTGCCAGTGGGCTATGGTACAGTTAAACAAACAGCACTGATTTACCTCAGAGAAGCCATTCCTGAATTACACTGTCCCTGAAGTGACCTGCTCACTGCTCCAGGGTTGGGAGATTAAGGCAACCTTTAGTTATCCTGGTCCAAGAGGATAAGTGAAGGAAAGCATACAAATTTCTCCCCCTGCTAGCTTTTGGGAAGCATCTGGTGGAGCACAGACTGAACTTGCAAAGGCAAAATGGGGCCATGAGTACATTGGAACTCTGTTTGTCATAAGCTAAATGAGACATAAACTGAGGGGAAGCAGCTTCACTAATACAATTCTTGCAGAAAAAGAGAATAGGATGGTTTCAGTCCCAAAGGAAGATCGTTAACCAGCTAAGAAAAATGAATTTTCTATACTTTTATGTAATGGTGTGCAATATATGTTATGACAGGCCAGCCTTATTTGACTGGGAAGGGTGTCTGTCTGTCTGTCTGTCTATCTATCTATCTATCTAATCACTAAACCACTAACACTCACCTTTGGAAGTATTTAAATTGGGAAGAGGCAGTGGAGAACAGCAGACAACTGAACAGAAACCTCTAATGACCGTGAAGGTTTAGATAATATTATGAACATTGTCATTTCAGACATATTTTTCATATGAGGAAGACTCTTGCCTTCCACAAGTAAAGTAGATTCTTGTTTGACAAAGCTCAGCAGCTGTTCGGGAACTGGAATTGTTTAAAGCAGGAAATGAAGGATGGGTTAGTTCCCATCCTTCATTTTCCTGGAGAATCAGTTCCTGGAGAATCAGCAAGCTTTACCCTACCTGGAAGACTTGGCTACTCTGGAAAAGCCCCAGACAATAACAAAGGCCCTCAAGTAAAGTTACTGTGTTGAACTTTTAGACCAAATGAGCAATTTAATTTAACATCTGTAGTCCTCTCATGATTTCACCTCAGTGTGATCTTGCCTTCATGTGAAGTCATTGAAAGGAGAACTGGACAACTCTGGCTCTCAACACTTAGATGATTTCTCCAGAACAAGGATAGATAACACATCTTTGCTGTTCAACAGCATATTCATGAGATTAGTTAAGAATACCCTCTCTTCCCCTCAGTTTTTCCTGTACACTCTGTTCCTAACAGAGGAGTCTACCAATGCAACAGAGCCCATATTTAGCCTGTGGAATACCAGCCTCTTCTCAAGGTATTATCAAATGCCATTTACTCCACTTTTAGGACTTGTCATAGAAGATAATTTCCTTGATTTTTTAAACTTTCAAACTTATTCTTCCAGTACATGACAGAGCACTCAGTGTGGGGTGAGACACGTAGGTACTACCTGTCACCCCTACTCTTAGGTAGTGAGTGTTTGCAGCCATGAATTAGAGAGGTTGTTTTCTGCTGAAGCAAGGCAAGAATCACTCTTCTCATCTTGTTTTAAAGAAACACCTCCTGTTTGTTGCAATACAGGTGGCCTCTTAGGTCAAATGGACAAAATCTTGGCCTTTTACCCAGATTGTTACAGCTCTGTCATTGCACTGTTTTTCCTTAACTGATACTGGATGATCACCTACTCTCAGTTACTCACTGCAGCTTCTCTCAAGTTGACGGGCTTGGTGTTTAAAAGTGTAAACAAAGCGGACCTGGGTGTGAAACCTAAGTGCTAGCTTTGACAAATGACACTTTGTGGAGAGGGACCTGCACTCAGAAACAACTTTTTACTAGCCTGAACAAAGATTACATTTCACCAGGTCTCCCTCTGAGTGACTCCTGCTCAGCTTGCTATTGTTTATCTGAACAGCTCCAGATTTAAGGGGCAAACACACCCTGTAATTTAGCACCCGTCTCCCTCAGGGTGTGATTAGGCTGGGAGCTGATGAAAAAGTTTCTGACTTCAGTTCCCATTATCCAGAGGAATTTCCGGCTGCAGAGATTTTGATTAGCAGACACTCGACACCACAGGGCAGGAACCAGATATGAGCTCAGGCAGAGTGAAGCCCCCTTGGTACTGTGAACAGCCCCACTAACTTCTTTCTCACCACTCATGGTATCCATTTTGACCAGGTCAGTTGTTTAACTTCTAAAGCTTCATGAAAGGACATCTACCTCCATTGCCAACATTCACGAGCAAATTCCACATTTGGATCATTTCCAGTGAACCAAAACAAACCACCTTTCTCCAGCCCTGAGCATGCATCACTCCAGTGCATGGGACAGAATCCCAAAAGAGGGAGAAACCACAGTGCTCATCCATATACTACATGTTTTTTGGAGAGGCTTCAGGCATGCATCTCTTCAGTGCTCTTCAAAGCACGGCAGCTTCCCAAGGTATAATGTTTGTGGTGAATGGGCTCAGTTCTGCTGAACACAGATGCCTAGTGTGATTTGAGTTGCCCTTGGATATCTGAGAAATCCAAAGGGAACTGTCACACATGAAATACATATATGCTTTACCAGACACCTGAGTTATTGTGAAGGGGAAACCAGAAGTCAGCTGGGGTATTCTTGGATGTCTCAGATGGTGTTGGGCAAAAGGCAACAAACATTAATTTGGCACATGGAAAATTATGATTAGATACAAGGAGAAAAACATTTACTGTAAGGATGGTCCAACACTAGAGCAGGTTGTCTAGTGCTGAGATCTCCATCCTTGGAGGTGTTCAAGAGCTGACTGGACACAGCCTTGAGCAACCTGATGTAATCACTATTGCCTTGAACAGGGGTTGAACTGAAAACTGCAGGAGGTCCCTTCCAACCTAAGTTATGCTATGCTATTCTACAAATATCTCCACTTGCTGTAGAAATCAGCATAACATCTAGCAAACAGGCAGAGCATCAGCCATGCTTCATGAGTCCTTGTACCTATATTTGAATTCTTGTGCCAAAAAAAGGACTAAGGCTTCAAAGCAGGAGTGCCTCACCACTGCTAAAGCTCCTACATCTCAGGGGTTGAAATTCTAGATTTGAGCTCACAAATACAAATGACCCACTAAAATGTATAAAAAGAATAATAAAGTAAATGTATTCTGCTATTTCACTTCCCAGCTGAGGAGAACCCTTAGCAGTAACATAGCCAAATCAAAGGCACAGTGTATGACAGATTATCTGTAATCTGTAATGCACACCATGTACATACAGACTTTTTTTAAGTGTACCAAGAGTAAAGTCAACACCCATTTGTGAGCTCTGACACACGAACAAGCTGTCACAAGGCAATAAGTTACAACCTATCAGTTGCTTTGTTCTTGCTGTGCACACCACTGCTCCACACAGGTTCACCAAATGCCAGTTAGTAGTTGATGTGCACTAACTTGTAAACCTGTCAATGCCTTTCGCCTCTCCTGTCTACATCTGCTCTCCTGCAGGCTTGCAGGGCAGCTCATTTCAAGGTGAGGGTAACCCAGGTAAATAGGTTAACCCTTGAGTCAGGAGACGTAAAGAGATGTTCAGAGTCTGGTCATGCTCTTTGTGTTATCACACAGTTGGGATTTACATCGTATGTTAGGCTAGATTACTCTTTCCGTCTCTCTCTTTCTAAAAACTTCACAGGGCTTTTGCTGGTTATTTTTTTCCATGGAAACTGACTATCCTTGGGTCTATTTACCATATTTTTACACATCTGATGTGATGACCTTTATTGCTGCCCTGTGTCAGCTGTAAATAGAAAAGACAAGTACAGTGATATTCAGTTCCATATGAGGTAAAAAGCCATCTTTGTTTTATAGTGTGTACTCTTTGCATGGTTCTCCAATTTTTCCATCTTTTCTAAAGGGCTTTTCTAAAGGGCTAATTTGGTCCATTTGCCATGCCAGATGTGCAGAAGTATTTTAAATATTCAATCAGAATTGCAGTTGCTGTGAAGCAGATAATCACAGACTTGGCTTGGCTATTTTTTTTAACTGTACTGTTCTTGTGAATATGATAAAACAGAGGCTTGCAAAATGCAGTCTCCACTTCACAGTCTGGGTCCTGGCCCAGACTTGTGGTTTACAAAGCCTTTTGCTGAGTGACAACAAAACAAATTATGCAGTCTCCCTTATGCCTTAAATTTAATATCTCATCTCCTGCTTTCTAATTCAAACCTTCACACTGCACCATGGTTTCCTTTGTAATGAGATAACTCTGAATATTAAGTTTGCATTACACAGAGCTATTATTCACATGCCTGACATCACTACATATGGAACAGTAATCAATAAAACATGGTTCGAGAGGGATTGGATGGCTTGTGGGCATGGGGATCAGTCCCCAAGCCTCTAAGTTTCTGAAAAATATCCATCCAAAGTCAGTAGTGACCAACTGGAGAGCCTTGATGAAAGCCTCGGGTAGCAAGGGCAAAGTTTGAACTGTCAGGGATGTTCACTGTCTGAGGTGGTCCCATCGTGTCACTGCTGAGCCACTTGGCTGGGGTGGAGGGACTGGACAGGTGCACAGCCTCTGCCTGCTCTCTGCTATATGGACTTGATTTGGAGACAAACAAATGTCCCTCTTCAGCCCTGGCACCGCAGATCCAAACCCATTTAATTTGAATTCCAATCCACTCTGGCTGAGTCAGCCTGGCAGATTTCGCTGTCTGTTCTCTACCAGCTGTCAAAAAACAATCTGCCCTGCAGAATCAAGCCCAGATGCCTGTTCACTGTGAGAGGTTTATAGGCTCTGTGAAGCCTGACACATCACATGTGCTCATGTCCTACCTCCATCGTTGTCTTTCCCATCGCCGCATGCCGTCTCCATGGAAGTGTCACAGCCTGCTCCTCTCCAGCCCAGCTGGCAGACACAGTGCCAGCCATTCATGTCCAGAGTGCATCTGCCATTGCCATTGCACAAGCCAGGGCATCCCTCTGCAAGGCAAACAGCCACACGTTCAAATGCACTCGAAACACAAAGCAACACAGCCTGGAAAGGGCCTCATTAAACAGCTTTTCCCCTTCGCCTTCAGTTTATTTCTCCACTCCCACTTGGTATCTTCCCACCTGGAATGAACCCGCTTTGGTGTCAGGATAGTGGTGACTGCTCAATGGGCAGCTGCTTCTGGCACTCCCAGGAGGTCTTCACAGCATAACCTCACTCACTGCACTGAGGGAATGGTGAGTTTCAGGGGGGCACTGAGATAGTCCTCCTTCATTGGTTGTAAAAGTAAGGCAGCACATTGCCCTGAGCCTCTCAAAACATTTGCTATGTAAGACTAGTACTTGCGGTTACCTAAGTTGCATTTGGGATTAAAGTTCCCAACACCCAGCAGGATAAAGCAGCTGGCTTTCAATAACACTGAGATCTTGGACTGGTAAGCATTCAAAACCAGCTGGAAATGCAGAAAATACTTGGAAGACATACAGTTTCTTCACTGTAGTAATTTTTGGAGGGAATAATCTCATCCAGTTCATATTAATCTAAAACTGAGATACCTTCAACCCTCTATAGTCAGCAGAGAAACAGACTGTCCCAGGGCAGAAGTCTCCTCATGTGGGTTTGATAATCATGGTGATGAGCTGAAGCATGCTCTGGAAACATCCATTTCTCCCCAGTGACTAGAGAGAGCCCAGCACAGAGGCAGGCATTTCATAGGTGATGAAATTTAGTTAGGGACAATGAACACCAACCTCCCAGTCTGCTCACTAGGGTTTGGTTTTCTCATCTGATGACCTCCTGCTGAGATTTTTGTACTTCTCCCCCACCCTACCCCTTTAAGAAAACAGCCGAGTAATTTCCACAGTAAGTAGTGGTGTGAGGGAGGCTGCTTAGCTTAAACCCTTCGGGGGGCTTTTTACCTGCAGAGCTCAAAAATCTTTACCACCAAGCTGTCAGAAATGTAAGAGACACTTAACAGCTTAGGAAACTGAAGTACAAGGGACTGAAGTGACTGTGAAGGTCACTCAGCAGGACTGATTACACCAGGGAAACAATCCAGTCTTCCTAAGCCCTGTTTTAATGCTTTCTCTATTTATATGTGTGTAGTGCTATCCTGCCACATAGTCTGAGTTTTTTAAGGCCCTCAGCTTTGCAAGACAGGTTTGTGAACCTGTGTGAATGACACAGACCTATCTTGTGCTAAAGGACAGTGAAGAGGTGTGTGCTGTCCTGGCACCTGTTTGACCATATGATGCGTGAGGGTCTCCCCAAGGCAGAGCTGGGACCACATCTAGAGCACCTCATGCCATAGTGTGTCCTGCACTGGGGAAATGGGGCTTAGAAATGCCTTTAAAACAAATTGCTTCACAGGGAGCTTTCTAAATTCACAGAACTTATCTACAGATAAGTTCCCAGTGAACAGAAAAAATCCAAACATTTTTTAGGACTGTTTTTTTAACAAGTCACTAATTTACAGGGACCAAATGGAAAAAGGAACAGAGGCGGTAAGGAAAAGTCCTTTAGAAGGATCTTAAATATATTTTTCATTTACAAACAAATTTGTTGCATTTCAGTCTTTTAAAATGTGTATTCTGGGATGTGGCAAATAATATGTGAGTGTGTGTCAGCATGCCATTGTGTATTTTGGTATTTCTACACTACATTAGTATTTATATACTACAGAAGAGCTATTTATAGGCAAGGCTACTTGAAATTCTTCGTTTTAATATCCCGCCTTTAGTTAGTTACAACAGTGCCAAACTTTTAACCATTTAATCAGATTTTTTCCATGCTATTGCTAATTTATATGTTTGATCCCCTTACTTTTAGTCAAGCTGAAAGCATTCAGCTATTTTGAGAATGAAAGAGGAAGAAGTGTATTAAATAACTTCCTAAAATTACTTGGCTAGGTAGGTAATCCCATTTTGGAGCAGGTAAATCCAGTTTGGATGGGACCATCCTGACAGTAGAGACAGGAGTTTCTGCCCCTCTCTAAAAATCATAGAATCATAGAATGGTTTGGTTTGGAATGGACCTTAATGGTCATCCAGTTCCAGTCTCCCTGCCATGGCCAGGGACACCTTCCACTAGACCACGTAGCTCAAAGCCCCACCAATCTGGCCCTGATCACTTCAAGTGATGGGATACCCACAGCTTCCCTAGGCAACCTGTGCCATTGCTTTAACTTGTCTAGATGAAAAGCCTCTGAAGAAATCTTGCTTTATGTCTATACTGGATGGCTCCATTAGAGCTTGGCTGGTGCATCACCACTGAGTACACCTCTTGTTTTTACTCCTTGGACTCTTTAAAACTTTTGCTAAAAAGTTCTCTTCTATCCTACAGTTGCAGAGACTGGGCAGAACAAAGGTGCTGTAGTGTTGACCTGGACAGGACTGAAGTGAGAACCAGAATGAGCTGAATGAAGTTGAAGACACCATGATCTTGTCTCACGTGAGAAGTGCCCAGGAAATGCAAGGGAAAACGAATGTAGCTATAAAAACGAGGAGCTCATACAGAACTGCATGTGCTCTACTCTCCCAGGCTTAGGAAAAAGGGAATTTGGAGTGGCAGAAAACAGATGATTAGTTTGGATCAGGCACCTTTGGCATCTGAGGAAATGGGAAGAGCTTGATTTGTCTCTCCTTGGACAACAGTGGCTGAAAAAAACTATGATTTTTTTTCCAAAAGTTAATGAAACACATAAACACTGAGAAAGGAAAACTTCTTAAAAGCTATTTAAGGTAAAGAGAATATTGCTGGCATAAGAACAAATGGACATAAACCAAGTATGAGTAAATTCTGGCTGGAAATTAGGAAAAAAAATCATTTGCAAGGATCAAAGGAATGAAGTTCTGGAGCAGACTCCCTGTGGGAGTGTTAAGGAGAAGATTCTTCAGTTACTTATCCACAGAGCTTGGTAAATTTATATAATGTTTTACACTATGTGCCTTTGCCAGCAGAAGACTATAATCTAACTGAGGAGACCCCTTTCAATCCTATGTGTTTGAACTTTGTGTGCAATTCATTGTCTATATGAAACATGCTTGAGAGTATTTGAATGGACTTTCAGGATTTATTCGGAAATCTTCTTGATCTGGACCCAAAGAAAGTAAGCCAAGCATTTCAGAAAGAGGACAACCAGAGGAAAAGCATCGGACAAGGAGAGGAGAGAGAGACGAGAGTGAGTATCTCGTAAGATTATGCCTTCCCAAAATATGCATTCCTCTTCTTGAGTACTATGGGAATCCAGGATGCCTTGATGAGAGGTAAGCATCTGTAGATACCTAAAGTAGGGTAACTCCTACCTGCAATTTTATACTCCACTGTCTTGGCACCCTTTAAGTCTAGAAAGTAAGTTTGTCCCTTCCCACTAAGGAGGAATGTAATCTCTGGTTCCTAGTAGAAAAAGCTCTTTAAAGAGCTTTTTAAAAAGCCAGAAAGAACTATTTCCTGATGACAAAAATGGTTCTTCACAGCTATAGGAACACAGAGGTTTTCCAATGTTTACCATTACATTACAATGTTCATTAAAATTTCAGTGCTGTGAGGATTAAACCGAGCCCCTCTAGCATCCTGGTTTGGTAGGAGAGTAGATGTTTCTAAAATGCATAGAGAAAGTAAATCATCAATAGGAAAAAAAATATACAGCAGCTGTCAGAGGACTTGGGCCTTCAAAAAGTTAGAAGACAACAGAGACGTGTAATATCTCCAATATATTCAGGAGAATGGACCTGTAAGTACTACCATTTCTGAAGTGGTTCACTGCACAGAGACTTGACCATCACTCACACAACACAGACAGGATGTTACAATATTCCTCATTCCACAAACAGTGCACTTCAAAGCACTCGATGAAAAGACGATACAAAACAAACTTTATCCTCTCCTTTCCCTCATGCTGGGGAATAAAGCAAAGAGATCATCTTGTTTCTGAATTGCTTCTGAATGTCAGCACAGCAGGATGGCTTAATCCTCAGAGATTTACACCACCATAATCTTGCAGCTCTGATTTCTCATAGCTAGAAGTCACCAATGATCCATTATTCCTGTTTGTGGTGTTAACTGTACTTGGGTGACTAAGACAATTAAATACTTAAATAGGGCTTTTTTTGAAAAGACAGAGGAAACTGTTTATGTGAGTTTCAAACTTAAGCACATGTAAGTGCTGCTGAAAGATTCTGGAGAGCATTCACAAATATGTCAGGTCTGCCATGCAAGTGAGAGAACAGACCAGGGAAGCAATATAAAAAGTGGGTTAATTTTGAAACAGAGAAACAAAGACCATCAGAGTCAAAGGAGACTGCCACCAGAAGTTATCTCGCAATTTTTAAGACTGTTGGTAAAATAATCTGCTCTTAATGATCTGTAGAGTTAAAGCCTTCCCTAATTAGTCCAATTATAAGCAACATTTACTGGTATTTTTCTTCAAGGCAAACCTCACTGCCACTTGAAATAAGACTTAGAAGAAAAGGCTATTTATTATCTTTCCTTCACTGTCAGTAGGAAAGCACCGATGGATGTTCTTATGAGGTCCCACAGTCTGCAGTGAGCTCTGGGACAAGTAGGACATGGCTGAATGCAACACGTGAAGATGCAAATGTCTGAAGCTTGAGAGAACAACAAATGCTATGAGACCTGCAGAAGCTTCTCTAAGACTGAAGGCAAGGAGCAAAGCATCAGCTGATCCCTGCAAACTACCAAAGCTTGGTAAGGTGTCCCAAAACCAACTAAACTCTGAAACTACCACCATGATATTCTGCGATGACAGGAATCCAGAAATCCTTAATCAGATGCATCCTATAATAGGAAAGGTTAAGAAGTTACTGACCAGAGCTCCTACACTTGTAACTGTACAAATGAGAGAAGTAGCTTTAGTCAGACCTTGCGTTTTCACTTGCTCTCATGCTTCAGGAGCAGCCCTTGCAGCCACCCCTGAATTCTAATGTTGTTCAGCAACTTTAAAATTCAAACTAGCTGTTTATATATGCATCACTACAGTGTTAATGTGGTTAATGATTATTTTTGAAGAGTAAGAATTTATATTCAGTAATAGAAATTAATTAAGCTGATGTACCATCAGATCCAATGATATTCTGGATGGAGAAATGCTCTCCAAAATCAGCACCTCTTTTAATTATTATTAAAATAATAGGCACCTCTTCTCATTTTAAGCATTACCAGTGTTAATTAGGCCTTAGTTTAGAAGACTCTACTCTGAGTCTAGTTAGACCTTCTTGGATTAATTATGCTGATGCTTGCTATTAAAACTTGCCCTCCCATTTAGGAACAATTCTACATCTTCTCTGACTGACTGGTTTATCATAAAGCTGTAGAAAAGATTCAGCAGTAAATCAGGCTCACCCTTTGACAACAGGATTACTGGGAAGGGATTTCAACCAGAAAGATGTTAATAATTAAGAAAGCCAAAAGGGCATGAGTAATTTAGTTTTGAAAAATGCACACCATGCAGTTAGCCAAGTAGAAAACCATGTACTTTTAATGTTTCAGCTATTGCTAATCTTTCTAAAAGCAGCCATGCATAGCATGAGATCTTTTATTCTTAGTATGTTGCTTAACCTCTTACCTACTGAAAGACTCACTAAATATAATGTGTCTTTATTACTGGGCATAAAGGTGAGTCAAAAAGCTACCTGGAGGAAAAATGACAGCTACAGAAGACTTAGTTAAAAAAATTGGGCCACTGAATGGGCAAATCAGTACTGAAGGTTCCTTGCCAGGCTCTGCAGGTTGATTTTTCATCTCTTCTATGCCCTCAATGCTTATCTGCTACTTTTTGATGCAACCTTCTTCAATACACATTGAGATGAAAAGGAGGAGTCCTGGGGTTTTGAAATGCAAAATACTGAGATGTGGAACAATAACAGGAGGTTCTGATCATGCTCCCTAGTGATGGCCCATGTCTTCCTCTGAGGATGCCACCATGATTACTTCATAAGGGCACAATAAATGTCCCTCTTTCCCTGATCTAAGAGAATGTACTTTTTCCTCCTAATTTAAATAAAGTCAAGCATGGGGTTTTTTTTGGTGCTAAGTCATGAGAGAAAACTAACTACCACTGTACAATCAACTGATCCATAAAGAGGGGTTCAAGGACAGCTACCAGTTGCTGCATTACACTGAAGATGGAAGTATTTAAACTATGGACATTTCCTCATCACTAGCATTTGTCTGTTCAAACATTTTTCCTATTTGCAGTTGTTCCTGAATCTGCCTTTAAAAAAAAAAAAACACTGAATTGTAAATTCACCTAGAGAAGCGAAGTCAGGAGGGCAACCGTGCTTCTTGTCACACCACACAAGCCCTATATAGCAAAGACTTAATTTTAACTGTCCATGGGGTCAATATATGAGCGTATCTGCTCTGCATCCTCAGCCTCTCAAAGCTGTTATTTTTGATTCCTGAAAACCTGAAAAGAAGGATGGTACTACAGAAAAAAATTGATTTGTTCAACCTGATTTTTTGGTTTGTTTAACCAGCAAACATATGATGCTTGTGTGGTGTCAACACTGTGTTGCTGTTAGTGTCAAATCAGCCATGCAGAAAAATATTTAAGTCCAACTCAATCATATTTATTGTCAGATTGTTGTATTTAACCATATGCACGCTATTTCAATATTTTTCAAAAGATAAGTGCATTGTGGAACTGTTCGTTTCTATTAAAAAGTCCTAAAGTAATTTAGCTCATTGTTCTGATTAACAAATTACTGTGATTTTTTTAAAACAGCAGATGATCTCTGTTCTCTAACAGTTCAACTCCTTTTCTTCTTTGTTGAAAAAAGACCTGGGTCCTAGACTTGCATTACACTTATGAACAGGAGCATAAGGCTGGATTTTGTTGTAGTGTACATTAATGCAGCATCACTAATTTCTACAGATTTTGCAGATTTATGCAACCAGAGGTTTTGGGATCATAACATTTTTGTATTAGGAAAAAAACCCCAATATATAATTAGTTAAAGCTCCCAGGTAAGCGTTAGCAGTTGTGGATCAAAAACATGAAGACTCCACATAGAAAGTGCACTCACCTGTGTTACAAAATGGACCACAGACATTTAATTAAAACACATCACTGTACAGGGCTCCTGCTGTATTCACAGACACTTGTTTTCTCCTGACTTGCCTTACCTGAGTGGGAAGGGTGAGGATGACAGATGATTTGGAGGGGAAGGCAGCGACAAGGGAACGGGTAGGAACACTGATACGATGTTAACACAGGGTCACAGCACTTACAGAGGTATTTCCTACGTAAATGACTGGAAAGTTCACCCTTCCAGACATTAAGGACCACTTTGGTGACAATGAGGAAGAGATGCAACCTCAACACAGCATGTTCACGGTGCATTTTTTAAAAAGAAACACAAAGACAATAGGAAAAATAGGAAGGAAGAGCATACCTTTCACTACCTTATCCAGATAGTGAGCTTGGGAGATAAAAGACAGGACATTTAAGGTAGGATTGAATAAATGCATTGCAGCTTACTACGAGACTGTGCAGGTGCTAGAAAGGCAAAGGAGAGTTCGCTGTGATATGAAAAGAAAAACCTTGATTATGAGGAGAGAAAAAAGGAAGAAGGATGGAGCACAGTGCTCCTCGGTCAAATGGCTTGAGAAGGCTGTGTTAAGGCATTCAGTCATCTTTGCTCATTAAGATCAGGAGGAAAAACAGGAAAGTTCTACATATATATTTATCTGTTTATATATATATATAGGTATATATGTATATGTGTTTATATGTATATCAGGATATTGCAATGCTCTGCTCATTTGCAAGTCTCCCTCCACTTCACTGACTACTTTGCATTTCATCAGGAAAGCAGAGACATTTGAAAGTCCTCCACCTTACCTGATTGTCTTGTATTTTTCCACAGAAAAAGGCACAGTTCTGTGGCCTTACCAGACTGGTACAGGCTTTTCCCTGGATCTTTCTAATGGTAATATACATTTTATAGCCCCAGATCAAATTACTTTACAAATATTAAATTAACCTCATGGCAACTCTACCGGATAGGTAGAGCTCATTTCAAGGAGGGCTAAAGAAAAAGTAAAATAGAAAGTTATAGATGTCACAGAAGCAGTCATGTACCAAATTCCCGTGGAACACTGTTTTGGAAAACCACCTTCTTATTGATTTTCTGGTGTTGAGCAGAAGGCTGGTGGCAAAGACGTCCTGCCTCGGAGAGCTCTGGTTCATGCCAGCAGGCGGCACTCTCTGTCCTAACACCAGCTGGTCTTTATTAATAAAAGAGAGGCTCTGAGTCTTGCATTTCTCTATTTCAATACCTACTTAAACATTATTTCCCTTGTTCTCTTGCCTGCTCCCTCCAACCTCAGCCTCAGTTGTGTCCTGGTACTTTTTGAAGAAGTTTTTGTTTCAGGTTCTTTCAGGCAGACTGTTCTCCTGGGAGGTCATGGCCCTTGCAGGAATTATTTTTCCATCCTGTGAATGTAATGGATCTGTATAGGAATTATTGTCAGTAAGTGGAGAGGGCTGGGAGAACTCACCTAGTGTGGGGCAGTTATGAGGTTTGGCAAAGAGGTGAATTAATCATATTAATGTGGTGGGAGTGATGCAGGAAGCAGAGCATCACCATCTGCTTGGATGGTGGCTGAAGCCTAGGAATGTATCTCTTGGATTCTGACATCCACAGCAGCCCAACCTGTTAACTCAGGCAGTCACTGTGCAGCTGATGGCAGTGAAGGCAGCTGCCAGTGCCAGCCACGTGTCAGTTACGTATCAATGTTTTCTTGTAATTTGAGAAATAATGGGGCTTCCTACAGGAGTAGCAGGAATCTTTATTTTCTAAACCCATACAGGCTATACTTCTGGCTTTAAAGTATCATCTTATTCCCTACAGACACTCCTTTGGAAACCCTGAAGGCATGTGTGACATGCTGAGAAATTATGCAGGAGGTTAGAAGAAAAGCTACTTTTCTAAGGTGTCCTCTGCGCTGAAAGGCACCATTACGCTCAGCTCCATGTCACCACTTTGCTCCTGGAAGCCACTTTAGAACTGCTATGGGAGGAGTTCCTGTGACCATTTTTCAGTGTGAAAGCCCCCTTGTTTCAGCAGCCTGAGCTAACTTGGTTTGCTTTGTCTGAAACACAATGGGAATGATAACAAGTACTTCTCTTGGCTTACAGAGAGGGAGGGAAGGAAGAGAGAAGTGAGAGATGCTGCAGGCAGGTCCTTGAGAAGGACTTGTTTCCCACTATGCTCTCCTTCTTAATTTCCCAAATATTCTTTTTCCCTTTATCTTTCCTATGAGGTGATGTGGACAGAGCCTCAGGGAAATCACTGGAGTTAAATTGAGATCACACAAATGTGAAGGAGAGGAGAAAGTAAACATCCATTGCTGAACCAGGGACAGCATGTGAAGTTTATGCTACAGGGCCAGGGAGAACAGTGTCTTTGAAGTTAATCTGTGCTTAATATTTACTGGCAAATATGCTGCCAAACTATTTAAGACCAGATTACCTTCAGATTGATTCAAGATCATGTCAGAACAAAGCAGCAAGTGCATATTTTCCACTGACTGCTATAACCATGGTCCTCTCTTGCCCAAAGGTACCATCTCAACCAGGCAGGGTGAGTGCCAGAGGACCACACACAGCTCAGCTTCTGCTGTGGATGCACTTGAGCACTGACTGCTGGGCAGAGGATAGAATCAAAGAATCACTAAAGTTGGAAAAGACCTCTAAGATCATCGAGTGCAATAATTAACCCAGTACTTCCATGCCCACCACTAAACCCTGTCCCCCTAGGCACCACATCTACAAGATAGCAAGAACCTTTCCCAGACACTGGTAGGCTTATTTTTGTCTTGGCCCATGCATGGACTATGTTGCTTTCTGGATTCAAAGGGCACAAGTGATGTGTTACAAAGCTGGGGAAAAGCGACCAGGATCCACCTGTAATGTGCCTTGTCTGGATTCCAGCTGCTCTAGCAGAAATGGATAGGCACTGATTACAACCTCAGCTATTCAGAACATGTGTGATTATTTATGCAAGAAGACTGATGAAAGGCAAACTTAAAGGAGCAGATTTCTCAAAAATCAGTTTTGCTATGTAAAATAAACCCCAGGCCGATGGTGCCATAAGCAGAAGCTGGTGTGGAACAGGCTGTCTGCCTGTCTGGGCATTGTTATTGCACGCATCACCCGTGCGTGCCAGGACCAGATTTCTGAAAGGAGTTAAACATGTAGCTTTTGCAGAGATCAGTGGGGACTGGGCAACTGAGGTGCTCTGAAATCCCACTAGGTAGGCTGTGGAGTGTTTGGAGAGCTAGCTGCTGGCCCCTCAGGTCTCCAGAGACTCTGGAGTATTTAGCTGCAGCAACTGAACTTCCAGAGATGGCTTTGGTCTTGTGTCCAGGCTGTTCAAGGATAGTAAATATCCTGACTCCACCATGAAGGGAAGCCCCCTCTGCCATTATTTTTCTAAATAATGCTGTATGAATCATAGAAGCTGGAGAGGGAGTTTTCACAAGGGTTTGTAATCATAGGACAGGGGAGAACAGCCTTAAGCTGAAGTAGGACAGGTTCGGATTAGGTATTTGGAAGAAAGTTTTTACTGTAAGGGTGGTAAGGCACTGACACAAGTTGCCCAGAGAAACTTTGGATGCCTCATTCCTGGAACTGTTCAAGACAACACTGAATGGGGCTTGGAGCAACCTGGTCAAGTGAAAGGTTCCCTATCCTTGTCAGTGGGGCTGGAACTAGATGATCTTTAAGGTCCAAACAATTCTGTGATTCTATGGTTCTTTATTAAACCCAGGAAATTTTCTGTGCTGCTTCCTGTGAGGCAAACCCTTAGAGCAACCTACCACAGAGCTGAGCTGTAATTTGGCCTTTCAGAGCCCACAGTAAGAGGGTTTATTTCATCTTTAAACTCAACGCTCCTAAAACCCACCATGCTCCCAAGATGCAGTTTGGGCCAGAACAGAAGAAACTTGAATTCCTGGAATTTCTCTAACTAGGGATGAATTTGGAACATTCTGGAGAACCCATCATGGGAGTCTGGCACTGACACTGTTGTCATGGTGTGTTTTGTTCCTTCCAGAAACTGACAGAACCTTCTGCTGGGTTTCAGGATTCCTGCAGTTAGATAACCAATTTTATGCTCTACTCTCCTGCACTAAGTTTGCTGAATTGGGATGATGAATGCAAGCTTCTGCATCAATTTCCTAATTGGGAATTAACTGGGGTTACTGTAATGAAATCTTTGAATGTGAGCAATCAAGACAGTACATTCAGTGACACATCTCTTTGTAGAAGCAAACAAAATTAATCCACTGGGATCAGAATACCTTGAACACCATAAGAAAGAGCCTCCTATGACCTACAAAACAAAAGGATGTCTTACTCTCACACATGCTCGACAGGAAATGGTAGAAGTGTCCCTTACTGGTATCCTCCATTTCTACCGTGTTACCTGCACACACGGCAATACTGGTAAAGCATCACTTCAGCAATGGGGTTTTATGCTTGTCAGTGCTAAAGCAAACCGGGCCATGACATGGACATATATACAGAATTACCATCAACAGAACAATTTGCCATGCAGGGAAATTACACAAGGACAAGGGGAATGCTTTCCACATACTGAATGTAATTCCAAGTCAATGTCCTTTCATTTGTGCCAACATAACTAGCTTATTATTCCTACTAAAGCCATTCAATTTTCCTGGGTATTTACAACTTTGCCAAATCTCCTTTACATCCTACACATTTATCAATGAAATATTCTGTAGGAAATACTGTTCACAGCTTCAGAGGCAGGAGACTATGTACAAATTTGTTGCAAAATCACCATGCAAGGAGATGAGGAGGGGGAAAGTGAAAAGAAACAGAGTTGCTCCAGCACTTTAAGTATCAAAGAATGATTCCTAAACCAAGGCAGAGCTGCAACAGGAAGGTAGCAGCACAGGAAATGAGAGTGTGCACCAGTAAAATCTCAATGCTGACTGCATTGCAGTGCTGGCCTTCCCCATGATAACACTTATACTTAGAGTGAGGAATACTACAAATAAATTCAATTACCATGAAAGATAAAAGCTTGTTGTTCAAAAACAGTCCAGGCATATCAGCTGTGTGGAGAATTATCATATACTGAACTAATGGCATTTTGGTTTTACAGCAGAACTAATAAAATGGCACTAAGGGGATGAATCAGGCTTTTTTTTCCCTGCATAAATAAGTTCCATATAAAACTGTCCTGTGGATCTGGGGCCTTTTGCTGAATTTTTTTAAAAATTCTTTCATGAATCTGTGCTGCTTTCCAAATCAAACTGCTTGAATAAAAACCTATAAAATAATATTATCAAAACAGAGGATTTCAATTAACAGGACTGCTCTCTTTTAATTTTAAAGTCATTTAAGAAATGTGGGTTTTTCAATCCCTTTCTCAGGAAAAGAAATGACAGCTGCTAGGGACATCAACAAGAAAGCAGAGCGCAATATGTAATGAGACAGAGGAAGTTTTAAAAGCTAGATATTTTTCATTAGGGGGATGCGTGTGGAGACCATAATGTGATAGGGTGACATTAGCATAAATAAATGATAAGTAGAATTGAGCCACAGATATGGTTTGTACCATTATCCTAATGCTGAAATTAAAATACTGAGACCAGGCTTCATTTCCTGTCTTTGAGTGTGCAAATGCACCTGGTGTTCAAGCGAGGGAAGTGATGTCTCATATAACTAAGCTGCTAATCCACACAATAACTATGCTGATATTTGCCCAGGTATTGCTAGTGGTTAGTCTTGATGAAGTGTGATTTTTAGTTATCATGACATAATGAAAGTAACATAGAGATAAATTTTCTTGTCTTTAAAAGAAGCTGATTAAAATAAAATGACTGAAGGAGAATTTTCATTCTGGAACAATTCTTCTAAAGTCAACTGAATTTTTTCAGGTCCACACAGGCATTATTGAGAACAGAACTGGATTCACTAATTCAGTTTTCTATTAATATACAATAAAAGGTATCTGGGGAGTTTAGGGTTACTGATTTAATAGCATGGCTACGGAAGGGGAACTGAAGAGGCTGAATGCATAACAATCAGAAAGAAGGAAGAAGGGAAAATGCATTAAGTAGTTCAGTGAGAGAAGGAAAAAGGTGAAGCCAAGGCAGTTCATTAATAACGCTGCAAATTGCTTAAAATGAGAACCAAAGTTCTTTGCACGATTTAGGCATATTGTTGGCTTCTTATTAACAGGTAACATCAATAATAAGAGACATGACAGAGAGAACTCATGAGTAGTGCCAGCGCATGAGGAATACAGAAGCAAAGCAAGAGGGAAGTGAAATGGTTAGAAAGGTAGCAGAACAGACAAGGGATAAGGAAGACAGAGTTAAATACCAGCCAGACATCATCTGTCTGCAGTTTCCTCTTTTAGACTGGCAAGCAAAGTGACAGTGCAAATAATCTAGCAAATAAAGGAAAGAAAACTTAAAATCAGATGCATGTTTCTAAAAATGCTGTCACCATAGTAGAGAGGAGTCTTGGAGGCCACAGAAAGACCTCTCAAGAGAGGTAAAGTGGGATGTTTTTTAAAAAAGCTTCTAGCTGACATTTAAAGGCTTGTCAAACACCACATAGGTGTACTTCATGTCTGATAATAAAAAATATATATATCCATGTCACCAACAAATGAAAGGACATATTGTCTTGTTCCCACATGAGAATGTATGATGTCAGAATTTGAAATCCAAGAACAAAGGTGCTCATGCTACACTAAGTCACACATATCCAATTAAGCATGCGCCTTTTCTCCTCCCTGCTCATCAATTATTCTCTTAAAAGGAGTTGGGTTTTCTTTCTCCCTACCAATAGTGCAGTGCTCTCCGTTCCAGCCCGGGCTGCATTCACACTTGCCATCCCGGCAGGTCCCGTGCTCGTTGCAGCGTGGGTGACACGCTCGCTGATCACAGGCTGTGCCCATCCAGCCCTCCTCGCAGCGGCAGGTGCCTCCGACACAAATGCCATGTCCTCCGCAGTCCGCTGCACAAATCTCTGTGGGAGAGGAGACAACAGAGAGGAGGGGATATGGGTGGAGAGAGAGAAGGGAGAGGGAGAAAATCCAGAGTGTTATTGTTAAGAAAAGCAGACACACTTCACTACCTCGCTTTACGGGGCAATGAAAGGAATTCCTAGAGCTCATAACACTAATCCTTCCTGACAATAAGAATCTAATAAGTATATTACAAAAAAGAGATGGACATGGATTGCAAGGGTCTGCTGTGATTGATCCTCCTATTTGCTTTCTAATTCTCTTGAACTCTTCAAGCTTTTGTGATGCTCAAATCCAAAGGGGAAGGCTCTTCCAATAAGCAGAACGGAAGTCACATTTAATTAAAATCTGGCTAAGTGTGGAAACAATGTGCTGATAAACTACTGATGCTAAAGTTAAGTGCTGGCAAAGCCTGTTTATGACTTCTTAAACCACGGTTCTGGGGATGGGATTCATTAAAATCCTTATTCTCTGTTTAAATTTAAGAAAGGATATTTCTATTTCCACCAAATCCTCACATTGTCTATGTCCCTATTCTCCTACCACCCCAGGAAAAATCCTCTCAGACATTCAGAGGTACAATTGTATCTTTTGTGAGCCATATGCACTGGAGCTGGTAGGATCGTGCTTGCTCCCAGGTCTTATCAGAATTAATGGAAGCACAGTCACAGCTGGATATTTTGGTACTTACCTCCAAAAAGCACAGAGCTAAAGGACCTTGCCTTTTCAGGGATGATGGCCTTCCCAAACTTCCCTGAGCCCTAGTAGGCCTGAGGACACAGACATAATATTTTTGCCCAGCACTAGACTTTTGTCTAAAACATGGCATAGCCTTGGCATGAATCTGGGAGACGTGTTTTTATCTACATTGTATTTGTCTGGAAAAACAGAGACATGGTGGAGAAGAGATAGCCATGAATCAGGTGTTAAAGTGCCTGTTACTACCATTACTATACAGGATTGATTTCAAGGAAAAAAACCAAAGCCCAAATACTGATGCAGTGTAGCACTGCAGATGAAATTAAATGAGTCTGTATCTTCTCCAGACTCATTACTTGGCTGCTACTTTCCATCTCTCATAAGCCCTGACTATACTCTCCCTTTCTCAACTGAAGGAGAGGCAATTCACAGTGTTTCAGCCTATGAGGTCTTCTCTCTGACTTCTGTCTGGTGCTTCTAAATTCCCAAATGTTTTGACCTCAAGCCTTCTGCTTCACTGAGCCATTTTATAGATTTTACAGTGTAAGGACACAGTTCCTTTTGGGGACACTGAGATGTGAACAGAAGAAATGCTGAGCAGGGCTAGGCTGGAAGCATAGAAAAGAGTACCAGGGTACTCTGCAGTGCACATTTTTTCTCTGTGTCACTGGCTGCATATAAAATATTCAAAACTACTCAGCCTGCATTAACATCACACCTGACTGAAATTCAGCCATACTTAAGTTGCTTTTAGTCTCCTGCTAATGAATACCCCATTTACAGGACACTTGGGTTGTTCAAGAACTTTTGATATGCTCCTGATAAAGGGCTTGAACATCTGCTTCAGCTCCAGGAGGAATGTGGTGCACCACAGCAGAGAGCTGTGAGGTCTTCAGCACCTATGATGAAATGAACTTATGATGAAAAGGATCAGAGAATTCTTTCGACAACAGTAATTTATGATAGGAACAACAGTAATGCCTTGCATGTCTAGAAAACACCTCATTTTTCAATTGTGACATGACAAGAGTATCTAGCTCTTGCTTCCCAAAAAACTCAGGGTGGTGGAACAGCCTCCAGTAAAACTTTTACTGCAGCATCATGGATGTCTCCAAATCCCCTCAAACACTTAGCCCTATATGCTTAAGTCTCCTAGTGAAAGAACTCTGGGGTTCAAATGGGCTAAAGACACTCAGGAACTTGTCTGCATCATTTAGAATCAAACTTGCAAAAGTATTTGGTTATCTTGGATACTTAAACAGAGCATGTGCACACACCACTTGCTATTGAGATGTAACAGAATCTAATGTTGGATTTATTGGAAGCAAGTAGAAATTATACTATCAAACAATAAAGTTATGGCTGAGGAAGGCTCGAGTTCCCGTCAAAAGTTTTTACTTTGCATCTGGCATCGAGAGACAGATTTTAACAGCTCCTAGCTGTGAGGGAGGTAATATCATACTACAGTACCCAATAAGAGCATAAGAGATGGGCAATTATTGACTTGCTGAAGGGCTGGAGCCCAGACGTGTGTTTTCTCCTTTTTTTCCCTAACTGCCAGACAGCACTGCAATGGAGCATGGGCTGGTCAGGGTGGTGATGAACACACGTGACCTGAAAGTTGGTTAATATAGCAGTAAAGATGCACTAAAAAAAATAAAATAAGTAAATTTGGTTATCCTTGGCTGACCTGATAAACAAAGTCTGGGGAAGGATAAAGGAAACAGCAGATTAAAAATAAAAAGCTAGATTTATGCTGCTAAAATTTGAGCAAGCTGAGAAGAAATACCTTGAGAAAGTACGAAGCCTGAGAGTATTGGTATTTAAGCCTGAACTCCAAAAATTATTATTGTAGCCTCTGGTGCTTTCCAGCATGCTTTTACCATAGAGCTACTCTAAGTTAGACTGCAATCCCTTCTCTGGTTATTAGTTTATGTTCTTTATTCATAACTGTTGACCTTGGATCTCAGAATATCAAATAAGATGCAATTTTTCTTGCTCCCAGTTTACCAAGCAATCCAGAGCATGCTAACTTTGTCACTTCACACCTTCATTATAGCCCGTTCTCCCTCTTTGTAAAAAAATTCTTCCTTATATCTAGTCTAAATCTACCCTCTTTTAGTTTAAAACAATTATCCCTCTTCTTATCACTACAGGCTCTATTAAATGTCTGTCCCCATCTTTCTTATAAGCACCTTTTAAGTAGTAAAAAGGCCACAAAAAGTCCCCCAAGAGCCTTCTGTCCCCCAGGCTGAACAACTCCAACTGTCTCAGTCTGTCCCCATAGCAGAGGTTCCTCAGGCCTCTGATTATCTTTGTGGCTTCCTCTAGACTTGCTCAAACAGGTCCACATCCTTCTTGTGTTGGAGACCCCGACAACTGGGTCCCAGAGCTGGATGCAGTATTCCAGGTGGGGTCTCACAATAGTGAAGGGTAGAATCCCCTCCCTTGCCCTGCTGGCCACACTGCTTTGGATGCAGCCCAGGCCACTACTGACTTTCCTGGGCTGTGAGAGCACATTGCCAGGTCATGTCCAGCTTTTCGTCCATCCCCAGGCCCTTCTCCTCAGGGCTGCTCTCAATCCTTCATCTCCAAGCCTGTACGGATACCGAGGGCTCCCCTGACTCAGGTGCAGCACCTTTCAAATAAAGTAACCAAGGCATAAAGAAGGAAAGTGACAGATCCACAGGTAAATGTGAACTCTGAGACAGGCACATGAACTCTTCGATGTCCCAATATGCAGTCTTGTGTCCTATAGCTAAGATGAAATCGTTAGATGTCTACAGATTGGTGGTGGAGAAAAAAACCCAGAGATAATAGGAATAGTGACAGTCAGAAGCCTTCCTGGAGTTATCTAAAGGTGCCAAACTAGGATAATGGAGTGCATTCAAAAATGGTGAAGAGAGAAAAAAAATCATGTTCTGAAAAGCAGAGTCTCTGTGCAGTCATTCCTATGAAGAAGGATGGAAAATCCCCTGGGACATTTACATCTTGACTGAAATATTTCTCAGACAATGTGCTGCCAAGGAACAGTCTTGCACACGTGGGCCATGGATATGCACTGCTGGGTATAAACAAACACATCTTAGGCTAACCCAGACGGGAATGCTGGGAACGGTCTGGCTTTCATCTCCCACCCAGCTGAGACCCCAGCCAAAACACCACCCATGCACAGAGAAGTGTGCAGGTTCCAGGTTATAAATATATAATTCGTATATAATGGATATATAAGGCAGTTTGGACTCCCAGGCCCCAAGAGCTGTAATACAGACTCTCAGCTGTGAAAAACACTTGTGAAGCAAACTACTTAGGACAGTCTCCCTAAAATGTAGTTTAATTATTTCTGACAGGGAACCAGGAACTCTCAAAACTAAATCTTCCATTTAGTTGCCAGTTTAAAGATAGATGGGTACCCTACAATTTAAATAGCCTTACAACACACAACCTGCTACATGCCCTGGTCCTTTACAACACAGCCCTCTTAAATGCTCACAGGTTTCTAATGAGTGATTAAATAGTCAGAATAGCTTCTACTTTTCTGGCACTCTAAGAAATTATCAAAACGGATTTCAGATTAAGCTTCCAGTTAAATACATGTTGTCTTGGACAGAAAAAGACAGCTGTTTTACAGAAAAGGGCAGGTGAATAGTTTCTTTGTCGTTCAGTCCCAGGGACAAAATTTGTCACCTCTGTTCTTATTACAAGCTGCATTTTTTTGGTACATTTCCCAATTCTGTTGTTAAAATTAGAGGACATGATTAGCTACCATCTGAGCTGCATGAGCAAATGAGAAGGAAAGCTTTTAATTCTCCTATTACAGTATTTTCAGACTGGCCAGCTGCACTATATTGCTCCTGCCTATTTAAGCTTAGTTGGAACACTCTGCCTGTGCATAAAAGACCTGCCTGTAAATATTTTCACACCTGTTCCCAAAAGGTGACTAAATATTTCCTTTCATCTTCAATCTCATCCAGTGTTTGTATGAACAGCTTAGCCACTCCTTATCCTTTCCTAGTGGTGCACTGTGTTTTACCTCATCTCACAGTGCAGCTTTCAAGCTGTTTGTAGTTCCTTGAAGAGAGAGGATCTTCTGAGTAAATCTGGTGCCCAATTCTAAGAGCAGATATGAGGCTTAATGTCCTCAAAAACTACAATCAAGCCAAGCACCTCTGTGAGTAAACACCTGGACTCTGAGTATTACCCTGTATTTTGCTCCCTGATGTTTGTACTTACCGAAAGGCACTGATGGATGGTAACTGATTAATGGTGCAGACTTTTCTCTAAGCAATCAAGTTTGTATCAATGTTCCCATCTGGGGTTTTGTCATGTTATTATCTTGGAGTGATGTCTTGCATTGCCTGAATCTCACCTCATGTTATGTCAGTCTTAAGAATTGAATGGAGCCTAATTGCCCTCTGTGGGTCAAGAAGGAAAGGGAGATAGTTCTAGAGGATGATTCACTTGAAACCTCTTTCATAGAGAATTTCTGGAGCAGACAGTGCTCAAGGCATTGTTGAGCTTAGGGTGGTTCATCCAGAGGTCTCAGGTTATCACAAACATTATTCATAGGAACAGATAATGCCATTCCAATAGGATTCTGCTTATTTTTCATGCAAATAATCAAAAAAGAAATGGCACATCTTCAGTTCCAGGACCTGCTCTGTTTCACCACTGCTTATCCCCACCAGGAACCAGCCCATTACTGGGGCTCAGAGCAATCTGGTCTAGTGGAAGGTGCCTCTGCCCATGGCAGAGGGGTGGGAACTAACTGACCTTTAAAGACCCTTCCAACTCAAACAATTTTGTGATTCTGTGAGCCCAGACTCAACTGCCTGCTGGATAGTTTTTAGACAAATGTTTTGTTTTGTTTTGTTTTTTTTCCTCATTATCTCCTCACAACTGAGAGAGGGACTTTTCTCTGGTCTGTTAAAACTGCCTCAGAATTCCTCAAGGCTCTCTTAAAAATCCTAATCCATCTTGAATCCAACCCCAAAATCTTGACAGTGGCCATTGACATGCCTTAACTTCTTCACAGTGTGTTGACGAAAACTGTCACGTAATTTTACTGTGTCTCCATCAGCACGTCTCTCTCTGTTGTTGTTCACTTAAAGTTTAAAAGCCTCACCTATCTGAGGCCAAGATTATCCTTTTTGTTCTGCATTTGCACTGTGCCAGGTACAATGAGGTCACAGTCCATTAACAGCACTTCAGTAGTTAGAATACTAAAGCAATTACTCATACAGATAAAAAAACTTGTACCTGCTTCTTTCTCTTTTTTTTTTTTTGCATATCCTGCTAAAAACTGACATAAATCTGTCCCCTTAAGAACAAAAAGTCTGCTATGTTGCCTTTGATATTTCAGAAGAAAAGTGGGAAAAGAAACCTATCAAACACTAACCCACCAGTGCAGTGCTTTGTTCACGGCCCTTTCTAATTGATGGAACAGACACAGGAGTCTCCAACACAGAAAACGGCATAATTCAGAATTTCATATTATTTTCACATTACATTAAAGACTGGAGTTGGGAAAGGGATAATGATGTTAATTTGTGCTTCATTTCTAGCAAATCCATTTTCACATGTTTACCCTTATCCCCCCACATATCCTCAAATTGTCTTGACAACAGTTTAAAGCTTTCCAGCTTACAGAAGAGCAATGCAGATGAAAATTTTTCTTTAGCATTCATGTGATACAGAATCAGAGATTTAGCTGCTTCTGACCTGTCTCCTAAATCCTTTTATAAATATGGATTTAGTGCTAAAATATAAGATCAGGTGAAATTGCTCAGAGCTTCCTGAAAACTGGGTCAGTTCCACTGACCTTCAATATATTAACAGAAAATTTAATAATTAAAAATCTGCCTTAGCTGGGATTTTCCCATTTCAAGTTGGTTCATTTGAGGCCATTTCCAGCCTCAGACAGATTTTTTTTCCAGAAAAGCACAGGAGAGAGGCACTGCACAAAGCTAAAAGGCTGAGTTTGGTAAGGAGCTAAGCCTTGTTTTCACAACCTGCTTTAGAAGGCAATTTATGGGGAATATCTGGGAAAAGCAAGAAATACATAGATGAAAAAACCAGAAGGTGTGTGATCAGCATGATTTAGATAGCAGTGAAGTGCTAAAGACATTCTTCATAACGAAACACATTTTGCAGTGTTATGAAACTCTCATTCATGTGATTTGATAACTCTGTAGTGACATGAACTCCTGTGCTGTTACTGAAGAAGACATAAAGCACATTAGCTTTTAAAACCATGATTTTTACAAATGTTATAAGAAAAGGATCAAACTAGGGAGCAAGAAAAAACCTGAAAGAAGAGGTGTGGATTTTCTGTCACTGCCAGTAGCAGACCTGTAGCATGAAATCCTCTGAAAACCATCCTGGTTCAGTAGCATGCAGGGAATGATTGTCTAAGTTCTGTTCATGTCATTAACTGAGGGATGCATCTTTACCTTCAGAAATCATGTCCTGAAAGCAATGTCTGCATAATATAATGCCTTTAAACAAATAACGTTTATCTATTTTTAAAGTGTACATCAAATATGTAAATATTACCAATGTACAAATAATGATAATTATTTATGTCTATAAATATAAAACCTGTCCTTTTATGAGCGCAATTAAACTTTTCTGTACTTTGATGACTCTCTGCTCCACTCAAGGGCCTCAATGTGTTTTACACAGCTCAGTAAACTAACAGGTAACAGCTATTTATTTTCTTTCCATGGATAAGGAAATCAAGATTAAAGGATGCTCTCTAGAGACTGAAAATGAATCCATCAGCTTTGCTATCACCCCTCATCAGGAAGAATACTGACCTTCAGCAATGGCTTTGAAATGTGACTTGGACACCTGAATTTTCACCTCCTGAACACGAAGCCCTGCGGAGCATCCCAGAATGCTTGCATTGGGGAATGCATATCCTGCTTTACAGAGTGACCCTAACCAGGACACCTGAGTTGGCCTGAATGCTGATTCTTGCCAGCTCTGCAGAAGGACTGAGTACAGGTCTTCAATACATGTGCAGGAGGGATAACTCTGCAACTCTGCACTTGCAGGAAAGACTGGGTATACACAAAGAAGGTATAAAACACTGAACAGAAGAGGAGAGAGATTTTTCATTCTAAGTGGTTGATCTGTATCTAGGAGAAGGGTTGGTGGAAATCCCTAATAAAAGAAAGGACCCATATCTGGCTCTGGCCCTCAACTAGACACAAAAGTTAACCCCACTTCAGCTTTTTTCCCCTGGTTTTCTCCTGGTATTTAATTATTTGCTGGCATAAACAGCTTTGTGTTTAAATGAAAGGCTTCTGAAAATCCCCCTCCAGGTCTCATTTCTCTCTGGAGATCCAAAACAGGACCAGGGTGCCTCTGAGATGCCTAATTTGGAGATGAATAAATAGTCCACAGAGTAGCTCCTCGCCTGGTGCTGAGCAGATCCAGGAGATGTGTCTGTAACTGCCCTGGAAGTCACCCTCCATCTCCAAAATGAGTAATGAAGGGGTTTGGTATAGTAATATACTTAAACTGATGTATGTGTGTCTGTGCTCCAAGACAGCCTTTTACTCAGCAACCATACAGGATTGAGCACAATGGGGTTCTTGGGAATTCTTGCCAGGAACAGTAACAGTGAGAACAGGAGCACAACAGACACAATTAGCTGCACAATGTACACTGGTACAGCTCGGACATCATTTTAAAAAGTATCTCACTTCGAAGTGCAATTTCAGCTTGCTTCATATTTGCATAAAGCTCTTCCAGTTCCTGTCTGGAAAGCTGTAATTCTGTGAGATGAAATTCTATTAAACTGCTGTGGTGCTTTTTTATCAGCTTCTACTTTCTACAGTATTTATACTCTATTTTCATCCTTGCCTTAAATGCTAAGGACTGACCATCACTTTGTGTCTACAGCACCTCCTCTATGGCTGTGATTTACTTTAGTACTCATGTCTACCTTCCATTTATTTATTATTATGAACTCTACTTTAAACTGTCTCTTGCTGTTGAATAGCAGGACATGAAATGCCAGGTATTGTCAGGCTTCAGTCTTGGAGCCAAGATTTGTTGAATAAAAATAAATATCCCCAAGTGCAGGATTGTATTTTTCTCTTTGATGCTTAATTGAATCTCTCTGCTTTCTGGGATGTGTTAAAGCTTCCCAGAAAAGAAGCAATTTCTAATATATTAAATGAAGTTCCTAAGAAGGATCCTTCTCTGGGCTAATTTTAATTTCCTCTCTGTCCATAAGGAAGAGATAATTTGACAGCAGAAAAGCGTTTGTTCATGCTTAAAAATAACTGATTTGTTTTCCAATTCTGTACATTTTGGTTTTTTTCTAAAAAAAAATTCAACAGATCATTTACAAATGTGTGTGCTGAAGTGATCACAAGCTAGATTTGCTTGGGATTCCCTTACTCAGAGCTCAGTCCCAATATGGATTCCTTTTTCTTCAGACAGCATTTTGCCAAAGAACTTAGAAATTTTATTGTTATTCATCTTCTTCAAAAGGAGACACAGAACATGTATAAAACATGCAGGGCTGACATATCCAGAAGTTAATGTTTGTCTATCCACACAAATGGGATGCAGCAGTAGCTGTTCCAGAATGTTTTTGTTTGCTATGCTGTCCATATGCCTCAACACTGATCTGAAAGGATCACCTTTACTGAAAAGCAGAAGAGCTCTCTCCAAAGAGCTTTCTAACTTTTCTCTGTCAACATCATTAGAAAGTGCTCATTAGTACAAATTGTGATGATAGTTTTTACGGTATGAACACCTTGTAATTTGTAAGGGGGCAGAGAGAATATACTAATTCTAGTGCATCCACTTCAGACAGCTTATTAAATCATGGATTTCTGGGCTTTAGTAGACACCAGTCCACTACATGACAATCATTGGTCTTCTATTGTCTTTTTCTTGCTTAGTTTTGATGTTATTCTGTTTTACCGACTCACAGACTATTTTCCTTATTATCTAGCCTAGGGCATTCTAACTTAGAATGATGCATAGAATCATAGAAAGGTTTGGGTTGGAAGGGACGTTAAAGTCCAGCTCGTTCTCGTTCCACCCCCTCTGCCATAGGGAGGGACACCTTCCAACAGAAACAGGTTGCTCAAAGCTCCATCTAACCTGGCCTTAAACACCTTCAGGGATGAGGCACCCACAGCTTCTCTGGGCAACCTAAGTCAGTGTCAAATATGACTTGATGAAGCTGAAAACATCCAGTAAACCTTTGCAGGAACTCTGATTGTGATGGGCTCCAACTGGGTTGGAGTGTAAGGTCAGTCACAGGAGGTATCTACCAACAACAGCATGGAGTTGACTGAACGCCAGCGGAGAAGCCATGACATGGAACCTACAACAATCCTTGCTGAGCTATGAGTGGCTTTATCTGGCATAATAAGGCAGATCATGGCAGAGACTGACTCTACACAAATATCCACCCTGCTGATATTGCAGCAGTATCCTGGTTAAAAGTAGGAATAGTCAGCAAAGGTCTACATTCAAAAATTAAGAGGCTCCTCCTTTCAAAGGCAAAGTCAGAGAAGAAGCCAAAATTTGGTCATCTGAGACTTATTGATACAAATAGTAGATTCTCATTGATACAAGAAAATATGCTAATTGCTCAGTCATCCCCAAAACATGATATTTTAACAGTACTCTGCTTTAAACATGGAATTTAGTATCTTGTGGGGTTGTGAAATTTTTCAAACTAGTCACACTAACATGAGCCCCACAGACTCCAGTACAACACTGCTGTTTTCAGTCAAAAACACAAAGCAAAATTGATCCAAACAAAAAGAACTTTTGAGCTCATGGTGTGACTGCTGAGGTCGCATTTGGAGATAGGGAAGAATGTTGAACTGAAACTGGCATGCTGGGAATTAGCCCTAATAATTGTAGGAAACAAACAGGGGATGGAACAGTCTTCCCACTGCCCTTTGTAGGGCATAAATTTTCCCTGATTACTGCTGATACAAGAGGGAAGCTCTGGTCATCACAGAATGCCTAAGGTCAATGAGAACCAGGGACTGCTTGTTACACGACTGGACACACACTATTCTCAGCCTGAGACATGACCTAATCAGAGCAAATGCTTTGTGATCTAATGGTCACAGACAGACTGATGATATCATTGCTTCCACTGGTTTTGGCCAAGTCTGAAATGACAGCTAGAACATAAGTTTTCAGCTCCTTCTATCTTCCCTTAGTCATTGTGTCTGACCAAGACTGCATGGACTGCTGCAAAGAAGGGGTTAAAAGTAAGATCCTAAACACATCCCAGAGCTGACAGAAGTTTGATGCATCTCTGTTTGGCTAGGAAAATGTCGTGAAACAATTTCTCAGCTATCAGACTTAAAGTAGGAATCCATATTTGAAAGGTAAGTTGTATTTTCTATCTTAGTGGGAGTTCTCTCCCTCCCTTTATTATGTCCCTTTCATCTGCTGAGCACAAAGATACTTGGACTTTTGAAGAGTTGGACTCGCCACAAAAATAACTTCAGCCCATTTCAACTATTATCTTTTTTCCATCACATCACGGTCTCCTTACACACATTTTTAATAAACAAAAGGAAAGGGAGTAAAAGGATATTCAAATGAAAGCCTCCCTGAATACTTTTATTTCAAAGGTTTGGGCAGATTTTAGTCTTTTATTGCATTTTTAATAAAAAGCTTAGAAGACTTTAAAGGCTAAGTTCATCTTGGCAATGGGTAGGCTAAAATCTGTACTCACTAACTCAACTACATGAAATAATTCATGTTTTTCACAATGATAGTTCTTATTAACATTGTTCATTCTCTAGATTCATTAATTTCTTCATAATCCACAAAGCAGGTATCTGCCAGGCAGAACTTGTGAGAGCCTTGAGTGTGCACTGTGTGCACATACTTTTCCCTTAGAGAGAAAAGTTATTTCTCTCCATATAAAATTGAGAAGATCACAAGTTCAGAAATCAGCATGTTATGCTTCTGCAAGGCAGAGGATGAAATTCCTGCTGGTACAAAACATTTCCTGGCTTTCAACAACTATTAAAGGACCAAAGTAAGGCTTTCAGGGATGAGTCTGCAATTTAGGTATTGAGCCAGAACAGATTTTGATGGTATCTTCTGAAAACCAGCTTTGAGGACACTGTGCTACCCAAGTTTCAACTGCCCCAGACTAATACTTCTCACAGGTCTGCCAGGGTGGTGAGATGAACAAGCTACAAGCTGAAGGAAGAGCATTCAAGGTGGCCTCTGATTACATAGCTGTGCCTGGTGACTTTTTTCTTATGTGATCAAGATTTTTATTAATTTCAAGTGTTGCATCCTGAGGTTTAGCTCTCTTTTTCTTCCTTATATGTTTTAAAGCTAAGAAAAAAACAAATCAGCAACTTCTTAGGCATTAAAAGTAGCATTGGTCTGCAGTATGGTACATGCTTGTACCATGTCAGAGCTGATGTTATATCCATCTTTTACAGAGACATTTTTACCCCTGAAGAAAATGACTGTTTAAAGGAAGGCTTATATGAACGTTCTCTAAGGATGGATTTTTATCTTGGTGGCCTTTGGCACGGCATGAAATTAACACAAAATTTTGTTTTCAAAAGTTGACACCAGTAAGCCCAAGGAAATCAAATTTTATCACACATGTTGTGTTTGCCATAGTGCTGTTTGAACAATGGGATATGACACTGTCTGATAAAATGTATGAGAACTGCTTCTGTGACCACGTGTGTGTGTGTGTATGTGTGTGTGTGTGCGTGGGTGCAGTAGTCTCCTGCACAACTCCTAGTGAAAAAAAAGACATTGCAATGTAAAGGTGCATTTACTTCAGCTTAACTCTTTAAAAGTTCATTCTTCATGGTCTTTTTTATCTATTAATTAGAATAGAGAAAAGATGCCTGTTTCAATGAGCTGTACCAACTTTGTGGTGGGGAACTCAGTTACGTGCTACCTGAAAGACTTTCACCATTGTTAATTTATACAAGTAAATTGATACTAAAAAATTCAGTCATTACCATTAACTCATACAGGGTCTTAAATCTAATAATTGTTTGTCAATAGCCTTCAATTGATCCATACTCCTGCAGAGTAAATAGGAGCTTTTCCACTGACTTCAATTCACTGTGCAATAATTTATAAGAATATGGCTTCCCTGCAACCAGAGACATGGATTCACACAACAGGCTAGTTTTATTTTAAATCCAACTTCTCAGCCTACTGAAAGTAAGTAAAGTCATGGAAGGTGGGTAAATATCTGGTCTTCTGCTACCCTGTGGCTACCCACACTATTTCCCCACTGTGCTTGGAGGCCAGGTTTACCGTCTGCCATACGCAGTTCTCCACAGCCCTGGAGCAAAGCTGGATAATCTGCATTTGCTTAAGGCAAATTTTACATTTGCTTAAACATTTAAGGTGATTGTAGACCTTCATAATAAAGTGTGTCAGTAAACCACTGGGAAGCAGCATTTCATCCATGCCACAGTGGGGACAAAAGAGCAGTCATAAAGTCAAATGTCATATCCTCAGAAAACCATGTTAGCAGCAGAAGTGATGAGAGGAGCTATAATAGCACCAAAGTACTACATTTCATGAGATATGGTCATGCAAGCTCAGCCTCAGTTTCTGGCCAGGCACACTCTCTCAGTCTTTTAAAAATGTGATGTAAGATATCGTAACTTCTTACTTCTTTACTGAGCCCAGCTGCCAGTTTCTAAGTCTTATCATTAAATGTACAGCCCACGATTTTATGTCTCCACTGGCAATTTAGGACTACCACATACAAAGTACTGTCCATATTACTGCTTTTCTCTAGTGTATTTTTAAGGGTCTGAAGTACTGCCTGGATGTCAACTGTGCATAAAGTGCATGAGTCATTATGAATGAGTGATGGAGAAGGAATCCTTATCTGCATGCTGGTCAATCTACAACCACTGTCAACTACCCAGAAAAGGTCAGTACTCTTAAGACACAGAGAACATAATTTCTATTGCTGCTTTGTACATTCAACTCTGCAATGATTTGAATGAATACTGTGCATGTGAAGACCTCAACTACCAAAGACAGAACCGTGTGAAAATCACTGATTTAAATTTGAGGAGAGTGAAGGACAATACCAGATAACTTAATTCCTTTAATAATGATTTTGCATCCAAGCCTAATACTGTTTTGATGGGCATGGGATTATACTGATGCATGAGTAAGATCCCTCTGGTAAATGGTGCATTCCCCCAATGAAGATGACATGACTCACCTATTCATTTCACTGCAGTCAGCAAACATGTCTTCTGGTATGTGGTGTGCTGCCTCTTGATTCGCCAGAAATAGTTGGCCCAGTTTAAATAGGTCAGGAGTAAGACTATATCACATAGTAATTTCTGTTTCACACTGCAGCACAGGCCATTTCCTTCTTCCCACTACACCCAGACAATAAGAGGTTAAGAGACCTGCCCCATAATAGCTTCATTAGTTGCCAGACAGGGCTCATATGAGGTGAAGGGAGATAGCCCCCCAAAAGCCTGGGATACAGAGGATCTGTGATAGCAGACTGGAGGAATGGGGTTAGGATCAGTGGTTCCTTAATTACCTTTCTTTTACCAAGCATCGCCTTGGTCTTTTTAGCTGAACTGGTTATAAAGCACTTTTTTGAATTTGCTTGTGCAACAGTACTAAGATGCAAAAGGGAAGTGATTTAATTATCCCATGGAGAAATCAAAATACCACTTTTATTGCTCAGTACAAGTTATCTCTGGAATTATTTCTGTACCTTTGTCTAAGATACTCTTTCTAGTATTTGGGAATCGGCCAAAAAACCAGCGTATATTGAGGGAAAAGTGACCCTACAAAACTGTCCCTTGCATGGAAGGGTGGAATATGTTTGAGAAGCATTTTCTCTCAGTGATAATTCTGAGGTAGTATAGCAGCAGCCCTGTCTTAGCATGTCTTGGCAGTAGGCAGACACAGAAAGCAAAAAAACCCCAAAACATATAACTACTTCTTCCTACAATGCAGTTCAAAATGGGAATCTCTCACAAGAGATTGAACTGGCACAGCTTGCCTATGAAGGCTAAGTAGAATGAAAAAAGATAATATAAACAAGAAACAGAAATATCTGTAATGTTATTGTTCAGTGAAAAGTGAGGGTTTTACCCAGTAATGTGTGTTCTCTAAAATTACCACTAAAGGCAGGTAAGATCTACCTACTTAGCTGAAAGATGCAGTCTAAGGTTGAAAGAGGCTCTAGTTTTACTTTCTACATGTGACAATCTACCGGCTACTGCTTCCATACTGCCTGATAACCCAAATGAATACACCATACAGCACTGTAGACAGCTACTATTCTTAACTTCAAGGTGGTAAGAGCTGGAAAATTCAGTGGCTGCTCATATTCTGGGTTTTCAGATAATTATGCTGTTTCCAGGCTATGTCTCTCCATGTGGTTTATGAAAGGGGCTGTCCTTGGCACAAATCCACGTGTGGACAGTTCTATACATTTCACTGGGACTGAACACAGTCCTAACTGCTCTGCTGAGCTGAGGGTGATTTCTGCAAGTGCTTAGCTCTTTCCCTTAGAAATTCTTTTGCTCTGTTTGGTCCTGTTTTATAGGACAATAAAAATCTGTCCCTTTTAGACCCTTCTACAGAACCTCCACCCCGGTGGGCTGGGCAGTGGGTTATTGCATGCAATAGCATGCCTGCTCGCTCTATTTTAATGATGCAAGAAAAGTGACACGTATCCTGTGAGTAAATCTGTCTTTCAAATCAAGTCATCCATTCAGTGGAAAGGTCTGGGCTAGAAATGGAAGTTTACAAATCATCTTAGCTGTGATTTTAGCTGTGAGGCACAATAACTTGAAAGTTACAAGCAGCTCAGTAAGGAAAAAGGTCTTGGAATGATGCTCAAGTTTGTCTCAAATAACTTCATGCTGCCAAAGGAAGTTTGCACTAGATGGATTTATAAAAGCAGTATAAGGAAAGCTTATAAATCATCTGTACATGACCCTGCAGGTTAACAAAGGCAAAGTGAATTCTGTTTGCACACTGAAATAAATATTTTTCCAAATCCATCCCTGCGATCCCCAAACCTCCATACAAACACAGAATAATGACTCAATTATGAACTATGCTACAAACTACAAATACATGACTACCTTTCCCCTCATGGTGGTTTTAAAAATAAAATCACAGAGTATGGAATTGAAGATGTTAATATGGGGAAAGGAAAAGCCTGGAACCAAATTTATCTTCCCTTCAATGCATGACAGCTTCCCTACCTACATCTGCAGAAGTTTTGATCAACGTAGTTTCAGCTCCAGGCAAGGAAAGTAGGCCTCCTCCTCTGACTATTTTTCAGTCCAGTCAATTTTACTTTATGACAAACTTCTAACATCCAGCCTAAATGATGATTGTCAAAAGGGTTTTCTTATGTTCTTAGCACCAGTTTATTCAGTTTGCCTCATCCTTGGAAATTACTCTCTTAAAATACTTGCAAACAGTTAACCTGATTTTCTTTACTCATGATAGCAGTTCTACAGTGAAAATGTTGTTTACATAATTTTCCTACTATACCCACTCTCCTAATAGCTTTTTTTTTGGGTTGCTTTACTGAAAATTCCTTTCATTTCACTGCCTATACTGAGCTGCCCTGGATTTCTGGCCTAGTTCCACTCCAGTTGTGTAAGGTATAGAAACTGTTATTGCTGGGGTCTCTTTTTTTGTGAGCACACAATACAGGACAAAAGCCGAAGAACTGATGCTCTGTAGGTTCTGACTATTTAATGTATTCCACTATTTCTCAGTGTGGCCTTATTTAAGAGCTAATTGCATCTGGAAAAAAAGGGTCCTGAACAGTTTTTCTTTAGCCTTCAATTCACACACCTGATGCAGATTTTGAGCAAGATGCCCATTCAGAGGAGAAATGAAGGTCACTGTTCCAAACCTCTACACAAAACTGTCCATAAAAATCTGTCTTCTTGGTAGCTGCTTGTACTAATAAATACTTTTACTCAGTAAGCTTACTTTTTAGTTGGTAGAGGACAGTCTTTTAATATGAACCTCATGAGGCACTCATCCTCCTCTAGCCTAGAGAAGCACAAGCTTTGAATTCAGAGGGGAAAGGAGATCTGACAGATTACCAAATCTTCCTTCTTGTTTACAGCTACTAAAGATTATTTAGTCATCTCTTAAAAATCAAAACAGGCACTTTAGTGGCTACTGGGGTTCATCAAGAACTATCACCAGAACAAGAAGTTATAGGTAGACTATCAATTATACTAACAGCCAAATAATGAACAATAGCAAGCTTAGGTGGCTTTAATGGAGTTATTTATGATATTACTCGATGCTCAGCAATGGTAGCAGAATTATTTATGTAATTGAGGTATGGAATTTCTCCCTCCAGTCATGCCCTACATGTGCTTCACTGGACTACATCTGTAGCACTTTTTTTTCAGATCTATGTCAGAGTATTTCACAAAGTTTAACTGAAGACCAACAGTAAATCAGCGCTGACGTTACCGATTGAGCAGTCGTGGCCAGTCCAGTTGGGATCGCAGCTGCAGAGTCCAGTATCTGGGAGGAAGGTCCCATGACCAGAGCACTGATCCAGGCAAGTGGCTCTGGGGGTCTCACAATTTGTTCCTCCCCAGCCAACCGAACAGTGACATTCTCCTCGGACGCACACGCCTCGTCCCGAGCAGGTAGGATCCATGCAGTCCACTACATGTGAGAAGGAAGAGGAAGCAGACAGGGAAAGCAAATGGGAATATCAGGAAAAAAGCTATCAGACTGCTGTCTACACAAACATATTTACACAGCATCTCAAGGTTTCAACCAAAAAGCCCTGCTGTGAACAAAACAGATGCTTCATGCAAGAAGTCAGTGGCCCTAAAAGGCAGCAAGACCTAAAACACCTATGTGAAAAACAGAGAAAAATCTAGTGATGAAATCCATTCTTTTGTGCAGGTCTGCACTAATAAGTGATCTTTCTGGTAAAAACAGGCTAATTATCAATTAAGAATAGAATAAGAATAATATTCTATCGTACATGTAGTGTGTCTTCATTTATTCTATTAGAATAACCTAAATTACTATTACTAATGGATTTGAAGCTGAGCCCTAGTTTTCTGAGAGAGAATTTTGCATAAAGATTCAGCAGAAGCTGACATTCTTATTCAGCAAAATACATGCTTAAATTGAAGAATGTGCTTAAATCTATATAAGTTTCATGGAGACTTAAAGAAATTTCACATTGAAATATATCCATAGACAGTTTTTCTGGAATAAGGATTAAAACAAAATCATGCCCTTTTTTATAATGGTGTTCTTCTGGTTTTATTTTTGATCAACTAATACTCTTACTTAAATGTTTGAGGTTTACTTCCCCCCCAAAAAGAGGCACTTTTCTAACAAGACTGGAGACCATTTAGTTAGGGGCATATCAATGTACACCAAAAGACCAAATGTACTCCCTCCCTGATTCCTGAGTTATGTGTTTTGTAGGCAACTCTCAGCTGCTCTGCCCACAGGGGAATTTCATCCAGCAATCAAAAAATATGAAATGCACCAGACACCCTCCCAGAAAAACCAACTGGAGGAGTCGATTGTCTATTTATAGATAAAAGCTGATAGGACAGCCTAGACAAATTCTTCCCATCTTTTGAAACGGTGTGTGGCAGTTCCCTGGGGATTGGTGACAAGTATCAGTCTGGCTAAACAGCACAGGAAAACTGTCCAGCTTCTGGCTCTGATACAGCAGAGCAGAACATGGCCACCGCACACACAACAGGTTTGTGGTTCAGTTTTTACCCCTGGAAAAGCTAATAAGAATTCCACTGACCTGTTTAAGATCCAGAAACCTTAAAAGGAAACACAACAGCTGCTCTGATAATTCCCTGGATTCTCAAACCCTTCTCAGTCTGACAAGTAATGGCTCAGTTATTACTATCCCAAGGCATGAGAGAGAATTTTCTTTTTTGTTTGATTCCTGGAGCTCTGCACATAGCTGGAACAATCCTCAAAAATTTTAACAGGCTGGAAAGGATGAGTCCATAAATCTCCTTCACTGTTAGCGAGCTGGGAGCGAGGGTGCCAATTTTAGCATGAGACCCTTGAAGCCCTGGCCCTGCTCTTTCTCAGCAGTAATAAGTATGAAAAGGACTAAGGGACAGAGTAGCAGCCTCGTCCGTTCTCAGCAGATGGTTTGAACACAGAGAACAAAGATCACAGGCTAACTGACAAGAGGCTACCTCCAGGCAATTAATCATCCCCTCTGAAGGTCAGTTGGGAAAAAGGTGAGTTTTACAGGGGCCTCCATCACAGGAGGCAGACAATCTGCTATCTCAGCTCTAACACAGATGATTATAGCAGGGGAATGTGCATGTCAGAACCCCCCATTTATCATAATCCCAAGGCCATTTTTCATGTTGAAATGAGCCCTTTCAGAAAATGTCACACACAACGGCTACTTTAATCTCAGCCTCACTAGCTCTATCTCTTTAGGCTTTCTGCACCATCGGAAGGGCCCTGGGACAGGATTACAGGCTTTCTTCTTAATCAATTGCTTCGTGGATTTGGAGTACAATGGTATATTTTTAGGGAGTTCTGCTTGACAAATTTAGCTGCTCAGCTCTGGGAGAAGCAGAGATGGGGAGCTGGGCATGAGGGCAGAGCTGACAAGATCTAGTATACCTGGAAAAGAAAAAAAAAAACGTATGTCTGTGTTGTTGGTTGGAAAAGGTCCCAAATGGTCAAATTCTTGGTTGGAAAATGCCCTGTTTATAGTTTAGCCTTGTGCAGAATCTTTGCCAGGGAGAAAAATCATGTAGCAAGCAAGGTTAGTGCCTCTTCTACACTTTTCCCCAATATGCTTCATGCTTCATTGGTCACACAAGTTATTAGGCTTATTCAGTGCCCAAAGAGTAACTTCTCATATTTCACTTCTTAAATTTGCTCCCCTCCCTGCAATGTCTCGCTGGCTTAGGCCATGCCTTATAAAATATGGGCCAATAAACCAAGGAAAGAGAAAAGAAAAACTAGCGTAGGATTGTTGGCTGATGTTTTATAAACATTGCTGAACTTCTATGAGGGAAAAAGAAAAGACAGAAGAAACCCTGGAATGAAAACCCATTACAAACATGGACCAAGCAGTGAAGCTACGAGAACTGAGAAATAATAAAAAGTAATCAATACCAGATGGCCCTTCTTAGAAGAGAAATTAAAGAGTAAAAGCAATTTAAGAAATAGTATAAATCAACTTTTTTCACTAAATTGAAATATGTATATATATATGTTCTCAAGATTTCCCACATGGCATATTTCTGAGTTACTTCCCCCCCTCACACCATAATACAAATTATGCCTCCAATATCAAAAACATGCATGCTTGGAAAAATACTAAACAGTGCATAAGAAAAAACATGTTCTCTTTGTTCTTCCTCCCTTTTCAAGTTTTGACCTAGTGGGACGGACACCGTCCCCCACTACAGTGATAACATAAAATAACTGAGCAGTGCCTGGCTTTTCTGCTTTAAATGTGACCAGGGAAAAAAAGGTTCCTGTTAGAAAAAGGGCAAATCTCACTCTGATTTACACATGTTAAACACTTCAGGCTGGAAGCAAAATCAGGATCTTTTCATTTCTGTTTATCCAGTAAAGATATGATCTAGTAAATAGGAGGTCTACAGAGATGCTTTAAAGATACTCCAGTAGTCAGAATCTTTGGGTTTTGCATGCCCCACAGCTTCACCGAATTGTGCTTTAAGCCAAAATGAGTCTTTCACAAGAGATGGCTTATTGTTACAGGAGCTGATACTGTCTTTGTCTCTAACATTTACTGACACTGAAGCCATGCTACATCAGAGATGTCCCACTCCAATACATTTAACACATCAAAAGAATTGCTAGATTAGATACCATTTGACTGTCTGAATCCAATTCAGCCTATTTTCATTGTCTATAAAATAAAGCCATTTCAGATAAATTTTATCCTGCATACATGAAGACAACCACAAATTAATTCAAGCCGTTGTCATTCTTAAATGTATCAAATGTCTTTAATCTATCAAGCGGTGAAGAGGCCTTATAGATGTACTTGCAGAAGCACAATTTAAGAATAATTATTTATCAGGTCACCAGCGTAGAATTCTGAGAATATTTTTCAAAAGTTTTGAACATTATTCTTTAAATAATGCCCTTTTGGATATATTTTTATATTCTCTGAATGATTTATACACTTTCAAAACTGTCCAGTTTTTCATTTAGCAGTAAGAAGCAGTCACAGACTCCAGAAGATAAAGATTTATGTTGGCAGGTGAGTTCCTACACAAAAAGATTAAAGATAAGTACTAAAAGCAGCTGTAAATCTAAATGTAAATGAGAAATATTTAGGGGGCTAATGTGAGAAAAAAGCTATGGAAGAGCCATTAAAATAATATCTGACTTTGAAGCAGAATTTAATTCAAGTCCAGAGCGTTTCTAAGCTTTCAAAGCTGACAAGGATCAGGGACTTTCTCTCACATGCCACCATTCTGTGTATGTAAGCAACTGAAATTGCTTGGCATAGCGCAGCAGAGAAGAAAGCACTGTAAAAGTAATTATACGTTTAGATGTGTAAATGGAAACGATGCTTTAATAAGAACATTTGAACATATGATTAGATGTTCTGGTCTTTCAACTAGATTCTTCTATCTGAAGCATTTGATGGCTTTTCATCCAATTATTGAACAAGTATGATAGCTAACAAGGAGTTATGACAACATATCATTTTTATGTTGTATCCATCTATTGTATCTCTAAGGTGCCTATTACTGTCCTGTTTAAGTGCCAGTCCAATTCTGAATTGCCTCCATCCATATAATTACAGAACAACAATCAAAGCAAAAGGCTAATTGAATGCATCTTGCAAATACCTTCTTCACAGCTCTCGCCTTTGTATCCTGGGTTGCAGATACAGGTGCCCATGATGCACGTGCCATGGTTATTGCAGGAGACATCAATGCACTGGTTGGTCGGGACATCACACTCTGCTCCCTTCCAGCCACTGTGGCACAAGCACCTTCCTTTCATGTACTGCCCATTTCCACTGCACAGCACTGGGCAGGATGCTATGGACAGACAACAAAAATCACATTAAAACAAATGGAAAATCATTTCAAAAAGAAGCACAAGAGCCCAGCATGTAATTTACATTCTTCATACACAGTCTTCACCACGGTACACTGCTGTTTGTTTTGCCAAAACCTCATCTTTTATATGGATGATACCCAGCTGTTAACCATATTCACCTGAGAGTGTTTAAAACAAACAAACAATGCCCTTAAGTTAGACTATGTTTTTGCTTTGTGTCTCTGATTTTGCTTTGTGTCTCTGACACCTTTTTTCACTAATTAAACTCATAGTTTTCTTGTATTCTGATTTCACAACGTACTGATGTCTTCCTTCCGCAGCACCACTGGCCTTAGATTGCTTATCATTATCCCTGACCTGCTGCCAGACTTTCCTTGACACTACCTCTGCTGTGGACCTCAGAGGCACACAAATCACTCCCCTGCTTTTTCCTGAGTTAACTCTCAGCTTTATGGGTTTCAGTTGCTTTGCTCAAAGCCCAGAATGCCACATTGAGACTATTTCCCTGATTTAGCTCATGTCATACCATCAGCTATCAACTTTCTTCCCTGAAAGGGCTGTCAAGCACTGGAGCAGGCTGCACAGGGAAGTGACTCAGTCACCATCCCTGGTGGAATTTAAAAGATATGTGGATGTGGCATACAGGGATATGTCTTAGTGGTGGACTTGGCAGTGCTGGGTACATAGCTGAACTTGATGAAAAGAGTTTTAGAGGTCTTTTCCAACCTTAACAATTCTATGGTTCTAATCTAATGTCCAGCCCCCATTTTTGGTTATTACCTCTGCTGGACTCGATTCATCACCAGCCACAGGGCAAAATTGGCCTCTACTGTTTCCAAGCTCCCTGTAATAAAAGCTGTGTAAATCTGTCCTCTGAAATTTGTATCATTTATAAAGAATTTATAAAGGATTTTTACTTGTCCTTGTTTCCAGCAAAGTCAGCTGACTCTCAAGGCCACCCAGATACAGGACTTCCCTGTGATAAAGGGAAGAAGAGGAAGATGACAAACTCAAGCTGTGGCATGATGGATCCCAGGATTAAGCATTTTCAGAGCTAAATTTGGAAACTGCCAGGCGGAGTTGGATGGGATAAACTGAAGGATACAGAACAGGTTCCCCAAGGAAGCAGAGGACATCAAGGACCAGCCTCCACAACCACAGCTTTTTGCAATCACTGCTCTCCAAGCTTTCTCCAGCTCCTTTCAGATGATGTCTTCTCCTTATTCCACTCTCCACACCAGCCACATTATGTTCCTTTTGTCCTCTGTTCTGATTTTGCCCAGAAAGATGTTGATTTCAGTCCCTTAGAAACAATAGCCTTTTCCTGTTCATTCTGCCTTGAAACTTCTTGCTTAAGTCCTGTTCTCTTTTATTTCATTTTGCTGAAACTCCGCTGCAAGGACATGTATTCAACACAGACTGCTCTTGTTCACTGTTGCACATCAGCCTTAGGTGAGAGCAGCTGGCCTTCTCATCTGCTCCTCAGAAAGGCAATTTATGAACAATTTTATGCAGGACAAATGTGAAATTAATATTACATTCTGCTGCTTAATTCAACTGGATTAGGCATGTGATGAATCCTCTTTTGCTCTGTTCCTGACTTTGATTATGTGTGGGAAGGGGTATTACATGGTTAAGGAAAGCTTTCCTCTCCTTCTCTTCCATCTTTCCAGACAGTAATCTCACAAAGCGCATCATGAGCTGTTTCCAGACGTCCTTATTGTCAAGTCAGTTTGAGTGTTCCAGAACTACAGCAGCCTCAATAAAATACAAATCATTGCCAACTCTGACTGTTAAACCAGTTTGATATGCAGTGAACTGTACTTGCCTGACCAAGATAAAAGAGGTTTAGGAAAGAAAGGAATTTGGCAACTGTTATTACTAAGGAGCTCTGTTCACTTTAAAGGAAACACATTGCTGTGGTGCTGCATTACAAGTGCATCATTTGCAAGATGGTATCTACCTACACAATATGAGACTTAAATTGTTTAAGATACACTGTGTTGTGTGCATGGTTCACAGCACACTCACTCTGTAATTTCACTTTTCAGCTAAGTGCTGGAATTTTCTGCCCCTCCCATCTCAAATTCCAATGCTCAGTAATGGATGTTGTTCTTTCAAGGCACTGGCAGGGGATAGTCTGCAGTTCTTTTCAACAAGAAGAAAGAATAACTGCCTTTAACCAGGGAGAGGTTGCTGAGAAAGACTTACATGTTTCCTGACAAGACATCTGATCACTCAGTAAAAGATCAGATAAATGACTGGCCATCTGCAGTGAGACTGACGCTCCACAGAGCCTTCTGTGGAGAACACCTTCAGCATCACCTGGAAAGCACTGCCACAAATGTCAAGGCAATGGCAAGAACAAGACCTCCCCTGTAGCATGCAATAATGAATAAAGACAAAAGAGGTTTCTAAATTTTTCTCCTGTTACTTGTGCAACTCTTTTCCATATATAAAGATATAATTATTATTTGATTATTCAGATTCCAACAATGTCTATGACGGCAAAATGATAGTAATTCTCTAGTGTGGTAATGATAGCAGCAACCCAAATGCATACTCTGTTTCTTGCAAAGTTGAGCATCAGAGAGTAAGATCATTTGTTTATTTACTTTATACAGAACTTGAAAACACCACCTCCTGTGTCCAAGAAAACCTTCAAAAAGCTTATGGAATACACCTATGGTGACTTGCTCTCATTTATTTTGTTTAAAATAATTGGTTAATAATACATTAGTAATTAACCATTATTAAAAAGAGAAAGGCTTTCTGCTCCAGTTTCCCATTCATTTGGATGGTGAATTACAAGGCTGAATTGAAATAAAGGAACACCCAAGAAATCCATGGAATTCTTCATGTGAGCAGGAACCTGCTTATTTAAGGATTACTGCTCCATACAGGGATCGTGAAGGGCTGCCGATGGATACCATAACAGCCTTACACATGCTGCCTTCTGAGGGATTTGTAGGTCAAAAGAAGAGTTTTGGATGTCTTTGAAAACCAACAGCAAGTCAATGCTGGAATCCTTGGATCTCATGCTCATGGCCACGTGGTCTATTTAACACGCCCAGTGAGTGGACATGCATACACAAATATAAATTTGGCATTCCAGGTATTTTTCTGTCTTCCTAAAGGAAGAGTGCAACCTGTGATCTGAACCCAGATCATTCTGAATGAAAAGACAGAGTTTAATAAAAGGTGTTCATAGCAGCTAGAGCATGTGCTCTGGTGAAATGGGGGACTCATATCACTCCATGGAAAAGCCTGAGAAAGTTCAGGATATAGCCTGGGAGGGGAGGTGAGCTCCTCTGAGAGTGGATTGAGAACAAGGGTTTAAGTACTCTGACTCACAGTGAAGAAAGTTCTTCTACTCCACAGACTCTACAGGGAGCCTTGGGGGAAACAAGCCCTGAACTTCTGCCCCTACTGAAAGTTAGGAGGTGTGAGCTGGAATATGCTATGGGACATGGAAAAAACTCCTTTTGTCTCCAGCTCTCGGGATTTGAAAAGGAGCTTGGAAATGCAAACCAAGTGTAAGGAAATGCAAACCAAGTGTAACCTGAGTCAGCAAGAAGTTTGACATAACAGCTCTCAGGGATGCAGCTTGCCACATCCATCTTACTGGGCTGTGAACTCTGAAACCCCGCCGGGTTCAGCCCGGCCTTGGCAGGGAGCTCCTGCCTGCCCTGGGGGTGCGCGGCTCCTTATCTCTGTCTCCTGCCTTGCTGCTGGGATGTGACCCAGCTCAGCTGGAGGGGGAGAGGCTGGGGTTGGACAGAGTTTAGCTCTCTCTTGGGAAGGCGCCAGCCTGCTTTCCAAAGCAGCGATGAGCTGGGGTAAAGGCCTGACCTGCAGCCTTACCGCAGCTCCTTGGGTGGGCACTAACGTTTTATGCTACCTCCCTCCCCACATTTATAAATCTGTACTTACTTTGTTGGATTGTTTGAGCCAAAAAAGGCCTGGAAAAGGTTGATGCACAGTATCCTGTCATTTCCCACATGCAAGATTTTGATATCTTGGTTTGAAATGTGTTCTTACTAAAAGTATTTCAGTTTGTTTTTTAAATGTTTAAATAACCTAAAAAACTCAGGCCAAAGAAAACCCTTCCAAAGCCATTTATTAAAAATACTTATCACTTGAGCAGAAAAATGTATTATACTGTTTACTGGGGTAAGTCTCCTTCCCAGTCCTCCCAGTGTTTTTACTTTTGGCCAGAGCAACCAGTTGTTCCTGCCATTATCCTACTCCTAGCCTTACTCTAATGCTGCCCTATTCCCCACAGCCAGGCCCAGGCAGACTTGCAAGGTATAATCAGTATCTTAAAAGAAAGCATCATTATAGTGTCATGCCACACCATGATAAAAGTGCTCTGATAAACAAACCATAATGCCACATTTATAAGTCCTGTTTTCTAATGTCACTTCCAGAGAGAAAATTTCCAAGGTGACATTTTGCCTGTCCACAAGCAGCCCAAGGGGTTGTGTTGCTGCCAAGGGCACAGCAGTCACGATTAATATAGAATCATAGTGTCATTAAGGTTGGAAATGCCCTCCACGATCAAATCCAACTCTTAGCCCAGCACTGCCAGCCCACCACTAAACCATGTCCCTAAATGCCACACCTACACTCCCAGAGATGGTCATTCCAGCACTTCCCTGAGATGCCTGAATCCTTTGCTGAAGAAATTTTTCCCAATAGCCAATCTAAACCTCCCCTGGCACAACTGAAGGATGTTTCCTCTTGCCCTACTGCTTACTTGGGAGAAGAAACTGATCCCCACCTGGCTACACCCTCCTTTCAGGTAGTTGTAGAGACCAGTAAGATGTCCCCTGATCCTTCCTTTCTCCAGGGTAAACACCCAGGGATCCTCCGCTGCTGAGCGAAATCTCAGCAAATTTGTGGCGAACAAAATTCGTATGTCAACTTGTTTCCATTCTACTGCAGCATCCCCACACTGGGTGAAGAGTACTTTGCAAAAGGCACCATCATGAATATAATTTCCAGAAGAAAAATGTTAACTGAATGGGAGAGGGTAACCGTTAATCAAGCATAAATTCCTACCTCTGCCACAGTCAGGGCCCAGAAAGCCAAGGAAGCAATGGCAAGTCCCAGACACGCAGTCTCCATTCCCATAGCAATTACTGGGACAGTTATCCACTGATTCTGGAAAACAAAAGAGAATTCAGACACTTCTTTAGGCAAGAAAATACCTCTGAGTTTAGGAAGGCTCTGAATGGGCAGGACAGCTGAAATTTCAAAGCAATTGCTGCACTTGGGGTGAAAGCATTTGTGTGAGCTGCACTAAACCCTGCTCATCCATTTACACCAATGGATGGTTCAACTGCAAATCCTGTGATTAAATATGAGCTGCTTAGCACCCACCAGGTTTGGCATTCTCTCGGTACCTGAAAACTTCCAAATGTCTTTTCTTCCTGTATATTTTTACAACCATTTTTCCTCTTTGAATTTATTGCAGGGATCCAATACACACCATTCTCATGGCAGAACATGCACTTTTGGTCCAGTTTTGTTGACTTGATTAAGTGACCTTGAGGCATTTATTTGTGCCAAAAAGAGCTGAGTGATGATAGACATGTTCCCCTATGAACTTACTGAACACACTCTTGGTTCATCCTATCTGCCTGTTCAAGAAATACCTCTAACCAAATTTCTTCTTATTTGCTCTGCAATATTATATTGAATATAATACATTATACATTACATAATTTCTATCTTTAACAGCTTAAAGTGCTGGGGCTAATATTCTATTTGGTGGAACAGGAAAGGGTCTGTTTCACATTTTCTTCTATTTCTAGTTATCATCTTAAATTCCCTGACTTTGGCAAAAACACCAGGTATTCATTTTTCAGGGGAAGTTAACAGGTAAGCAAAATGTTATCTAGCACTTCTCTTCTGAGGAGAGTTCAGAGTATTGGAGCTAAAACATACCTTGCATAAAAGAAAACACTAACTGGTGAGCACATCAAAAAGAGAATTAAAAAAATCTTATTTTCTTACACTAAACTGTGAGTGAATACTGAGTAAATGCGAGTGGGACTTTGAAAGACATTGTAATAAATACCGTAGTTCATTGTAAAGTGCTATTTCACATTTTCTCTGAGGGAGAGGCCTATCAGATGAAAACTAGATTTGGTTATAGAGCAGGGGCACTGGTGGTACACATGGAATGGGGTGAAAATCTCAGCCCTGTGAATAATGATTGCATTTGCACAGATGTACTTCACGAGACCTTGTGGGAGCAAAGTTATTTGTAAACTCCCAATCAGTGCAAATGAAGAGAATCAGCGACAGCAGAGATGTGCAGATTAGTTTCTAACCACGAATGAAAGGAAGCCAGTTTCAGGATGGGTGTTTGCCAAAGAGCAGAGGTTTATGAAGGACATTTTAAAGGCTGTGGTGTAATTTAATGATTCATAAAGGACAACAGCAAATTTAAATAACAAAAACAGTTTAAAGCATTTATGTTTTAAGTCCTGGCTTCAGACATCTCATAAGCAGACAGCTCCACTCAGCAAGAAAGGTACAAGGAAGTGCTGTCAGTTTTCTAAAACTCAGTAGTTAAGCAGGTATCCACTTGGTGTGTGGAAATACAGACACAACATGCAGTAGGCTTGAGCTGCCATCTTTATTCCAATCAAAGAGCAGCCATGCTTCCTAGAATAAAGAAATAATGACCAAGGCCTTGTGCATTTACAGTGATATTTAGGAATATCATCTCTCACTTCATAGCATGTATAAACACAAATCTATCCTGTAAATGAAAAGTTAATATTAGCCCATGTGTATCCAATCTTCAGAACTTTGACACAGGTTAATGTCACTGCTGAAAACAAAAATTAATTCTCTTTATGACTTTTTTTTCTCTATGCTTTTTTCACAATACTATTTTTCTTTTCTTCAAGAAATATACACAGAGATTTAGGAAAAAGAAGTACATACTTACACGCATGAAGAACATAGAGTGTGAGTTCTGTGAAACAAGATAATGAGATGGGCAAGGAGATTTAACGGCTCCTGTTGCTGAAAGGGTCAGTCCTTTTCCTCTAATCTTCTCATCCTAAGAACAACTCTAAGCTCCCTCTTCTTGTACTGGTTTTGGCACTTGTCAGACCCTCCAGTGAGGTGGTTAAGCTCAAAAAGTGGCAAAAAAAGTGAATGCAGCAGAAAAAAACACAGGAGTATTTTTTTTTTCTGCTGTCTGAAAACTGGGAAGAGAAGGGCCATGCTATTCAGCATCAGTGCAGTTGTTCCATTACACCTCACCACCCCACTACCACACTGGGTCAGGGGCTGCAAGGTGGAGCAACACTGCATAGATGTAACATGTGTGACCTTTGAAGGCAAGGGGAATACCTCAGAGCTTGATTCAGGACAGACTCCCATCATTAACAACACCTTTAGAATATTAAAAAAATGATTTTTTAAAGTTTTTTCCCAAGTTTTTGCTTTAATGGAATAAACTGAGATTTCAAAAAGGAGTAAATATGCATAAAGCTTCCTTGGTATATTTTTGTAATATAATATTTAAGCAAGATAGTAAAAAGACCCACAGAAACATCTAGAAAGTACCTAAAAAGTACCATAACATCAAGCACAGCAACTGTTCCAAAGTGTGACAATGCACCATATCAGCTAAATGGTAATATTTGTTACTGGAAACAATATTTTTCAGTTACAGTGGGTTCAGCTGTGTGTCTGTGATGCTTAGTCCAAGACAGGCAAGACTCTGCACACCAATTCGATGTCCACAGCAGATTAAACTGAATTACTTTGTCCACTACAATGACTATGTATTAAGGGATTTAGAAGTTCAGAGTGACCACAGAAATGGAGCAGACCTGTGCTTAGGCAACCAACCTTTCCAGAATCTCTGGGTGAGTCCATGTAAGAACCTTTACTCTGGTGGTGCATCCTTTCTTCCTCTGACTAGTTCAGCAGAGACACCTATAACTGCTCAGATCCCTGCTGACAGTGACTAACACATAAAATAAAATATCCACATCTATTATCTGGTTTGTATGCAGATCTGGCACTTCTCATTGTAAAGCTGCAGTGATACGCACACGTATTACTTCATCTATCACCATCTCTTCAATCTTTGGTTTCCCAGACACTTCTTTGCAAGTGTGGCCAAACTGCTTCATGCCACATAGTGGCTAACTCAAAAGGAATTAAAAAACAGGTGGATGAAGCCCATTTTACCTTCCTCACTGAAGTACCTCAGTAGCTCTTACTTGTGGCCTGAATGCACTTCTACTATTAATAATAGAGTAGGCCCTTAAAAATCCTTTCATCCCATTTCACTGCTTTCTCTGATGTCCCCTGTTTTTCTAATATAGCCAAAAGGAACATTTTTTACCGTATTCTCATTTTACACTACCTCTACTTGCCCTGGAATAACCTGCCTGATAGAGATGAGATGAAGTGAAAAGAAACTCTACTCCCCCTGTGACTTGTGCCACTTGCTGTTTTTTAGCAGTTAAGGATGCAAACTTCCCTGGCGATTCAGGGCAATTAAGGTCTTCACACACACCCAGAAGTTCTTCACTACTGAGAATCAATTCTGAAAAGCGATGAAGGTTCATGCAGTGCATCTTTGTCTCAAAGCTCCTCCCAAACAACTCCAAAGTATTTCCATAAAGGAAGTGTTGAATGAATACACTTTTTTTTTCTCAGAAACTCCAGAGCTAATGAGCACAAACAAGGCAGAGACTGAGGCTTGTGAGCAGCAAGTCTGCAACCTGCGTGTGCAACACTGAGCATGCTCCTATTTATATTCTTAGGCAGAATCACAACCTGGAATTTCTTTTTACTTTGAAGACTGCAGACATTAGCAAGTTATACTCACTCAAGGCTTCTCATAAAAACCTCTCTTTTCATCCTAGGACTCAGTTTTGTTTCAGTGGTTACAAACTGCCAGCTGGGCACCTCAGAAAATTTTCTGGCCCTTCTGGCATGTGTAAGTGTACACACATTCACACACAGTGCTCTAATACCTACATTTCAAGCTAAACAGGAGGAGGTGGGTGACTTGGCATCTGAAATTAGGGAGTCATGATGGGAGAACCCTGGAAAGAATAAAGAACCAAGCAGACATTTTCAGAAGCTAGGGCTTAGCCAAATTATTACCACATGTGATAGAAGGGACACAACTTTAACATTCAGGGAGTCCCTAAGCCAGTGGCACAAAGCAGTTGTCCTTCTTTGAGTGTGTTCACAGTCAACATTGCTACAGAGGTGACAAAATATCAGTAAGTAAAAACAGGCCACTGCAGTTATGGCTGGCTTCTAGCCTCCATTACACAGCTTATTCTGTAAGCTGTTCACATAATTAAGAGGAGTATTTTCCAATATATACAAAATTCCATATGGAGTTTTATGAATAGTACCATGGGAACTCCTTTAGAGAATCATGACAATGTTTTTGTTTTGTTTTATTTAATTGTTAAAGTTCACTGTGAGACCATGAACAATTCTTTTTTTAGGAAGAGATACATATGTTCTCTGTTTCCAGTCTGATTCCCACAGTTTTCTCTTGGCTTCCAAATCCCTGAAGAGATCTGACTGACACCAGCCGGTAAGGGCAGAGATTAATAACTGGAGGGCCAGCCAATGGATGATGCATGATGCCTTCATCAGGTTTTGCAACTGTATGCAGTAAACACTGAAAACACAGTTTCCATGCCACCTTTCAACCACCAATGGCAGCAGGAGTGAAACCTCCGAAAGCAAACAACTCACACCAGGGGCACATCGGCAAAACTGGAGGTGGTGGGGTTTCTAAGAGGGAATGCAGAAGCTTGCCTATGAATTAAGTGTTCTGCTAGCTTCACAATCTAATTAGCAACTCAAAAAGAAAGTAATGTTATGGAATCACAGAATCATTGGATGGTTTTGATTAAAAGGGAGACCTTAAAGACCACCTGGTTCCAATCCCTCTGCCATGAGCAGAGACACCTTCCGCTAGACCAAGTTGCTCCACAGCCCACCCAAACTGGCCTTGAAACCTCCAGGGATGCGCCAGCCAGTTTCTCTGGGCAGCCTGTGCCAGTGCCTCATCACACAGCGAGGAATTTCTTCCCAATATCTAACCTAAACCTGCCTACGTATCAATTTAAAAGCACTCCTCCTTGTCGTATTGCTCCATGCCCTTGTAAAAAGTCCCTCTCCAGCTCTCTTGTAGCCTTTAGGTACTGGAAGAACTCTAAGGTCTCGTTGGCACCTTCTCTTCTCCAGGCTGAGCAACCCCAACTCCCTTAGCCTGTCTCCATAGGAGAGGTGCTCAAGCCCTCTGAGCATCTTCACAGTTCTCCATTACAAATATCCTCATACTTCTCTGAGGCAAAGTCTAAATGACATAATGAGACACTTGGTCTTCAGATCCACACTGTCATTTTGGAGAATGGTATGGAAATGCCCTGTCTGACAGAGCAGGTACTTCCTACCCTAGGACAGCCTGCCTCAGCCAGGAAAAGGAAGATGTACAAAACACTTTTGGAATCATAAAAATAAGAAATGGGAAACATCTATTAAGTGTGAAAGCCTAGACTTCTCCAAGAGTAAATATCTTCTTCTGAAGTACTCTTTAAGGTCCTTTCTGCTCATGAGCTTTAATTATCAAAGCAAAGAAAGAAACAAAAAAAATTCTCTAAGTATCCTCAGCAGCTATAATTCAGCATACTGCATAAAATAACATTGATTTGCTATTTTTGCCATTTATTTCAGGGGATGTTTTTCAGTACAAGTAAACTCACAGCTGGCAGATTTTAAGGGAAACTTGGCTGAAACCTTTATCGCATTGCTATTTTCCTACTGTAATCACCCTTTACTCTGAGAGAAGCCAAAAACTGGCATGATCCAGCCCATACCCACAATAAGACTTCACACTACACTTTCTTTTATTTAAGGGTATTATCAAGTTCAATATGAAATTGCTAATTGTTACCATTCCCATTTTTTTTTAGGTTGTTAATCTGAGGCATGGACAAATACCACACAGCATTTGCTTCATATTATAAACTGACTCATGTGACAGCGACAAAGCTGCCAGGCTAATGGTCTGCTCAGGGGACCACTTTGCTGCTGACAAAAAGCCCCATGAAAGCCAATTCTACTGTGGTGAACTCTATAAAGATCTGTCGGCCTGGCTCACAACTACTGACATGAATTACCTTTATCCAGATGCAACACAATAAACATATTAGGAGGGCAGACAAATTTCTAGACTCTTGATGGACTTCTTTTTTATATACTCACCATGTTTGCTGGTCAGCAGTACAGCTACTTTAACAGTATTTCTGCCTTATTTATTTACTATGCAACATTCAACTTAATAGCTTGTTCCCCTATCTTTGGGCCAGAGACCAAGGCAGATGTTTGCCTGACACCAAATCCTATTAGAAGCTGCAGTAATACAATTGTGTGTTAAAGATAAATATTTTATAGCCTGCACTTGCCACCAAGAATCATCATTCCCTAGGCATTTAGAGGCAACTATCTATTGGCAAAGAAAAAATAGTTATCTAGCTGGCAACTGAAGGCAGTAGCTTTTTGGGAGTTAATAAGCACCAGGACTGCTTTATAAGAACTGATTAAATGCCATTCAGTGTGGTGTGGCTGTATGAATTCAAAGGCAACTGTTTTATTTGATAACCTCAAAAAGTTGCTCTGGAGATGGCAGTGCTTGGTGTCAGAAGCATGCAGGAATAGCACTGCAGCAGGACAATTAGACCTTAATGAATCAATTCTAATCTCAGTTCAGGAATGAAGGTTCAAGGAATATAAAAAAATTGTACCAATGAGAATATTCCATATTAGAAATGAGATGCAAAGAAAAGAGCAGGGTTTTTTTAAAGTACCCTGTCCAGTCCCTTCAACTAGTAGTCTACTCCACTACTACATAAGAAATGCACTCAAAATCTTTTGTTCAGTGCTGGTGAGAAGAGATATGTAGCTGCTCAGACTAAAATAAATTGCCACAGCTACTCATCTACCGGCCCAGGAAGATATTGCATACATAATAATTGGTACAATAAAAGGTTTTACCCTTTCCTAATAAATATTGACTATCTCTATACAAAGATGCATTAATTCAAAAATAGTAAGTAAACTAAAAAAGGAGGCAAATCAAATAATTAGAATAGAATTGTTTACTGTATCAAACAAATACATATATTTATTGTCACACAGAAATATATTGTTTCTAACTGCCCACTGATCCATTTTCTGCCTAATTGTGTTCCCCTGGCTAATGAAAACGTTTTGCTGGGAGGGAGGGAGGGCACAGGGAGCAGGGCAGCAAGCAGGGAGATTCCATGGTTCATATTTGACCTTGAAATCCTCTGTCAGCCACATCAGTGCAAAAGGGCCATGAGGAGTGCCCAGCATTTCTCTCACTGTACATTGAATTACATTGCTTGGGAGAGTGAAGGGACACTGTGTTATTTCACCTTTCTCTTTGATGCTGCACTAGAGCAACCTTAGAAAGCCACATACTATTTCTCCTCGATTTGCTTGTCCAGGATGAAACTGACACATACAAGCTCATTGCAATAACATCTCTCTTTCACAAAAATGCTCCTTGTCGCTGCCCCGACTACGTTAGCAATAATTTTAATGGGAAGTCAAGCAGTATAACATGAAAGGCAAAGAGGATTCTGAAGCTCTGTGAACACATTTAATTTACTTCCCAGTTGCAGAGCTTGCAGTCTTGTTTATTTTTCAAAGAAATGATGCTACTTGATTGAATTTCACTGCAGGAGAGGCTGGATTCTAAGCCTAGAGAACTGTCACCTGCCCTTGTAATTGTGGTAACAATGCCAAGGCAGACGTGGAGGTGAGAGGGGATAAAACAGGTTTCAGATGTCTTCAAGCATCATATTTGACACTATGAGCCAAAAAAAAAAAAAAA